>OU744799.1:231533-825029 GCA_916614155.1 Mesoligia furuncula
GGTTTTTACAAACACTGTCAATCATATTTTTTAAACTAGATGAGGTCGGCGTTTCCTATCTGACTAAGTACTCTGAGAAGAAAGGCCGAAACAAACAGAGGTCACAGTCTCTTTTAAAGTCCAGATAAAATCTTGGTCAGATCGTGTGAAGACCATGTAGATTGGTGTCTGAAATGATCTTTTGAGGAAAGAACCACACAGATTGAGCGGACCTGTCCAATCAGTGCACGCATTTGTCAAAAATCGTGCAGCTCGACTCAGAAGCTGAGGAGCTCAACGATTCGACGAACATTACCAAAGAAAGGACATTTGGGTAGGCCGCGTAAATTACTCAAGCTGGGGGATCATGATTAAAACTAAGAAGGAAAACAGAAAAAAACATACCCACATAGTTCTCACATTCACAATAATTAAATGAAAAATAAAAAAATACTTTACAAAGTAAATATTCATGTCATTGTCTAAATAAAATTCATCAATTTCAACGCGTATATAAAAAATCCGGACATAATCTTTGAGGACCATGTAGATTAGTGTCTGAAATGATCCTTTGAGGAAAGAACCACACAGATTGAGTGGACCTATCCAGTCAGTGCACGCATTTTTCGGTAACCGTGCAGCTCAACTCAGAACTTAAGGATCTCAAAAATTCGACGAACAATACCAAAGACAGGACATTTGGGTAGGCCGCATAAACTACTCAAACTGCCAGACCATGATTAAAACGAAAACAATGACCCACATAGTCCTCACATTCACAATAATTAAAATAATATAATACTTTATACAGTAAATGTACATGTCATTGTTTAAGTAAATAGATACTTTAAAAAAAAAAGAAAATATTAAAGTGTAAAATAGCGAAATAACATTCACTGTCTAAACCTATTGGAGCAGCTTAATCCCAAGCCTTTTTGTCCTCAATTTAGTCTTTTACAGTATAATAGGCTTTCTGGCATAGTTTTCGCTTTATAAAAGATTTGAATTTATTAAGGCTTAGTTCTTGAATGTGGCTAGGAAGTTTATTATAAAAACGTATACATTGGCAGCTAAACGAGCCACCTGGTGAGGCAGTCAATTGGAATCGGGAGCTAGAACCTTGTCCTTGGGGGGTCTCCTAGTCAAGTCTAGCTTCGTTACTAACCCTTGTCCACAGCTTTGCATCTAGTACGGTTGGGTGTGTCAAACCCCTTCGGACTAGAACCGGTCTGGGTGTCTCTACACCCATTTCACTAGACTGGTTAGGGCCCCGTTCGCGCAATAAGATTAGCGACGGGTTACAAGCTTAGGGCTCACTTTAGGTACTCACCTCCCTGTCTTCACCCGACAGGGAGGGTAGGATCCACACACCCCCGGGCACTCCCACCCGGGGTGAGGTTGTCGTTAGATTAATAAATAAAAATAAAAAAAAATTAAATAGTTTATTTGCACCTTCAAGTAAAAACATTAGGTATATGGTTTACAACAAAAATAGGCCTAAGGTAAGTACAGTTGTATGTTGGAACTGCAGCCAATACCTAAGCTAAGATAACTTAATACCTTGTAATTATAGGTATAAGCGCCCACCTTCTAAAATATGTTTCTTAACTACATGGATAATTTACATAATCTAGAGATTTTTACGCTCCCTATGCGTAGTCCCTTTCCCGGACTCTCCTCCAACTGTCTAGTCACACCATGGTGGTCTCACCATGGCGCACGCTGTAATTTTAGCCTTCGTCAAGGAGGTTCTATTGAAGGACCTGTCCTTTCGTGCCAAATATGGCAAACAGCTGCTGAGTTATCGTCCAGCTTCCTCCCCCTCCCAAGATTCAGTCGCTGACTTCAGTGACGTTCTTGAAAGCCCGATTGTCTCGACTAATCCCTCATTAGGGATTAGCTCGGAAATACGTCGGAATGCAGTCCGCCACCGAATCGTCTGAAGTCGCCGCAGCCCCCATGTCGGCAGATATTTTGCCAGCCGCCATTGTCTCAGAGACAATTGGCGCGTCATATTCCCAACCCGAGGCTATGGATACATCCGTACCTCAACCCGACCCTGAGGAAACCCTCTCTGCCTCTTCGTCCTCCTCCGAAGACGACTATGAAGTCGTCAGAAAGGGAGGCAAGAGAAAGAAGGGCTTCTCCTCCCACGCCAACAAGGCTAAAAACCCGCCGCCCTCCCACCACGCCCCCCGCCGCATCTCCCGCAGCTTCTCAGGCCGTCCCTGCTTCAAGCCCTAGTGCTAGTCCTTCCGCTTCTGATAAAAAGAAGCAACGCCCCCCGCCCCCTATCAACATTCAGGAGAAGTCCAAATGGACGGAAATCTCCAAAATGTGTGTTGATCGTAAGATCAACTACACCAATGCCCGCTCTACCCAGCAGGGTATTAAGGTTTCAGTTCCCTCGTCCTCTGACTACAGGGAGTTTACCCGCCTTTTCCAAGTAAGGAATTATTCATTCCATACTTACTCCCTCCCGGAGGAAACCCCCACCCGCGTCATCATTATGCGCATCCCAAAAGAGATCTCCACCGAGGAGATCAAAGAAGACCTTGTTTCACAAGGCATCCCCGTCTCCGCCGTCCATCGCGTCCATCGCTTGCACAGAGCGAGGAAAGGCCTAGTCTACGACATGGTCCTTGTCATTTACGACCGGTGTATATATATATATACCTGTAAAGATAATTGTATGGCGGGAAATAAATAAATAAATAATATACTCACTAAGACGGTCATCACCCTATTTTCAAGGTGAAGTCCGTCTGCACCCTCTCGGGCATCTCTATCGAGAAGCCCCGTAAGTCCAACCTCATTGGACAATGTCATAGGTGCCAATTATACGGCCACTCCCAAAACAACTGTTAAGCGACACCTAGATGCGTCACGTCACCTAGGTGATCACGGAACAGCTGACTGTTGCCGTCCCAAGGACCGCACTCTGTGCTCCGAGCCACCGAGCTGCGTTCTTTGCGGCCAATCCGGGCACCCAGCTAACTACCGCGGCTGCCCCAAAGCCCCCAAAGCTTCAGAGGAAGCTTTGGGGGCTTTGGGGCAGCTCTCCCAAGCTGGTCAAACGCGCAAGCGACCGCCAGCAAAGAGAGAGCCCTTCTGTGAAGGTCCCATCCTCTCAATTGCCCGATCGACTCAGTCGTCAGAGACCCTCCCCCCTTTTTTTTTATCGTGGAGAAATGCTCATGCATTCTGCACTACCACGGGGAGATAGTGCAGTTATGTGGGACTCTTACCCACTAAAACTCCACGGTGTCTTCCTCTGCCGATTACGGCGGGAACATCTCTGGGGAGTACTCCCCATCACCGGCGCACCAGAACACTTAGTATGCCGTGACCATCCCAGGGACCAAACCAGCACATGGGCGCCAGACGACCCCGTGTCTGGGCACCCTTGGTCCCCCTTGCGACGGGTCAGGTCATTGGCCCCGCCGCCAATTCGCCTGCCAATTTTCGGCCGCAGAGGATAGGGAGAGCGGCCAATGTCATACCGACAATCCTCCTCCCCTGCGGCCCTACCGCGTCCGCCATCAGACGGTGGCGACCCCGTCAAGGCCGCGGAAGGTAGGGAGAGCGGCGCACCGCAATACCGGCATTCCTCTCCATCCGCGGCCTCCAACCCTCAGCCGCGATGCCTCCCATACGACATCGCGGCCCGCCTCAGTTGCGATGTCGCCCAAGCGGCACCGCAACTTACTTGTTGGCCGCTACGTCGTCGGCTTACCGGCAAAAGTAGGCAGTCTATTAAATATTTGTACAACTTGGTAATGAGGGCTATGCTTGCCAATGTTAAAATTAGGTATGTACGGTCGAACAAGCTATTTGGTATACAGGCAGCTAACATGCAACTACTTTTAAACAATGATATGGCTGTGCTGAGTAGTTAACTTTACGTGCCGACTGTCTATGATCTATGAATGACAGCCGGAACCAGTGCTTTCCGCGGCGCGCGGAGGGGTCTCGATATGTAATAGATGGTCACCCATCCTCGAACCTACCGTGACAGTCGCAGCATAACCTTCGATAGACCCATGCGGCTGTTTCATTTAGCCACGAGCTCTTTGGGGAATACAGATTATACAGACATGAATGTTAAAGATAACCTTCGACGTTATACCTACCTGCCATGATAGGTCAAACAGTTCGGTGAAATAGGTGTGCAGTTCGGTGGCAATACCTTCTAGGAGGTTTTCGATTGTAAAGGACATGGCAGATGAGTTACTGAGTGGAAAGACAGTGGCTGTGTGCATACCTACATACCTAGACAAAAACATCGAATACCATAGTGTCTGACTCTGACAGGGCCACCATCAGGGATTTTAATTTTGATAACACAAAAAATTTGTCGAAATTTCGTCGCCAAATATCAGAAATTGTCGGTCACTGGTTCAAAAGATGTAAGGGTTTATAGGTGGCCTATCTGGAGAGTCTTCCCAGCAGGGCCACATTTATATCTCAAAAACTAGGACACCTAGCGAAAATCTGTTTTCTGCCATATTTTGTTTCCAATTAGTCGGCATCAGTCGCCAAGTCACAGATTTAATCGGCTCTTAGTTTAGGAGATATAATGAGTTCAATTAGTAAGGAATAGTCCAAGAGCTAGATCGAAGAGTTCACGAAAAATTGCTAAGAAAAAATATTTCCACCTATAAACCCTTAGGTATATCTTTCGAACCAGTGACCGACAAATTCTGATATTTGGCGACAAATTTCGACTAACGGCGACAAATTTCGACTAATAGCGACAAATTTTTTGTGTTATCAAAATTAAAATCCCTGATGGTGGCCCTGCCAGAGTCAGTGACACAATACCATATTATCCTACCTTTTTTTTGAAGTTGGTTGTAAGTAACGAGTCCCATACGGTATATAGAATGACCCTTTTTTTGCGGATGGGAAATCATCAAAAAAAACTATCCCGCTCTGGGTGAAGCCAAAGGGAGTCTCAGACTCTTACCGACTAAAACCCACCCGTGTTCCTACCTTAGCCCTTTATGTTCCGGGCCAGCGGTAACCCTTTCGGACAATCGCGCTGACCGCCAGGCTTCGGCCCTAAGGGGCCCCTTCAATTTATGCTGACATCTCTTTGAGGCGCGCGTGGAACACGTACGCGCCGTCCGGCACGAGCTTGGTCCTGGTCGGACGGTAAGCTACCCATTACTTTCCGTCCGCAGGCCCGCGCCTACGGTGGCCGGGAGTCGTCCCGCGGCTCCCACGTCCGGAGCGCGGGAGACGCGGGACTCATCCAACCCGCCACCTCCTTCGCTAGCATGACTGCTTCGCAGAAGGAGGTGATGAACGATATAATTGTCTACAGAAAGCATGGTTCACCGTTGATCGGTAATCTAATAGTCGATACCGTTGTTTAGCGACAGCACGTGTCGCCCAATAACGCTACAAATAATGAATGGTTGGCCAAAGATTTGCCGATGTCATGGTTCGCCGGAACACGCTTGAACTAAATAATCTTTAACCGATACCTAATTTCACCAAAAGCACCTTTCTTACGCCCTACAAAACTGATTTGTCGTCTGTTTCTTGCTCATAAAATTTTTACAAGCCTCGATTAAATTGCATTAACTTCTATTTCCATGCGTTTATCTTATTATGTAATAGAAAGAAATGCAAAGAGAATAATAAAACAGCAAATCTGATTATTTTTCATAATTAAATAGCTAACAACTGCACCCTAATTGCGTAACACACTATTAATAGGTAACAACTGCACCCTAATTGCGTAACACACTATTAATAGGTAACAACTGCACCTTAATTGCGTAACACACTATTAATAGGTAACAACTGCACCCTAATTGCGTAACACACTATTAATAGGTAACAACTGCACCCTAATTGCGTAACACACTATTAATAGGTAACAACTGCTCCCTAATTGCGTAACACACTATTAATAGGTAAGAACTGCACCCTAATTGCGTAACATACTATTAATAGGTAACAACTGCACCCTAATTGCGTAACATACTATTAATAGGTAACAACTGCACCCTAATTGCGTAACACACTAGTAATAGGTAACAACTGCACCCTAATTGCGTAACACACTATTAATAGGTAACAACTGCACCCTAATTGCGTAACACACTAGTAATAGGTAACAACTGCACCCTAATTGCGTAACACACTATTAATAGGTAACAACTGCACCCTAATTGCGTAACACACTAGTAATAGGTAACAACTGCACCCTAATTGCGTAACACACTAGTAATAGGTAACAACTGCACCCTAATTGCGTAACACACTATTAATAGGTAACAACTGCACCCTAATTGCGTAACACACTAGTAATAGGTAACAACTGCACCCTAATTGCGTAACACACTAGTAATCACAATCTGAATAATTGTGAAGGATACTTAGTGCTCATCAAAGAGAATATAACCACTAGAGAGCGTATAGAACGATTTCTTCGAAGCACACGACTCACTACCGCGGGCCGGGGGACGAGGAAGAACGTGCGGCTGCAATAGGTCAGTTCTTGTAGGTGTGCCTATCGTTAGGGCTGCTCTACTTCATTAAGGGAAAATAGTCGATATCGATAAAATGGATTTTAACATTATGAAAAATACTCAATTAAAATCATAGAAATAATACTTAATCAAAATCAATCAATTACAAAAAAACATGTATTCTGTTATTATTGATTTTTAAAATGAATTAATTTGGTATACAGGAAGATTTTTTTATCACCATCCAAATTTTTACAGGGTGTTCTACCCATGAATATGAACAACTTTCACTATGGGACCAACTCTGAAGTCACGAAAAAAAAATCTGCTGTTTCATACATTTTGGTCAAGTAGGTATTGAACTTTTGTATTAAACAGCTGATTTTTTTTTCGTGATTTCCGAGTTGGTCTCACGAATTAAAGTTCTTGTTTTACGAATTAAAGTTCTAGGGTTCTAGGGCCTAAAAAGGCCACTTTGGCAGAATCATAAAAGGATAACATAATGGACAGTTATCTGTTAAGTTAATCGTATCAAATCCCATTGATGAAGCATTTTTCAGATATTTTTTTTTTTGTCTGTACTAAAATACGAATCAATCCAATCCAAATCCAATCCCAATCTCTTTGATTGTACCTAGGCAGTGCAGTGAAAAAAAGAAAAACACGGACTGTCTTCGCCATACTATAATTAATAATGTTATAATTTTATGATTCTCCAAAGTGGCCTTTTTAGGCCCCCTGATTGTTCTTTGTAAAAATTTTAAACGAGGGTCTACATATTTTTAAATTATGCATCTTGTTATTTCATTTAAATGATTTGTTCATTCTATTTTAAATTGATGAAAATTAATATCCGGGAATAAATTATACCCAATCAGAGATTTTAAAACCGACCTTATAAAATAATCGGTAAATGTATTTCAAAACACAAAAACATGTATGTCAAACAAACAGATGAAAAAAACTTTTTTACGTCAAAGACCACCGCCCTCAAAAACTACACAGTGAAATATATGACGGGGAAGGTATGGTGTGTCACGTTATTATCAGCCATATTTAAACTATGTGGGCTACAGTGGGAATTTGATGGTTATTGCGCAATAGAAAAACGGTTTGCAGCTCAAATGAGATTATAATTTCACAAACAATTTAATCACACTAGCAAATTACACACTGTAGGTACACGACACAACCAGATACGGAACGCGGAACAGTTTCTGAGCACATGTTGTTCGTACGATGTCCAATGTCCAAGAAAGCTCCACATCGTTCTTGTCGCGCTGTCCTCCAGCGTCGACCCCCCACGAACTCAGGCTAGACTCTGTCAAGCGCCTAGCGTTCCGAATGGTCACTTCCGCCTCGTTGTCAAGGCAGCTCCCGTACTAATGATGTCTCCGACACGGCCATCCTGCTTCCACACGTCCTCGTGTGTTAATCTGTAAACAAACATATCCGCAGCAAAGTATCACATAGCTCGGTCACTCCTGACCAAATATGGTACAAGCAAAAAACAATAAAAATTCAAACAAACTAAAAAAATTGCAGAGTTCAGAGCATTACTCATTATTTGATTCCCAAATCTCATGATCACAAACTACATAATCAACTAAGACAATAAAACATCCTTAGAGCATCACAAAACACAAAGCAGGAATCTTATTCGTAGCCTGTGGCCTTTCATTAAGCCCAACAAACCTCACGTTTGTTTCTATGAATTCCTCTGAATTCCGAGTCCCACGAACTCTATAGTCTCTACAAGACCCGACCTCCGCCAAAGACACCCGCGCACCGCGTATCCACGGACTACTAAAAGCAGATACCGACTTCTAACGGACTACGGCTACGAAATGACTACTGGTACGGTCCCGACCAGCCGACCTAAGATTCACCACTATCACTCGATTTAATCTCTACTCTGTTTCATCAACAAGACTTTTACTTGGCTTTCCTCAAATTCGTTAGTAATACTTTGACTATTATATTATTATATACCGGTGTATTAGGTGCCGCACCGCGCCGTACCGCGCCGCACCGCGCCACGTGCCCTCTATTTTTATTTTTCTGAGTAGGTACGCGTTTTATAGGAATATGAACCTTATTCATATACTTATAATGTCGAATTCGTATAACAGAGTATGAGCAAGCGTTTCAAAGGAATATTCATCCCGACAAGGAACCCTTTACTATGCGTGGTCCTACACGTACCTACTTGGCCGGTTTTTTTACCTCACGTCGCCGCCGACACGTTGCCGCCGCGACCGCAGAAAATTTCAAATGACGCCACCGCCGTCAAAAGAGCTCACGGCGCTCTTATCTAGTAGGTACTAATACACCTGGATTCCCATAGTGGGTAATGGTCCTTTGAGAACTAGCCATAAATGATACAGTACAAATTTTTTTTTTCAGATGAGTATATGGCTCCAATCTCTAATGAGCCGTTATCGATATCTCCCCTTACTCCTCTAATGTTGAAACCAAACCATAAACCTATGAAAGAAATACTGGGTGAGTAGTAAACGGTTTAACTTTGGCTTTTATCGTATTATTTTCTAGTAATTACATTATTTTAGGTCCGAAATTATGTGTATGTATGTGTGTTTGAAACAAAGTACATCTTTTACTGCTGGGCAAATTTTGATGCAACTTTGGTACGTAGATAGTCTAGACCCTGGAGTTGGACAGAAAAACTAATATAAGACTCTATCTGTCTGACTGTTAATTTTTATTGCTTCAGGTGACCCTAATCTTGCCACACCACTGTCACACTCTTCGTTTTGCGGATCGACGATCAATTATCTCCTTTTCCGGTAATGTCCCCAGCAACCGAAGAACTTTATAATGTATTAATTACTGACCCAAAATTACTTAACGATTTCGATAATACAGACATTATAGAAAACAGTGAAGCTTCCGAAGAAAATGGTGATAGTGACGACAGTGTTCGTGATCCTGATTTAATATTAAGAAAATAATGGTAGATGATTCAGAAACTGATTGCGAATCATGTGATGATGAATATCAGAAAAGTCATCTATGGATAATACACAGAATAAGGAAACAGGAAGCTCGACGTGTGTGACAAACGAAAACACGGGCAAACGAAGTGTTTCACCTGAAATGAATATGGAAGAGGACATAAGCGATACAGAATATGCAGCTCCTACTATAGATGAGATAGAAATACCTACAAAAATCCTAGAAAACACAATTGACAGAAATGAGAATGTAACTTTAATTATGGAAACCGCAAGTACAAGTGAAGCAAATACTAATAATAACACAAAAAAAATAAGATCAAGAGTGGAGAGAAATGCAAGCAAAACACTAAGGAATACAGGAAAGAGTTACAAAACGGAAAAAAGGTAAAGTAGTTCCTGAAAGAAAACTAAAAGAGTTGAGTTCATGTAGATTAAAATGTGTTGAAAGAATTACAAAGGCTGAACAGACGCATTGTTTCGGTGATAGAGATAACACTTGGTGATAGAGATAGAAGGGCAGCATTTGTGTCAGTAGTGTGTCAGTAGCGATTTTACCAAAACATTCTCAAAAAACGGGCTGCAGTACATTAAATAGAGATTACTACTGTAAGTAGGTACATGCTAGAGATTTATAATGAGAACAAACCGGTTTGTAAAGAGTGTTTTTGTAAAATACTAGGAGAGACCAAGGGATTTCTTAATATTGTTAGGACAGAAGTGAAATCACAATTAAATAGGAGAATTATTTAATATCCTAAAAACTAATCACATGAATTATAAAAATAATTATCAGTCATAGCAAAATTACAATCAGAGGAACAAAATCATCACTAATCAAATTAAAGAAATCAACAAGAGATTATACAGGCACTATCTGCCTAAAAGGAGGATCTATTCACAAAAATTTTGCCTATACCTAAAATTGTTTTACCAATAAACCAATTTTTTTTTTTTTACTTTTCTTATAAGAGTGAATTTCGTAAAAAGTGCAGTTGACTCTTTCTACTTTGCTGCCGTCGTACTGTCTACACGGAACGACATCTTTGTCTACTCTTCCGTCGACAAACCGGTGCTCATGGTACGCGTGCAGAACCCTCTATGGCAATGCAGACCTCTCACTATACGCAAGCATACTCACGCTCACACTCTCACTCACGCTCGTTGTCTGTGTGGTGCCGGACTTAAAGAATACCACCACCCCTTACTTCCCGTGGGTGTCGTAAAAGGCGACTAAGGATCGTACCGGCGAATGGGCAGCAGCGTTCTCTATGTATTCCACCATCATTCCCTCTGCGATCGCCAACCCGCCTGCCAAGCGTGGCGATTATGGCAAACCCTGCCAAAATTGGGGGAGGCCTATGTTCAGCAGTGGACGTCTATCGGCTGAAACGACGACGACGACGACTCACGCTCAAAGAATGCAGCGCAAGTCTCAGGACACCACTCGCCTTTCCAAAGTACCATGCAAGCAAGCATGTACTGAGCAGCAGCTTGCGTCGTCTTGCCACAGGAGCCGGTCAACAAGCGCAGCTCACACCGCCCACTCGGCAACGCGCGTGTGACGCTGTAAGGCCCGGTCAACAAGCGCAGCTCACACCGCCCACTCGGCAACGCGCGTGTGACGCTGTAAGGCCCGGTCAAGAAGCGCAGCTCACACCGCCCACTCGGCAACGCGCGTGTGACCCTGTAAGGCCCGGTCAACAAGCGCAGCTCACACCGCCCACTCGGCAACGCGCGTGTGACGCTGTAAGGCCCGGTCAACAAGCGCAGCTCACACCGCCCACTCGGCAACGCGCGTGTGACCCTGTAAGGCCCGGTCAACAAGCGCAGCTCACACCGCCCACTCGGCAGCGCGCGTGTGACCCTGTAAGGCCCGGTCAACAAGCGCAGCTCACACCGCCCACTCGGCAGCGCGCGTGTGACCCTGTAAGGCCCGGTCAACAAGCGCAGCTCACACCGCCCACTCGGCAGCGCGCGTGTGACCCTGTAAGGCCCGGTCAACAAGCGCAGCTCACACCGCCCACTCGGCAGCGCGCGGGTGACCCTGTAAGGCCCGGTCAACAAGCGCAGCTCACACCGCCCACTCGGCAGCGCGCGTGTGACCATGTAAGGCCCTCGCATCCCGTGGTCCATCTTTCCAGTTGCACACGTAGGTGTAACGACAAAGTTCCTCTGTTATGAAATTCAAACTGGTCAAGTCAAGGGGCCTAAATTGGAGTTGGATTGTTATCCCACTTCTGATGTTAGGACAGAAGTGAAATCACAATTAAATAGGAAAATTATTTGATATCCTAAAAACTAATCACATGAATTATAAAAATAATTATCACTCATAGCAAAATTACAATCGAGATAGAGGAACAAAATCATCACTAATCAAATTAAAGAAATCAACAAGAGATTATTGAGAAACCAGATCACACCGAACGGCATTATATTACTTTACTCTTTGCGAACGGCTGACGCATAGCGCTTCTGCGCGCAACGCTGTCAAAAACCATAGACCGTCAAACAAAGACCAGAGAGCCTGGCTTGCCGCCTGCGGCAGCCTTCTTTCAGTGAGCGCGTCCCCTGCGCTCCTGGGTCGGGTAGTAGTATCCAACAATATAATTATAGAAAAAAAGAAATTATCCCCTAACGGAATTATTGGTGAGGATCAGAGAGGTCGTCAACCTCCTAAAAATAAGAAGACTATCGAATTCGCTTATCAACCACCACATTTTGAGCTTTCCAAGTTATGAGAGCCACTATAGTAGAAATTCGACTGGTAAGAAATATCTAGCTGCTGACCTTTCAATTTCTAAAATGTTCAGAGAGTATAAAAATACTTCGTCAAATCATGTCTCGTTAAAATGATATTCCAAATGCTTTCATGATCTCAATCTGTCGTTTAAGCAACCATCCAAAGACACATGCAACACGTGCGATGTGTTAAACGCTAAAATTAAAGTTGGAGATGAAGACCGCAAAATAGATTTAACTGCTGAATTAGCTGAACACCAACATCAAGCTGAAAAAGCTTATGCTGAAAAACGTGTGGATAAAGAGAATGCCAAAGCCGATTCATCTGTTAGGGCATTAGCATTTGACCTACAGCAGTGCTTGCCGACCCCATATTTAAAAACATCTGTCTCGTTTTACAAACGACAGCTTTAGTCTTTTAATTTGACAATACATGATTTAGCAACTAATGAGGCGACATGCTACATATGGGACGAGACTATAGGAGCTCGAGGAGCAAACCAAATTGCGTCATGTTTGTGGCACTTCTGCAACAGTTTGCCATCAGAAGTTAAAGAACTGATTTTTTATTCCGATACTTGTGGTGGCCAAAACAAAAACAATGTCGTGGCGATTATGTTCATGTATTTGCTCTATAATCATCCGACGCTGCAAAAGATAAACCACAAATTCCTCCTCAGTGGGCACACACATATGGAGTGTGACTCTGACCACGCGATTATTGAAAAGACTAAAAAGAGAACTCAAATGAGAATCAATCATTTATATGACTGGGTGCAGTTGGTGAGGACTTGCAAAGTTCAGAAACCATTCAAGGTCGTGTTGATGACGGTAAATGATTTTTTGGATTTTGCCGAACTAAAATCCAAGAAAGGACCCTTTACTGTCAAGAAACTGGATGATTCAGGAGACAAATTTCTGTGGCAACCTATTAAATAGCTGCAATATGACAAAAACAGCGTCGGATAATTTTTTTTAAGAAAAACCTGGATCGCGAACCCCCTTTCAATTCAATAAATTTTAGGAAAAGAGGAAAAACCACCATTGATATCTATAAGTTGAGCCAAATCTCTAAGGAGGCTTTGGCAGTTAGCGCAGAGAAAAAAAAGGATTTGATGGACATGATTGACCTCACTGACGTGTTAAAATAAAAACTGTCGGTTCGGATGAGGTCGAGGTGTCGGATTTGGACGAGGACAACCCAGACGACGAGGTTTTTGAGGTCCAATAAAATATGACTGTGTACGTAATAATATTTAAAGTTGATCAGGTTTGTCAACTTTAAATAATTATTATTACGTTATTCCTTCTTTATTCTTTTCTTTCTTTATTAAGTATTTTTCCGTTGTTTGGCGCAATAAAACAATTTACTAGTTATTTATTTTTTTATTTATTGCTTTTACACTAGGAAACTGATAGGTTCGTGGTTTTTCAATTTAATATTTGTTCAGTTAAAAAAACTTTGCTTGATTTGAGTAAGTCCTTCAACGGATCAACAAATATATTTATATTCGTCATCAGTTGTTTGATTGGTCATCACTGTATTTGCCATTAATAACATTGCTTACATACTAATATTCCCCACTCAGAAGGTGAATAAATTGATAACTGCTGGTGCATGAGTTGACAACTCGGTGAATAAGTTGATAACTCGTTGGTGAACGACTTGACAAGTCTATTATTATGCAAACTATGGGGTATTTCGTTTATTTATTGTCATCATCTAAAAGATGGTACAAAATAACCCTTAAAACAACTAAAACACATACGGTAAACTAATTTACCGATTTACCAGAAAAGGTCAAACCTTTAAAATGGCCGTCCTGACAAATTGCCATTTTAGACATGTCAACATATTCACGCCAGCCACGATAGTCTCCATTGATACCCTGGTCCCCGCTGCACCACCAGCTGCCCATCGCTCCCTGAACAACTCATACGTGAGTTGCAGTGACGACTACAGACAAGTGCGTACAGTGCGACCTAGCCATAGGTAGGTAGCACTCTAGCTAGCTAGGTATATGCTCTAACTACTCGGTGGACGAACTGTCGTCACCGTCTTCTACGTTTAAATCGTTAGGAACACTACTTAGAGGCACCTTTCATATGCGATCGTGAGCATACTTGTAAAACTACGGTTAGTATTTAAAGCGTTTAACGTATGGGGAGGTGATCCCCAATCCAAAACATCAACTAACTTAAGTGAACTTCCAATCTAATTCAGTCTTATAATCTGATTTCGTTCTTCGTTTTCTAATAACACAAAATAGCCTACCCAAAATTTTGTTGTAACTGCCTTTGTCCTGTCATAATATTACTTTGTAAGTAAATTTCAGGTAGAAATGTAATAAAATCTCAAGTTGTTGCTCGCTAATCGCAACGCTACATTGATTTGTTCTGTGCTGAATACACGTTTGACCAATACCAGTCAACGCAACAACATTATTAACTCGTTTGCCACTTAATTTGGCTACATAACTCGCTTTTACTCACGAACATTCAGCACCAGAATCGTAAACAAAACAATACAGCTCACCTTTATGTTCTAACGTGTCTGAGGGTAGTCAAGTTTTTGGGAGCGTTATGATAAATAAAAGAGTAGGAATAGGTATGAGCAGAAGCGCATGCTCTAATATAATGCCTCTAAAACTTAAGCTACCGGTTACATCGTGGGACTAATGCTAAGTTGAGAAAAATGCATCGAATCGTCTGGAAGGGCCATCCTAAACTGCAATCATGCATTTTATGCTCTCACGGTGATCACGCGTTGCGGTTCAGGTTGCATAACTCCTCCCTCCTCAAGAACGAAATAATCAGAGTTGTTAGGATTCTGATCATTTCGCCTACAGTTTAACAATTTGGTTTTATATCTAAAAACAAGAAAACTTATGATTCCTAAGGGTAGAATTACATATAGAATTACCGTACCTAAACTAACGTTTTTCGTGTTAACCGCACTATCGTATTCACTGTATTTCACTTGGCTCATTTTCACAACTTGAGCTAATTCTTTTTGCTCATCTAAATTTATACCTTTCATATACACTGCACTGACACTGTTTGTACGTTTTTCAGGCTTCATCTCTGGTAGGGATTGGAATTACTGGATAATTCAGATGTGTGAGAGAAAATTGGTAATGTTGTAGATGTATGTGCCCGACGTTAACTTTACAAGCGTCGTCCAGGGTAACTATGGATGTTCCTTGTAGAGACTCGTGGCTCATGATATCATCATGGCATTTTCTACTTGCTATAATATTATTCTTAGTATATAGAATCCAAAGCTTTAACAGTAATACAATCTTCAAATTTAACTAAATTATTTTCATTTATAGCATATAACAGATTTTCTGTCTTGGCTATAGATTGTAACATCTGCAATAATTCGGTGGAGTTGACAATCGCTTGATGCAGTACAGACACCTTACTAAAGGCTAAGGCCGTTTCAATCTCACTTAAAATTATATTATTAGTTATAAAATTGGTTAAAAACATGTTAAACATTCCTAAAATGTAAGTAGAGTAAATAGAATTTTCTTCTTTGGTAATTATATTTTTAACTAATCTCTCAATCCTTTTTAAACGTTCATCTAAAATTAATGTATTGTTATGTAAGATTCCTGTACTGTTAACAAAACTATTTACCATTATGGAGACCAAAGTTATTTTCCTATCTATTATTAATTGATTGCTTTTTAACTGAGAAATGAGGGAATCATATCGGATTGCGTCACTATGATCTAGATTACCTGTAACAATTTTAATCATAGACCCAAGTGGATCAATTAGTCCTCGCTTAAATCTTTTAGTCGGTACAAGTTGTTGAAATTTTTCGATAGTCCTGGACATCCTTTAGATAATCCGCTTGAGTACGAATGCCTAAAAACTCATGGCTGTAAGGTTTGTTAACATCTACTAATTTGCTGAATTCATAATATTTAATTATACTTAATTCTAGATCATTACCTAAACTATCTAAATTTAAAAGTTTTATAATTAACCGCTTATCTACTTCTTTAAACGCCTGTCCTTGTTTCACGGGAAGAATACCAGGGTTTTTCTCAACCTTCTGAAGTTCAAGGGCCCATGTCATTTGCGCTACTGCCAAAAGCGTGAGCGTGAGGCACCACCTGCGGAGGACGTTTAATATTTTTAATTGGAACTTTTGTGTTTCTAGTCCCAATTTTTACAGGGATTACATTATGTTTTACGTCACCGCTAACAATTGCTTTTCTATAACGCGGCTTATCTTTACTTAATCTGGTGTTAACCTCTTTTGCATAAATTACGTCACCTATTTCAAACTTTTTACTTATCTCACCGCCCTTGCTATTTCTAATGTTTTGCTTTGTTTCTATCATCTGATCTGATATGTAACTGTAGAGACGCTTAGTACGCTTTGCATGATCTTTTAGTAATTGTTGTGTGTAGTTTTTCTCGAAATTTGCACTTAATATAGAATTCGAATCAGTATGACCGAAAACAACTTCAAATGGAGTTAAACCTGTTGTTGTATGTATGGTATGATCATAAGCCATTATTGAGTAGGTCATAAAGGAGGCTGCATCAGTGCATTTTAGATCGTATTTAGCTAAACGGTGTATTTCTATGATAGTCGAATGGAAGCGCTCTACTATGCCTGTTGAATTAGGGTTATTAGGTGTACTGATATGTAATTTTATTACAGCAATAGCCGATGATGGCGCTTCGACCTTGCTGTTCCCTTTCAACGGCTATGAAAACAAAATATGTGTTCCGTCCCACATGACGGGATTTTATTCTTGCTCTTAACAAAAAAATATTTTCTCTTCCTTTTCAAAATGATTTTCTTCCCTGGTCAAATCCAGCTGGTCGCGACCTATTTCGAGTGTGTAGATTCCGTGAAAGCTGAAATGTTCTCCAACGTATGATCTAGCTTGACGGATCTGGTATGTGCCACACGCAAACAACACCAATTCTTCTATGGAGAGCCGTGGGAATGATATATTTGAAGCATCTATATTCGTAAATATAACCTTGCCGTCACAAGCGTTTGTCGGCACACGTTCTAGGAGCGGCGCGGCGCGGCGCAGTGCGGCGCGACGTCAGAAATGGGTGTGCGGAGATATTCTCGATGGTGTTACCGTACCCTGGTACAATAATTTTACCCGGTCTATCCTAATACTAATAACATCTTACTACATAATTACTTTGAAGTCATAGATTTGCAATTAATTCAGTCATCAAACCTGCGTACGATACGGTTCGTGATAACTCTTCAGAACAGCTTGTAGACATGGCTCATGAATTACCAACCTTAAGCGGGAGAGAACAGGGCACATTGCTCGCGTTGCTATCGGAAGGCAGCGTTGGAAGACCTCCTACAAAGTGAAACGATGACATGGAGAAGTTGCAGGTATCCGCTGGATTCTAAAAAGCACAGGACCGGTCGATGTGGCCTATGTCCATCAGACATCTGGCAGAAATGGTGATTCTATATTGTTTTGCTAAAACGTAAACGTAGGTACGTTTACGTTTTAGCAAAACAATATAGAACAACAACAATAAACAATAAATCACTTATGACATACCTATGTCATAAGTGATTTTATATGCAAAATCTGACTATGCAGTCTCTGTAATTAAGAATACCGACCTGTAATTAGGAATACCAGCCTGAAATTAGGAATACCAACTCACGTAAATGTCTCGTAATTGTGTCACTGCAGGGCAAATACCTCTTCTCGTACAGCGAACTACGAGCATTGATCACCACTCTTGCTCGTCTGGTGGTACTTACTGTAAGGCCAGGTTTCCTCCACTGGTTATCCTTTACAAGTGTCAGTAATAACCAAGATTAGCTACGTATATGAACCTTCTTATTTATATTAGGTAAATGTTCATTTTCGTATGAAACGCTAACTTCACCCCGTAGGAAGCTTGAGTAAAGTCTAAGAACGGTCAAAGATCTCACATCCGATCCCAGGTGAAACAAAAAATTCAATGGCTTGAACTAGGTATTTAGGTAGGTACCTACATACCTAGTTTGCAAAACCAAACAAACAGACCTATTAAACCATTCAGATAAGTAGGTACCTAAATTGTTTCAATAGGTAGGTATTAGGAACCTCGAGTCGGATTACCCACCTATCGAACAATTTAATCTAATGAGAATGACTGTTTAAATTTAAGTACTTGATAATTAAAAGATAATTGATAACAACCTCTAATATATAAGAACGAAGTTTAGGTCCTCAGGCAGAGTACGAGCAGTAACTTGGACAATCATGCGTGTCGTCATCCTGTTAGCCCTTCTGGGTTCCGCACTCGGTGAGCTATCTTACTTTAATTAATACGAATTAATTAAATTACTAAGTATAGGTATACATATAGGTATACATCGTGCTAATTCAACTGCTGCAGCTGGGCAATGGCCTCTCCCTGGACGTCCAGTTCATTCGGTCCGGGGTTAATATGGGACAACTGTTTGTTGGTTTTGTCCAGCAAAACAGAAAACCGTCCCGATGAAAGTCGATCATTTTTTTTTTATCTTTGTCAGCTTTTTATCAATTTCTATGTTTTATTTTTTACTTATTATCTGTAAATCACAATTTTAACCTGGATCACGCTAGTTAATAGCGTGATCCAGGTTACAATTTATACACAAATCCTTGGAAAAAATCCCAATAGACAAATCTCTGAGGATAGAACTCGGGACCATAAGGGCAACTAACGAGACTTATGATCACCAGTCTCGTTAGTCGCTTGCTAGGACAGACGAGGCAGTCCACCTATAATTTGTTTTGTCGTAATAATGTTTTGTGTTTCATTCTAGCGGTGCCCATGAGCATCAACCGCATTGTCGGTGGCTCCCCCACCACCGTTGAGCAGTACCCGTACATGTGCAACATGCAGTACGTTCAGTGGAGCATCTTTTGGTTACAAGGTTGCGGCGGTACCCTGCTCACCAAAACCTCAGTACTCTCTGCTGCTCACTGCTACCAGTAAGTTCTACTTACTTCACGTACCCATTCTCTACGGGTGCCTATTGTCTATCCCCACGTCACAAAAATCTAGAGCAGACAGTAGGTTTATTGCCGAACCTATTTTCTGCCCCAGAAATATGATAGATGGTGAAAAAGTACGAAATACATTTACATAAATATTAAATATATAACTAGACTGGACACAAGTAAATAAGTTTTGAATCGATGTGTGCGTCGATATTTGACGCAAGAATTTTATTGTAATTTATCTCTGTTTGTCTGACGCAGAGAAGGCGTTCCTGCGCACTGGCGCGTGCTCCTGGGCACCTCGCGTGCAACTAGCAACGACGGCTCTCTACACGCTGTCTCCCAACTGGTCCCCCACTCGGGATACAGCCCCTCCGGGAGTGACCACAACATCGCCATCATCCGCCTGGCCACCCCAGCCGACTTCTCCCCCTCCATCCAGCCCGCTCGTATCCCTGGCAGCAGCTACTCAATTGCTGACGGTACTAAACTAACCGCCATCGGTTGGGGAGCATCTTCGGTGATTATTTTCTTTTTATATGTCAACATGATTATTCATTTTCTGTTTAGTTAGATTGTTCACACTAAATGAAATGAAATGGTATAGATTATGCCATTTGTATGTAGTAGGTTTGTCTAATACATCTTCATGGGATAGCATAATTTTATTGATTACCTACCTACAAAATCAATAAAAGGATTTTACAAAAATACGTAGGTATTTCAGAAATAGTAACAAAGCTCTAAACAAAGCCAAACGTGGCCAATTGAAAACCTCTTTTTCTGAGTTCCTTTATTTAAATATTATTCCTATTTACTTTACAGCTCTTAGGTGCATCCTTCGAACAGTTGCAGCACGTCGACATGAACCTCATTAACCAGAAAGTGTGCGCTGACCGTTACGCTTACCTGAAGACTCAGCCAGGTTTCCAGGACTGGCCCGACATCACCGACAACATGATGTGCGCCGGTCTCTTGGACGTCGGCGGCAAGGACTTCTGCTACGGAGACGAGGGTGGTCCCCTCGCTCACTCAGGTGACATCGTCGTCGGTGTTCTCTCATGGGGCCGGTGCGGTGATGCAGCCAACCCTGGCGTCAGCGTTCGCGTCAGTAAATACTCTGAATGGATCGTCGCTAATGCGTAAATGACATATGTATCTCGCCAAAATAATATCTGGTTTAAAAGTTTCAAATCAAATGAAATGGTTTATTATATTCATTTTTTACGGGATGAAAAGTTCAAATAAATTTGAAATTAAATCGTTATTTCAATAAAAACCACCGACCAAATGAATGAAGTAGGATGGCGATTATGGCTCATGTTTCAGTAGGGGTGCATCATCGATATCCACGGATATCTTGTCTCACTGCTATTACAAATTAAGGTGCCACTAGTAGATATTTTTTCCATACCAATTTCGGGAGAGTACCACCACTGTTTGACATTGTGCATCCAAAGTTAAACATGATATCGTTTTGTCTTATTATTAATGTTGTCTGTACGGAAACACAATAGAAGATTCGTTTTTCTTGCTATCTTTAACGTAACTTTGGGTGTAAATAAGTAATAAAAAAACTGTAAAATCTTCAAAACCAAGTCCATTTATGCAGTGGTTTTTTCATAAAACTCGATTTTCCGAAGCACTTTACGAATTTTTTACACGCCTATCAGTTCGGAACGGTGTTTCTGTGCATGAGAACTAGACGTTGTTCGTGTAGACTAGCGTCTAACTGCATATCACTGATACTATCACTGTCGGACACGAAGCCAAGTTGAGACAGCGTGCTTTTTGTCTATGATCACCAGTGAGTTCGAGCTCGCGATTAGTTTACTCTTAACCCATTTGTCGCAGCGTACGACTCGCACACTTGAAGTAGCTTTCTGAGAGCACCGGTCGAGGGAGCCAGCAGTACCATGTCGTCTGGGTAGCTAATGTTGATAAAACAATCTCCATCCGCGTAGCAGCCGACAGGTGTGCTGCTGAGTCACTCAATGTGCATTAACATGCAGATCGAAGAGCAAAGGCGAGGACAAGACGTCTGATGGCTCCGACAGTTCTCCTACCCACCGCACCTCGAACGAACTCTGGCGGTCGCCAGAGTTCGCTAGTCGCTGCTCTCTCCTAGCTTTTGCCAAAGAACATCGTATGGGGCAAGTTCAAAGCGCCTGGACAAGTCAAGGAAAACCGCATAAACATGTGTATTTCTATCCATGTAATACCTGGTGCTTCAAACGAGAGCAGTGGTGGCCCAGTGGTGGATTACGGCCCATTCCCGCTCACAGCGAGGAGGCCTGTGTCCCAGCAGTGGAAACGTTATAGGCTGATTATGTGCTTCAAACTAACAAAAGCAGTCTCAGTTGACAGCCCAGGGCGGAATCCAGACTGTGAGTTAAGCACACTGTCAAGGACCCTGGCTATGACGGTGGCGAGTGAAATAGGCCTGTAGTTTGAGTTGTCCGACACGTCTCCTGTCTTACTTTTGACCGCCGCCGGCTCTAACAAAGTCTGAGTGATCAGGCGGAAGATGTGAATGACAATAATGACCTAGGGTAGTATTTTATAGTATCAAAAAAAGTAATTTAAAAAATTAAAAAAGCAGACGCAGACGGGTTTTTTTATTTTTTAAATTACTTTTTTTATTTCCAGCTTTTTAGTTTACAAATGTGAAAGATTTCCCAAACGATTTATATAATATAATTTTTATTTTTTTAGGTCCTTTTACAAAGTAATACATTTACAAACTTATAAATACTTAATAGTACCACGTTCTTAACAGATTGGCTTAAATACTTTTTTAAAAACTACTTTAATTTACACATTTTAATTTCCTATGAAAAAAGTGCTTTGGTACTGACGTTTTTAACTTGTGGCGACCCGCCTGAACTAGGTTAATAAAAACCTGTGTTTCAGACCATCCCCAGACTAAGCGATCAGCTTTTTTGTCCATAGTTTATTTATTTATTTAAATAATGCTATCTTAAAGTACTAAATACAAATTAAAAATTTCCAATTCAGTATCTACATAATCATTGAAGTACTTCTAGAAGTTTTTCTGTGTCTGTATAATCAAGGTTACCCAAATATTCGCATAATTTTAGACTACAATGTTTGTAACTGGCACTATAAATATTAAGTATCCTATTGAGCTTATTATATAAATGGGGTCCTAAATAGACATAGAATCGGTTTACAAAAGCATGTCTAGTTAGAGGCTTTCTGCAGACCAAATCCTTCCTTCTCTTGTCAGAAGGTACTGTCTTATAAGCGAGTTCAACGTGCTGGTGTAATACGATGTGCAGTATAAATAATTGGCGTACTGTTAGCACCTCACAAGCAATGTACAGCTGGTGTGTAGGAAATCTGAAAGGCCTAAAGATGGCAACCTTTAGAATTGATCTTTGAGCGCGTTCTAAAGGAAGTAAAATTGACTTTGCAGCACCACCCCAAGAAGTTATGCAGTATGTAAGTACAGATTGGCACAAAGCTAAATATACCTGTTTAATTAATTTAAAGTCAGCAATGTGACGTAAATTCTTAAAGATATATATGAGTTTACGAACTCGAGTACATTGCAAATCAATGTGTCTACGGAAATTTAGATTTGTGTCAATTGTAACACCTAAATATTTCATGTAATCGGCTTTAGCTAGAGTAGGACACGAACAAGCAGCGTCAGCGTCCGGCGTACAGTTATGTGCATAAATGGTAAGGTTAGTAAGCGGTATATTAGTGTTTTTCATTCTAAATAGAATATATTTGGTTTTATCTGCATTTATTGTTAGTAGATTCATACGTAGCCAATTTGATACAATGTTAAGGCCACTCTGCGCATATTTATAGACCTCCTCTCGTGACTTAGCCGTGAATAATAGGGCTGTGTCATATGCATAGGACATTATTAAACCTTCTGGTAATTTCAGGTTGCACAGTTCATTTATGTATACTAAAAACAACGTTGGTCGCAAAATACTTCCTTGTGGAATGCCGTAGCCGCTGTTTTTAATTTCTGAACTTTTATATTGACCGAGTTTTACACTCTGATATCGATTGCTAAGATAATCAGAAAAAAGTAGAAGTTGTGTTCCTCTTATCCCAAGTGTTTCAAGCTTGTGCAATAGTTTAGAGCAAGAAATAGTGTCGAAAGCCTTGCCAAGATCCAGAAAAATTCCCATGCAATGTAAGCCATTATCCAGATTTGTAGTAACATAATTTGTCAATTTGTGAACTGCTTGGCAGGTTGACCTCTTTTGTCTAAAACCGAATTGATTTTCTGAAAGTAATTTGTTATCCTCAAGATATTTTATTAACCTATTATTTATAATTCTTTCCAAAATTTTTGAGAGGCCTGTTAAGACCGAAATGGGTCTGTAGTTATTAACGGAGTACTTGTCCCCAGACTTGAATACAGGGGTGACCAATGCTTTTTTAAGTAGGCTAGGAAAAACTCCCTTTGACAGACATAGCTGAAAGATATGTGTTAAAGGTTGAGCAAGTAGGTATTTAAATTTCTGAAGGATCCTATTTGGTATATTATCCCACCCGACTGCACAGTCATCTTTTAACCCGGAAATAATTCCTAAAACTTCATCGACGTCGGTATCTAATAAAACAAAAGAATAAACCGGATTTACAGTGTCAGTGGTCTGGTGTTGGCAATGGAGAATTCTATTTCCAGATGTTTTGTCAGCCAATTTTTTACCAACGTTGACAAAAAAATTATTTACTTTATCTGCTGCTCTGGATGGGCTAATATCTGTTGATAGTAAATCAAGTGGAGGTTCAGAGTTTTTTGGGTTTAATGAATTTTTTCTTATATATTTCCAGACTAGTTTACTATTTTTTCCTGCTGGTTGAAGCTCATATTTATCATTTTGGATTTTGATTTTCTTCAGAAGGTTATTACAGAAGTTCCTATATCTTTTGTACGTTGCGCTAAGTACCTCGTTGTCAGGTGCGAGTTTAGATTTTTGGTGCAATTTGTCTCTATGTCTTATACAACGGACAAGACCTGGTGAAATATAGTAATGTTAAACCCTGGATGGTTTAACATTACTATATTTCTTAGGCATTGTTGTAGTGAAGGTGTTTTTAAGTCTTTGACTGCCAACGCGGTCACCGGTGACCTTTTCTAGTGAGATTTTCTATTGTGTCTGCTGTCTGGCGTTCAACGTGTTAATTATTGCATGTTGCAGTGAGCCTATAAAGTATTTTAGGGAAGTATTTGCGTCGCATGAGTTGTAAACTGGGTCAAGATTTATGCTGCGTATGTCAGTTTCAAGTTTTGCCATATTGACTTTGGTATAGCTGCGCACGCAGTTTTTTCTGGGTAAATGATATTTGTAATGTTAGTAAAATTGCATTATGATCAGTTAGCGAAGAATTAGTAATGAACGTTTTTGTTGGCTTTTTTGTTTTCAAAATAATATGATCTAAGCATGACCCACTTTGATGCGTGGGGTAATGATATGCTGGCAATAGTCCGTGATAGGAGCAGATGTTTAGGTAATTATGTGCATGATTATCGATTTTCCCGGAAACAATGTTTATATTTATGTCGCCTATTAGTATAATGTTTTTAAGATTAGAAAGCTTTTTTAGAAGTGTGTCAAGAGATTCTAAAAATCGGTCAATATCTTGAGAAGGAGGTCTGTAAATAGCCATTACCACTATATCGGGGCTAATTTCAATGATCAAGCAATTACTATGCTGAACTATCGGTTCCTTTACCGTTGCTTTCAGATTTTCCTTAATATAAAGTACTAAGCCATCATTTTGATTTATGTGTCGATTTGTTTTGTGGGAAGTATAACCATCCAGGGGTGGTAAATTGAGTGTCTGATTGGACAACCAACATTCTGTCAGGACAATTATATCACAGCTTATACCAAGATTTTGTAGCAACACTTCAAAACCGTTCATGTTTCTGTTTATGCTGCGAATATTTTGGGTGAGCAAAGTTAATGTTTTTTCTATAGCGGGGATAAAATGTTTACAGTCTGCAACATTACAGATTTTTGTCTCAGACACAGAAAAACTGTCTAGGTCACAAATCAAATTATCGATCATAATTATAGTAACTATATAAGATATAAAGATACAACTAGGCCTAAAAAGATATAAATACTGTGGCGCTCTTAGGCGCCTTCATAATCTATAGAATTTATATAGTTTTCCTCTGCGAACTTGCGTGCCGGGCAGCTAGCATCACCAGTTTTATGGTCACTTTTACGCTTGAAGCGATTGCACGTCGCACATTTGGGGGGAGCGTTCTTATTGCTGCAGTCTTTAAAGGAATGACCAGTCTCACCGCAGTGGTTACATGTTGTGCTAGTTTCTCGGCAATACTTGGCTGCATGTCCAAATTGCTGACAATTGAAGCACCTGGTGACTATTGTGAAATCTCTGACGGGGCAAGACGTCCAATTGATGAAAATTCGTCCTTGTTCAAAAAGAATTCTCCTGATATTAGCTGGCAATTCTAGAATATAATTACAGGTGCTCAGATCTTTTTTACCAGATTTATGGCTTAATTTAATTGTAGCTAAGAGGGACTCACGGGTTGTGTTCGGCAGCTTCTCAGAGAGGTTTTGCTCAAAAATACACTCAAATACCTCTTGTTCAGTTAGGGCTACTGGAACACCAATAACGGCAACCCTAGGACGGCGCTTTGTTGGTTCTTCCACGGTAAGGCCTGATGATACTAGTTTCTCCGACTTCCGCAATTTTTCTATGTCTTCTCTATTGTCCGTACTGATGATGACCCCTCCGTTTCTCACTTTTCGAACGCTACGAACATGAAGTTTGAGTTCCTCAGGAGAGATGATTTCCTGGACAAGTGACTTCGTGTCGTCGCTGGTTTTAGATTTATCGCTATGGTAAATAGCAACGGCACTTAATTTTGCAGGACGGATGTATTTGTCGGTGCCCTTCTTGACCATACTCGCGAAGGAAGTAGTTTCTGCGGGCTTCATTTTACTCTCTACGACTTCTTTGAATTGCCGTAGTGAATTCGCAACGCCCTGCTTCTCTTTTAAGTGTTCGATAGCCGTGTACGCCTGAGAAGTTTTATGTTTCAAGGACTGATACAGGACAGCCATCTGAGATGTCCCACTAGTCACCTTACGGCATAAATTGGTCACACGGATCTTCTGTTCGGCGTTCATTTTGCCCTCCGCGACTATACTACACACTTCGCTCAAGATGGTCTCTATCGTGCTCATCCATTTCTGAATTTCCGACGTGGGTATTACTTCAGGGGGTAAGACATCTTCCGTGGGTGCTGGTGGAGTTGGGGGTGTGGGCTTGTCTCGTTCAGTTGGTGACGGCAGAGGACTTCGCCGCAGCAATTGGCTACGGCCAAACGGGCTAGATCCTGAACTAGCCATATCCACCACAGTAACAGTAGTCTATAGGATTTAGTTCATTGCATGCAATGAAAGCGTACGTCAGTGTTTCTATTAACTCGCGACACTCTTTCGTTTTAATGCTTACACTGCTTATGTAATTTAAATAACAATTTAGTGGTAATTATTTATAACACATGATAAGCAAAACAAAAAGTACGTCCGCTTAGGCAAGCGATTTGATCGCCAATGCCAAATTTAGTTTTTGGTACGTGTTTTTTACGATTTGTCACTTCAAATTACTTTTAACCATATAAGTTATATATATTTTTGTAATCACCTTTAAAAACCCTTTATTTTAATACCCCACTCGAGAGGATTCGAATAAAATTTTTTTTTTTTTTTAGACATATTGCGCCAAAAATCGGCAATTTTTTTTTTTTTTTTTTCAATTTTGATATACCCAGTGTCACTCTCACAATTAACCCCTCAAGCGTCGCCGTAACACCATTGGATAGTAAGATTTAATGACTCGAAACGTCGGCGGTACACCTTTGGATACTAACAACTGTCAACACCCATGGTTGTCATTGGACGGTAATATTTTCTATTTATTGGCACTTGCAACACGATCTAGCAGTATCATTCGATTAGTCGATTCATGCTTGACCTATTTTGGTAACATTTTAACAGGAACGCCAACAAAACGGAAGAAAAAAAAAAGAAAGAAATTAGTGCTTCTGTGACGGCCATATTTGTTGTTTTACGAGTGATTAGTGCGGGTGTTTATGTTTTGAAAAAATGTTTCAAGAAGGAAACAGTGAGTAATCTTATGAGATTTTTATACAGAATTACTGAGAAATAAGTATAGATTTCGTATGAAGTGATAGTTTATAGAAAAGTTATAAATATGTCGAGAAAAAGTTACGAAACTTTTGTAATGTTCATAATTTGATAGTTATGGCCGCCGTATTTCGTAATGTTTTATGATAAATATTTTTGTTTAGTGTTTGAATTTGAAATACACTTATGGAGTTAGATTATTGTTCCAAAAACATATTTTGGCTAATAGCTACCGACATTATTGCGTATTATCATCGTAATCGTATTTCTACTTCGCCGTCAGTGTATCGTCGGCACCGCGCAGAGTCCGCGCCGAAATTTTGTCGTTGCGTAAACAAATAGTTTTTATGATTTAGTTATTGTTTATAAGTGGATTGTTGTTAATGTGTGGTGTTTTATCGTTTCTACAGATATTGTGTTATCGTAATAAAGTGTTTTTTTGGTGAATGTTTGTGTAGATTAGATGTGATGTGAGAAACTTTGAAGGTTATGTGAGTGAAAATTATGAAAACAAAACCTTAACGCATCGTTGCTAGATAAGGTCAGTTGTATTTGCATAATGAATGGTATAAGTAGTTAGGTAATCTAATAACGAAGCCAGGAAGGTATAACATGTAACGTTTAACTGGCTATGTATTAACGAAATCTGCGTTTTTTCGAAGGCTTGCCCAAAAATCAACAAGTAGGTACTTCCAAATGAGCCGACGTTTGTGGCACTTGCGCAAACAGAGGCCCGACGTTCAAGGGGTGAGGAATCTAACGGCACCCGTCAAGCTGAAATCGATCAAGCCGTTTAGGCTACAGAGCGTGCCAAAAAAAAATACATACATACATACATACACTCGAATAATAATAAAAACATAACCCTCCTTCTGACGCAGTCGGGTAAAAATCGAATAAGACAGTTTACCCAGCCACGCTTCAGGAATCGGTCCTCTCAAGCAGAAGTTATTGGCCGAGGGCACTCAGGCTTGCCGATCATTTCTGGCAGCGGTGGGTTCGAGAATACCTGCCTTCGTCGTCACCCAGAACGGGTGGAGGCACCGTGGATCAATTGCGGAAGGAGATGTGGTCGTAATATGCCGAATGTGTCGCGAGGTTGTTCCCCGGCGCAGATGGAGTAGTGCGGGTGGCCGGTGTTGCCACTGTGGCCGGCACATTCAGGAGGCCCCTCCAACAGATGATTAAGCTGCCCATTTCATAAAAAAGGGGAGAATGTGAAAGTCTTTTCTTCCTTTTGATATTTTACCTTTTATTTTATTTTATACTTTATGTTTATGCTTTTTCTACCTTTTGGTCTTAACTTCTGATTGACATATATAGGTACTTTTGTTTTACCACCAAGAACCAGCACATTTTTATTAAAGTAGTTAAAAATGATGAAGAAATTGCGCATTAATTGAACCACTACTTCTTTGAAAAATGACGAGTAGTAGGTATGTGTACGGTCTGAGGAGCCACCTATATATATATATATATATATATGGTAAACCAACTCCCAAGTCAGTTTAGAAGACCTATTCAACGATACCCGACACGATGGGGTAGATGATGAAAAAATATTCATCCCCACTTCACATGTAGGGGAGATACCTTAAAAAAAATATTTTCCAAAATTTTATTTTACCACTTTGTCGGCGTAATTGATATGTTACAAACTCCTACAAAATTACAGCTTTCTAGTACCTACTAACGGTCTCTTAGCAAAACCTCGGCCAGACAGACAGACGGACATGACGAAACTATAAGGGTTCCTTGTCTGAACTACGGAACCCTAAAAATTATCTACTATGCACTATGCCAGTCGATTACATTATCGATTAGTAGAGAGAGCTCAAAGAGCAGTCCTCAAAACAATTTTATTTATTTTATTTTATTTTATTTGGGAAACAAACAGATGCAATAACAAATATATGTATACAAATAGTTGAACGCAATCCAGAAACAGTTTCCACAGATTACTATACAAGTAAATTATAAACTCAAACTCAAACTGAAAGCATTTATTTCAATTAGACCTTGTATTGGCACTTTTGAATTGTCAAAAATTAAATAGTCTGTCAGTTAGTCCGAAAGTTGAAGCTAGTTGCCCATTCCAAAATGTAGATCTCTATGGAGAAGAACGGGCAAGAAACTCCATGGACACTCTTTTTAAATCAAGATATTACAAAATCCTGGGTACATTAATCTTGTTGCTTCTATATGTGAGAACAATGTAAAAACAAGACACAATTGAAGAAACAATTCAAAATATAAGATTAAAAAGAAGCATTGGCAGTTAAGAGATGACCAGTCTCAACCGACGGCGCCCGTTCACGAACATGACGCGTGGATCAGCACCATCCAGCTCAACCAGTTTGTAGGGAACCGGATGATCCAACACACGCGTCACCAGCGGTGAGACATTTAAGTGAGCATGACAAGTTCTCAACTGCCACGCTCTTTCAAGTCAACGTCAAAAAAAATCATAATAAACGGAAACATGGTTTTTACATTTACAAAATTTAAAAAAAAATGCTTCAAAATTATACAAAACTATAGTTTGCAATTTATTTAAGAGGTTAATAGAATTAAAAAAATAAACAAAAGACAATTATATGAACTCATATAACTTGTCAGTAAACTAATTCTGGAGAAAGAACATAAACTTTGTCTTGAGTTAATCAGGGCGACCAACTATTCTTATCGTTTAAGTAATCGTTGATGGAATAGTATGCCTTTGAACAAAGTTTGGATTTTATTTGAGCTTTAAATGTATTAAAAGGCAAATCTAGTAATGAAGAAGGTAGAAGGTAGCTTGTTATAAAAGGTTATACCAAGCTCAACAAATGAGTTATGAACCTTATGAAGCCGGTGAAAGGGAGCGCGTAGTTTGTCCTTATTTCTAGTGTTAACATTGTAAATATCACTGTTTTTAGTATACAAGTGTATATTTTGCCTAATATATAAAATGTTGGCAAAGATGAACTGTGATGCAACCGTAAGAATTCTAATATCTTTATCTCATAAAAAAATCTCTTAGAGAAACTCTGGCACCTAACTGGTATATTGCTCGAACAGCTCGTTTTTGCAGGACAAATATATTTTGTATATCAGCGGCTTTGCCCCACAGCAGAATACCGTAGGACATAACGCTGTGAAAATAACTAAAATAGACTAAACGAGCTGTATCAACGTCAGTGTATTGTCTTACTTTCCTGACGGCGTAGGCAGCCGAACTGAGCCTTCCTGCTAGACTTGATATATGTGGTCTCCACTGAAGTTTGGCATCTACTGTTATTCCCAGAAAAACTGCCGAGCCCACAGTTTCGAGCACCTCTTTGTCTAAGACGATGTTGGGTCCTAGATTTCTAACATTCGGTAAGGCGAACTTTACACATTTCGTCTTCTTGGCATTGAGAACTAGGTTATTTGACGTAAACCAATCCGTTACTATTGAGAGCGCACTGTTTACGTCGTCAAAATCTTGTCTATTCCTGTCTACTTTAAAAATAAGAGAGGTATCATCTGCAAACAGTACAACGTCACAGATGCCCTTTAAATGGAATGGTAAATCATTAATATATACTAGGAACAAGAAAGGACCCAGTATTGAGCCCTGCGGTACACCTAACCGAACTGGTAGCCCGGAAGATTTCACACCATTAACATCCACACGCTGGAACTTATCATGCAAATGAGAATTTATTACGTTGAGAGCCTCGTTTTGGACACCGTAATGACGTAGTTTACGCAAAAGCGTGTCATGGTGCACGCAATCAAAGGCTTTGGCTCTCCAAAGCCTTACAGAAAACTCCAATAGCATTTTTCGAACTCTCCCATGCATTATATATGTGTTTCAGCAAAGCAACACCCGCATCTGTAGTCGAACGACCTTTTGTAAAGCCATATTGTTAATTATGAAGGAGGCTATTTAAATTAAAATGTCTTAGCAACTGCTTGAGTATTAATTTTTCAAATATTTTGCTAAATGCAGGTAAGATGGAAATAGGCCTGAAATTGCCGTCATTTTTATTACCTAATTTAAATAATGGAATGACTTTACTACTCTTCATGAGGTCAGGAAAAGTTCCTAAATCAACACATTTATTAAAAGTAACAGCTAGATAGGGGGCTACGATATCTATTATATTACTTAAAAGTTTAATGGAGATGCCCCAGTAATCACCGGTGTTTTTAGACTTAAGTGTGTTAAAAACATTAACTACATCACGCGGGGTTACATGTTCGAGGCTAAATAAGCGACTACATTTAGGTACACTGCTATGCAAAAGGTTTTCAGCTTTAGACGGGGAGGAATTTAAGGAGCGAGTCGTAGTTATAGGTATGTTGGCAAAAACTCATTAAATGCCTCAGCTACGTCAGCTGCTTTGTTAACTAATTTGTTGTCGACCATAATCTCAAGTTGTTTTTCTTGTTTAACCGATTTACCAGTTTCATTTTTAATAATTTTCCAAGTTGTTTTTACTTTATTATTAGAATTTTTAATTGTATCGCTTAAAAAATTTTATTTAGCAAAAGCGCTAATCTTTTGAATAATTTTTGACATAATCTAGGAAAGGAGTATCAAACCTGTATTTTTTCAAACCATATAACTCGTATAGTCTCGCTCTACTTTTATAAATACCTGGAGTAGCCCATTGGTTAAAGCCAACGGAGGAGCCATTAATGTTAATGGTTTTGGTCTTGAAAGTAGATTGGTACTCTTTTTGCACAACATCAAAAAGGGCACCATAAATTTCATTAGGATCCTCTTGTTCTACTATAGATGGTGTAATTCTATGAGCTATATTATTTTTAAACATTTTGCAACGACTAGCTGTATAAGGCCTGCATTCAAGTTTATGCGGCTTTTTATTTAATGGCATGGGGAAGCTAGCTAATAAACCACAGTGGTCGGAAGTTAAGTCAGTTAACACTAATTTATTTTTGGCATCACAATCACTAAATATATTATCAAGACAAGTTGACGAAGATGCCGTGATCCTGGTAGATTCAAAAAACAAGTTAATTAAATTATAAGACCTAAACAGATTGAGAAGTCTAATACTTAATGGAGTAACATCTAAAATATTAATATTGAAATCTCCACATAAAATAATACTTTTGTTACTTGATTTCAACCTATTGAGAGAATCCTCCATTACAGATTCAAAACTAATAAAATCCCTAGAGCGGGGTCGGTAAACGCAAATTATAACATATCGCTCAAGTTCAACACAAGACAATTCTATAGTGCGCTCAATTGTCGGGTCGGCGGACTAAAGCACATAAGTCAAAAATGCTTTATTTTTTCTTTGTACCAATATTATTAATTTACATCAATACATCGGCAGACTAAAGCACATAAGTCATATTCGCTTGTTCGGGCTTGAATCTAAGTGGCGTCCTTTTTCAACCTCTTGAATCGCATTAATCTTGCGGCGTTATAAAAAACATAACTTGAACACACTTGAAGCTCTCGGACTTCATGGACCCAGAAAGTGTCTTATGTTATTAGGAACGTCAAGTGCGTTGTGTTATCTCGATTTTTAATTCGAGGGTAGGTACTTAAATTATTATTTATTGCTTACAAAAAACTGAAGTGGTAACTGTAGTGATTTGGGTCACACTAGTCGAGTTAGTTTTGCTCTGATTTGTTAACAGAACAGTTGTGGTGTGTGACATTTTATTTAAAAATATTCCCAATTACTATGGATTGTCAGCGAGGAAAGAAATTGTTGAGAAGGTGATGAGGAGAAACACAAATGTTGAAGGTAAGTTTGCCATGTTTGATTTAAATCAGAAAGTAATATATTTATCTTTCATTGTAGTTTTAGCAGAAATCATCAGTGATTTGTTCATTTTAGCATCAATCATAAATAAATGATTAAAATAATAATTTTTTTAGCCTCTACAGTATGTTTTTATTTTTAGATGAACGAAATGAACAGCAATCTACAGGCACAATAGCGGAAGAAGAACCAATGCCTTCCACATCATCAGGCCACACTGGCGTCATGTTTATTAATCGAGAAATGGATTTCTCAAGTGATGATTCTGTTCTGGATCCACATTTCGAACTCCCTGAAACAGCAGTAGATTCGTCGACATCCACCGATACTGACCGAAGAGCCGACACGCCACATGCGGTCGAAACATCTCCAAAAACAAGTATTCGCATTACGAAACAAGAAAAGAAAATAAAACGCAACACAGGTCAATCATATAAAACATTAAAAGGTAAAATTGTTTCCAGCAGAACAATGAAAGAGCTAGGGACGTGTCGAATGAAATGCAAGGGGCGTATATCATTGAACGATAGACAAGCTATTTTCAAAGAAAAGGACATGGCTAAACTGAAGTATGGATCCCGCAATGAAAATGCATGTATAGACATGGTTCCTAGCAATATATAATGCTGAATAGCTGAAAATTAGTATTTTGTAATTAAAAAGGTTCAGGAACTTTTCATATCTGCACATTCCTGAAAATAAAATCGCGTAACTCCTACGATAAAGGTACAAAAACTTCAAACGATGACATTGCTATGCACTTTTATCTAGGCGTTTTAACGTGTCTGCGACGGTTTTATTGATTAATGTGTTTTTCATTGGCGATTTTGGACTAAGGTACTTGAAGTAAATATCTACAAAGGAGTAATTGCACCAAAAAAACTTGATAAAACGGACTTACGATAGATAATCTCCACTAAAATCATAATAATATAAGTATTCTGTTGTAAAACCTAAACTACATATCCAAATTAGTTAAAATAAAGACAGTATTCACAGACAATGTAATTAACATTATGGTTGAAATGATGAACGTATTTGAAAAAGATCTTAAAGATTAACCGAGTCAAATATTTGTAATTTCTGTATTGAGGTAGGTAGGTTAACAATTCTGCCTAAAGTAGATAATTAACGCACTGAGTAACCAAGGGCATAAAAGATATTAAAATAAAACAACAAAAATGCGATTTACCTATTTATTTATTCGTTTAGTCTTAAAAAATGACGTCTGACATCTGACGTTAGTTTTTTCATAGAGATGGGATTGAACGTCGGGTGGAACAGAATCGATAAAATAATCGAAAGGGTTGAAAGATACAAATAGAATTAGTTTTTGTCGACCACTATTCAGTTAATATTTTCGACACAAAATAGGTAGTAAGATTAAACAAAGAAGCATATTCCGAAGCCTTCAGTTATTTTTATTTGATTTTGATTAAGTAGAAAAAAATGGAATTGAGTATAGTCGATTGTCACTTTAAAAAAACCCCATTTTCCGAATCAAAACCCTGTGACAAGCAACTAAACAGGACACCGAACTGAGCGCCATTGATTCCCGTCGAAAACTTTGATTGCCATTTCTTTGTTTCAGAAAATAAATCGTTTTGATACCTGTTATCAAAAACCAAGTTTCGATTTGACATTCTCCCCTTTCTTCCCTTCCCTTCGGACCGCGAAAGCGAGTAGTCGTGCCTCCCGTACAACTCACTTTTATTTTATTTTATTCAATTTAAATAGTATTTTTTGGTTAAAAACCCTGACCATACAAATCGATTATTAAATCTTAAAAGATATCCCCCGCTTCAATTCATGACCCACTAGTACTAAGACGCGAGACGAAACCTATATTAAAAGACTCTAGTACGCAAACAATTGATACGAACTCCACCGAGGAAGTCGTACCCGGTACCTCTAACGGCAACCACGTAAGTAGGTACGTCCCAAAATGGCGACCTCTGTGTTGCAGGCACACAGATGTTATTTCGAGACTAAGTTCTTAAGAATAGTTCACCAAAACATCGCCGGCTTACTAAGTAAAATTCATTTAATAGAAATCACGGGCGTAGCCAGGTTTTAGTATCGGAGTGGGTTCAAGAAAATAAAACGCCTAAAAGTACATAAAATAACCCTTACCTAAGTATATAAGAAAAATATTAAAGATGTGAAAAATACATACAGAAAAATTTCCTCGAAAGAATTGGGGGAGTCCTTATTCGAGCAGTGGGACAATATAAACTATGAGCTAAATAAAAAAATAACGTTCTGTTATATATCACAGAAACACAGAATATTACAAAATTAATCTTCTGTTTTTCTTTTTAAATATATCCACTACTTCATTCGCATCAATTTCTATCCCATAGTGAATGTTTAGGAGAGCCAAGCCGTTCAGTCTGTTTTCACTTGATGTGTTCTTATTTTGATTCTATGAATATTAATATCTGAACTTTTCGGGGGGGGTTTGAACCCCCAAAACCCTCCCCCTGGCTACGCCCGTGATAGAAATACATTTAGCAGAACTTTCAGATATAAAAACCAACCCGGATATTATTTGCCTGTCGGAAACGTTCATAGATAGAGGGAATGAAAGTCTTTTAAAAATCTCTAGCTATATAGCTTGGCAACCTCTTACTGCAGGGCAAATAGACAAAAGCGTGGTGGAGTCGCTATCCTCGTAAAAAGGGGTACTTTATTTAAGGGAATGGCATTCTTAAATCAGCATTGTGTTGATAATATCTTTGAGTGTTGTGGCATTGAGGTCATGAACCAAAATCTATTTATCTTATGCGTATACAGAACTCCCACTTCTAGTATCACTAAGTTTTTCGAAATACTTGAGACAGTGCTGCAATTTTTGACACGCAAATTTAAGAAAAAAATGGTGACTCTAATATCTGTGGTCTAAGACGTTAATATCTATGTAATAAAAACATTAACTGCGACATCTAGTTGTTCCTAATTGAAACTACTTGTTTACAACTTCTCTGTTATGTCAATGCTTATAAGTTCCGTTTTTTTCCCGCAGATGTCGTTATGACTGTCATTCCCATAATGACATAATGACAGCGCTTAGTGTTGGGATACGGACGATTAACACGTATCGATAATTTAGTTTAGTGCCGAGACATTGTCGACTTACTCTTATCGATAAATCACAATAATTATACGGTTAACAATTTTCTTTTTTCCCTTCTTTTGTTCATCATTGCAATTATTGATTGCCTTCTTTCTATTTATAAGAAGCAAGCATAAGCTTCTTATTTCTTCGAAGTTCTTTCTTTGACTTTCGACGTCCTTTATTATATATAGATTAGAACTGTTTTTGACAATATTTGGGATACAAATTTTAGAGTTGAGCTGTTTCCTGATATAACCATAAAATGCTTTAGGACCTGTATCTATAACAGTCGACTCGAACATCGTTCTTCTATTTCGAGTTATATTTATGATATCATTGTTTACTCTTCTATATTTGTTATACGCGTCCTCACTAGGATTGATTATGTAGGTAGTCCATAGCTGTTTTTTCTTCAGGATTAAGTCAAGGATTTCCGTGTTTATCCAAGGCTTATTGGTATGTCGCTTTTTATTTATAACCTTTTTTGGTACATAGTCTGCTATTGATGAATGAATTTGATTTTTTTGAGATAGCCACATGTCATTAACAGAATTTTCATTAAGAGTTGTACTTTTTGTCAGATATTCTGAGATTCCCTTAAAGTCTGCCTTGTAAAAATCGTAATGCATTCGGTTAACCTCGTTCTTATTATTAGTATGAATTACCTGTATTGTAGCTGTTATGACTAGGTGGTCACTCTTACCTATAGGTGGATAGTACTCCACGTCACAAACTAGCGTATTGTCATTGCATAACACAAGATCTAGCAGAGATTCTTCTTGGTTGCGTTTCCTAGTTATTTGAGTAACAAGTTGGTCAAGGTTACTATTAGAATACATGTTTACAAAGGAGCTGTATAATTTATCATGTCCATTAATTTTTTGAAGAGGCCAGTTTAGTTTGGGTAGGTTAAAATCGCCTACTATGATTACTGTTTTTTTGGCTGCTGCTTTTCCAATTTTATTAAATAAAACTTCGTCTGATTCAGCAAGGGAGTTGGCAGGAGGTCGGTATATACAAGCTAGTAGTAAGTCGAGATCGTCATATTTAATATCAAGCCATAACCCCCTCAACTATGTCGTTATGATACACACTATTTATTTTAGAGATTATTGCAGTCTTATTAACTTCGTGAGCTACATATATGGCGACGCCACCCCCTCTTCCTTTGTTCCTATCCATGCGATAAAGCATGTATCCTGATATATTAATAAGGTTTTCGGTGATTCCAGAGTGTAGGTGGGTTTCCGTTATTAAAATAAATGCGGGTTTATGGTAGTTTACTTCAGCTAGAAATAAATCGAATTTTGCCATTAAGGATGCCAGGTTCGTGTATAAGAGACGTAACTCGGATATCATTTTAGTAGCTAGTTTTTTGTGGCACTGACGATCCTCGGGACTCTATTTATGTATTTAATGGTTAAGTTTTGCTCACCTTTCTCAATCCGGCTGGCTAACTCTTCACGCAAGCTCTTGAGTAGATCCCTTTGGTATGGGGTCAGCTCCGATTGGATTTTGACAGTAGCAGGAAGCTTACCTTTGTTTTTCAGAACATTTATAGCATTCTGTTTTTTTGTCAAGACCACCTTGACCGGGCGCGGCTTATCGTTATTTGTTACCGGTTTACCGAGGCGAAACGTTGAGACTATTACTGGTTCAGGTATCGGTAGTGAAGCAAATGAGACAGTGACAGAGTTCTTGTCGTGCAATTTCCGATCTTCTAGGGAGGATGACGTTGATTCTAGTATTCCGTGTATGATAACATTGCGACTACGACTGTTGCGTTCTTCTATTTCGTTGATCACCATGTCTAAGTTAATGACACTTGTCCGCTGAGTCTGTAACTCCTGAACCTGGTGTTGGAGCTCAGTAACTAACCTGCGCAAATCAGGGACCTGCCTTAGACCTTCCTCACACTCATCACACAGGTAAGACAATTTAGGGTTCTGGAGGCCAAACACACGCATTTCTGTTGCAGTTAATCCACTACACTTAATACATATCGCTCTTTTGCAGCCTTTGCACGATATCTTGGAGTTTTTATCTTCTTGAATTTGTAAATCACACTTGTAGCAGTGAGCCATTATATTTTTCTAATAATAGTATGGGAGAATAAATCCTAACACTGGCAACCCCGTGTTATCTTTGAAACTTCACTTTTTGACAGTGACACACTTTGAATGTTTGACAACAGTAATAATAGCTCTGAATAAATTATGAACTCAAACTCAAACTCAAACTCAAAGCATTTATTTCAATTAAACCTTTAACAGGCACTTTTGAATTTTCAAGAAGTCGGTCAGTCATAAAATATGAAGCTAGTTGCCCATTCCAAAGCGTAGGTACCTATGGAGAAGAACGGGCAAGAAACTCCATGGACACTCTTTTTAAATTACATTTTACAAAAACATTTGTTACATCATTTCTTTTGAATTTATGATTATATAATGTGAGAACGATGTAAAAAAAAAATAAAAAGATGTCCGCGTTAAGAGCGTCCAGAATACAACAAATAGTAACAAAACAACAATCCAAAATTAAAACAATTAAAATAAGCCCAGGCGGCTAAGTGATGACCAGTCCCAACTGACGGCGCCCGTTCACGAACATGACGTATATATCAGCACCATTCAGCTCAACCACTTTGAAGGGAGCTAAATGATCCAACATACACGCCACCGCCAGCGAGACATTTGAGTGAGCATGACACACTATCAGCCGCCAGGGAATATTCAAGTCAATGAAAGATATATTATTACCCAGTAAATGGTAGCTATAGATTACATAGAACTCACATCTGTGCTATGCAATTATACAATACAAAGGAAATTGAGTTTATACAATGCAAGGATAGTCTTACAATCTTCAGCAGCTCCAACAGTATTTTCAAGTGTTAGTCAATTAGTTGTGGAGCAGGACTAGCATTGAGCCAGGCATTTTTGTCAGTGATGTAATCCCCTAACTTATAATATGCCTGACTGCATAGTGTGCGTTTTATACAAGATTTAAATTTTGTCTCATTCAGTTGAAGAATGTGGGGAGGTATTTTATTATAACATTTTAGACAGTACCCCATAAAAGATGAATCTACTTTAGCCAGTCTGAAACCTGGTTGAACTAATAGGTCCCTATTTCTAGTACAATAATTATGTCTTTCACCTCTTTTACTAAAAAGATGTAAATTTTTCCTTACATACATGATGTTTTCATAGATATATTGACAAGGCACCGTCATGATGTTAATTTCCTTAAACAGTTCCCTTAGAGAATCGCGCCTGCGGAGATTATATATGGCACTGATGGCTCTTTTCTGCAGAATAAAAATAGAATCGTTGTCTGCAGCCCGTCCCCAAAGTAAAATACCGTAAGACATGATACTATGAAAGTAACTAAAATAGACTAGTCTCGCGGTATCTACATCAGTAAATTGACGGATTTTTCTGACAGCATAAGCTGCTGAACTTAGCCGTCCTGCAAGAGATTTTAAATGAGGACCCCATTGTAGCCTTGAGTCGAGCGTGATCCCTAGGAAAACAGTTTCATCGACGAATTCTAGTTTCTCTTGATTCAATATTATCTCACAATCACTACCCTTGACATTTGGTAAAGAAAATCTTATGCACTTAGTTTTTTTTCCATTTAATACTAGATTATTAGCAGTGAACCAATTTTGGCCCTGCAGTAGGGCGTTATTTACGTCGTCAAAATTTGTAGCACGTCTATTTACCTTAAAAATTAAGGAAGTGTCATCAGCAAATAACACCATTTGTGGTTGATTTTTTAATAAATGGAGTAGATCATTAATATACACTAAAAAGAGGAAAGGACCCAATATCGAGCCTTGTGGCACACCAATTTTTACTATTAAACCAAGTGAATTGACACCATTTATTTGAACTTGTTGTTGTCTATTATTTAAATAAGAACTAACTAAACTGAGCGCAAGTTTTCCAAGTCCGTAATGCTCAAGTTTCAAAAGCAAGGTTTGGTGATCGACGCAATCAAATGCCTTGGAGAGGTCACAAAAGATTCCTATGGCATCTTGGGCCTCTTCCCACGCGTTAAAAATGTGTTTTAATAAAGTTACGCCGGCGTCGGTCGTACAACGTCCTTTGGTGAAACCGTACTGTTGATCGTGTAGGATTTTATTCGTGTTAAAATGATTGAGCATTTGATTAAGCATTATCTTTTCAAACACCTTGCTGAAAACCGGCAAAACGGATACGGGTCTATAATTATTGGTGTCTTTACTGTCTCCGGATTTGTAAAGTGTAAATGAAACAATATGAGGGTATTTCCAGCTTTTTTTTTCTTTCTAATAATCTACGACACTCAAACACGAATTTCAATCCAGTTATTTATCACTGTTTAACACTGTTTATACAGTTGTTTATAGATCAAAATATCTATCAAGCACTAATCTCCAAACTAAAAACAACTAGCACTTTGATTGCACACTTTTCCGCAAGATTTAAATATATAATAGATTTAAAAGTGGGCAATCCGCGCAATTTATAAAATGGGTCCTCGCGAGTCTCTTAGAAACAAATTCAAAGAAATTAATATACTAACTCTGCCTTCTCTTTATATTTTAGAAAGTATTTTGTATGTTCGCAAAAACTTAGGACTTTTCAAAATAAGAAGCGATTTCCATAATATTGTTACGAGGTTCGGGTTCGTGACAATTAAAAACTGCCGATATAATAACCAAAAATTGACACTTTAATTAGCAACACTAATTACAACTCAAACACACTAATTACAAAACACAATATTGCACTACTGATCGCTTTAAGTCGCACTTGAATATCGCTTCGATCGCTGTATCCAACTGTCGGTCGTGGCGCGTTTCGGCCTTATATAGCGCCGAAGATAGTTCTAGAACCTTCCATTGTAGAAACATCGAGAATGTTCGAGTACATACAGGCCCCGATCGACCAGATGTCGATAGTTCGGGAAAATTCTAGAAAGTTCTCGCATCGAAATTTCTAGAAGGGTCTTCACTACTAGTTCCGCTACTCGATACTAGATGGCGCTAGTGGTAACTACTGTCACCATGTACCAGGCATTAATTGTGGCGCGCAACAATATAAATACACGTAACTAGTAAAAATGAAATTGTGTTACCTAAATTTAAATAAACTAAAACTAGCAAGTCATTTCTTGTAAACAGCATCCGTTTTTATATAAAGTTGCCAAAGCCGGTTACAGAACTTAGCAATGGAAAGTTCAAAACCCTCATCAAACCTGTCCTTATCAAAAAAACCGGGCAAGAGCGAGTCGGACTCGCGCACCGAGGGTTCCGTAACATCCGGGTTTATGCATAAGGTTTATGTTTATGAAAATAAATGTTTTTTTTATTTTTGAGTTGATTGAATGAATGGTAAATTGTGGTTTACGATTTATGACGTATTAAAAAAAACTACTTACTACATCTCGTTCAAACCAATTTTCGGTGGTAGTTTACATGATAATATACATCATATATTTTTTTTAGTTTTATTATTCTCTTATTTTAGAAGTTACAGGGGGGGGGGGACACACATTTTACCACTTAGGAAGTGTCTCTCGCGCAAACTATTCAGTTTAGAAAAAAATGATATTAGAAACCTCAATATCATTTTTGAAGACCTACCCATAGATACCCCACACGTATGGGTTTGATGAAAAAAAAAATTTTGAGTTTCGGTTCTAAGTATGGGGAACCCTAAAATTTATTGTTTTTTTTTCTATTTTTGTGTGAAAATCTTAATGCGGTTCACAGAATACATCTACTTACCAAGTTTCAACAGTATAGTTCTTATAGTTTCGGAGAAAAGTGGCTGTGACATACGGACGGACAGACAGACAGACAGACAGACATGACGAATCTATAAGGGTTCCGTTTTTGCCATTTGGCTACGGAACCCTAAAAAGCATATTATAAGATTAAAGACTACGTTGAAGACACGGTAGTTTAGGAATAATTCCTTCTGCACATGTGGCTTCTCTGGCACCTCATTAATGGCCTCCCAAATTACGATGTTTATTTTTTATTTATTTTTTACATACTTCTTTGACATATTTTTTTTATTATTTGACATTTTAAACAGACAATTCTAATTTTTCACCTCTTTATTAGTGGTTGTAATGCACTGACCTCTATAATACAAGTACTTGTATTATAGAGGTCAGTGTTGTAATGGGAATTGAAAAAAAACACTTGGTTTAAGTAGGTTATATTTTATTTTTTATTTATCCTTTTGATAGATTCTTATTTTGTAAATGTGACTTTGTAGGTCTTGTAGACTTTAGATCTGTAGACCATTTTTTTTTTATCAAGTACCTGGTACTTGTTGACAGGCCTACGCTGTCCTCCCATACCTTATACATACTGTAATTTGAAAACATTGTAAAAGCCAATTATTTTTATAAAGAGTAACCGTGGAGTTTCTTGCCGGTTCTTCTCCATAGGAAACGACCAATTAGAACCGTGCACCTAGATTCTGACGTTTCATAAGTGCACATGTAGGTTTATGTGAAATAAAATATTTTGATTTTGATAAGCAGTTCTTCTTCAATCATACCAGAGAAACTACAAGAGACGTACCTTGCTGACACAGTGTGCCAAGCGCGAAGGTGACGGTCTCGGGCAGCGTGAACTGCTCCAGCTCGAGGCACGGCCACGTCCTCTCGCGGACCCTCCTCAGGGCCACCAGCAGCAGCGCGGCGGCCGCGGCCACGCCACCTCTGGCCGCCCACACGCCGCTGCTGAACGGCGCCGGGAACACGTTGCACACTGCCGAGCGGGACGGCTGCCAGTAGATGAACGCACTCCTGAAAACGATATACCTATTTTAGCCGACTGACTACCGCTGAGCTTGTAGTTTTAAATTCGTCCCTAAATAATACCGATCCAGCCTGACCCTTGCTGCCCCCTCCCAGCAGCGCCCTTAGCCGACGTCCGTACCCCACATAGGGTTACCTTAGCGTGTAGTCGCTTGGTTTTTAAGTTTTTAAGCCCCGGCAGGGAAGCCTTAATTTATTGAGGCATCCACAGGCAAACCCGGTTAAGCAGACCACAACCGGAATAAAACCGGAAATCACCGGAACCGGAAATCTACTGGAACAGGTGGAAATGCAGATGGCATTTAAAAAAAATATTTGGAAAATTCAAACGTGCACGACATAGAATGCTCATTTGATCGTATAAAAAATCATAAAAACCATAGATTTTATATTAGTTAGTTTTTAGGTGTGAACCGTACTGGCTCAACACTCAGAAGTAAGGATTTTGTAGTATAAAAAACACACTTTATAAATCTTGCTGATCAGTTTTATTGCAGTAGGTATTGATATTAGAGTTACAGCAGTACAGTACTAAAGTTAATTATACTAAAGTTGAAGTGATGATTACACAAGTGACTAGCACCGATGTTGGAGAACGAATGGCTGGGCATGGCGGGCATCTAACTCAAATGCCCGCCGACTATTTTATATCCCCAATATTTCATTTGCTTAAGGTTGGTAGGTGATAACTGTCAAAGTCTGGTCAATCACATGAAGTCAATACAACTACTTTTAATCATACAAGTTCATTGAAATGACTGTAATTAGTCAACAAACAAATAATTATAGGCATAATTTAATATTTATAACAGCTCGGCCATCCGGTTTCCAACGAGTCCCTCGTTATTATGTATTACAAAACAAAACAAAAACATTCTATATTTCATCATTATAAATTATAAATGAACATAACATATGTAATTATGAATGATTATATTGAACATAAATTAACTCATTAGTCTTTATTGAATCATTTTTACTGTAAAGTCATCATAGTAGCACATTTTATTATCTAAATAAATCTCAAATTAAATTACATAACAATAGATTTACATAACCTTAAAAGAAATGTTTATCCCACCAAAAACATATAATGTTGAAAAAGAAGGCCAACTTCCTTACTTCATGTGGATGTTTGACCATTAAAAGAGTTGAAATCGAAACCAACGCCAAGTTTTAAACCATTTTCTTTGCACCGGCCTTATTTTGCAATTCTGTTGTAAGTAATTTGTGTTTGAAACTTTTTAGTTAAGAATACAATAATATTGTTCCATTTGCACTTGGCGGGTTTTCGTTGTGTTATAGTTATTTTTCATGCATATTATTTTATGGTTTTCTGAAAACCCGCCAAGTGTAAATGGAACAATATTATTGTATTCATATCTAAAAAGTTTCAAACACAAATTACTTACAACAGAATTGCAAAATAAGGCCGGTGCAAAGAAAATGGTTTAAAACTTGGCGTTGGTTTCGATTTCAATTCTTTTAATGGTCAAACATCTACATGAAGTAAGGAAGTTGGCCTTCTTTTTCAACATTATATGTTTTTGGTGGGATTTCATTTCTTTTTGCCAAGTGGGTAGATACACGTGTAGGATTAAATTGTATAGCCTAGGTTTTTTTTTTGATAATTGTGGTTTTTTATTATTTTTTCTCTTACGAGGTGTTTTCTAGGGTTCCATACCCAAAGAGTAAAAACGGAACCCTATTACTAAGACTTCGCTGTCTGTGCGTCTGTCCGTCTGTCTGTCTGTCTGTCTGTCACCAGGCGATAGCTAGACAGTTGAAATTTTCACAAATTATGTATTTCTGTTGCCGCTATAACAATAAATACTAAAAATAAAATAAATATTTAAGGGGGGCTCCCATACAACAAACGCGATTTTTTTGCCCTTTTTTGCTCGATATCAAAAATGGCAACAGGTAGGCACATGAAATATTCACAAAATACTCAGTTGTATTTTAACTTTAATAATAAATAATAAAGCAGCTCATTTGCATACAAGTTGCAAGCGCATGCGCAGGTGTATAGATTATGTGCAGGATTATTTTGTAAAAATGACTTCTAAGTGGGATACGGAGAAAACAATAATATTTATTGAAGAATATCATAGACATCATTGTCTCTGGGAACCAAAAAACCATCTTTACAATTACCACTCCATTGCGTCGCGCAGTCGGGTAAAAATCGAGACGCACGCGAATCAGCTTATAGAAAATTAATCGAAGTGATGAACCTAAATGGTTATTGTATTGACCGTTAAAGAAGTGAAAAATAAAATACGATCACTGCGTACCACATTTTTTTAATACCACATTCTTTTGATAGATTATTGGACGCACCGAAAGCATCGTTTTGTGAATCTAGTTTCTAACCCACTGAATTGGTCGACGTCGATGTTTTTTTTGTTATTTTACTATTATGTATAATTATTTCGCGTACAACTCTGCACGCATCGGCAACCACAGCACGTCTTCTACTCATGATGAACACTAGGTACAACTAGAAAAACTTGTATGCCACTAAAATCTTGTATGCAAGCTGCAAGTTGAACAAATTTCTGTTTTTAATTCAAATCACTTGCACGCAAGTGTGTCGTCATACTTGCATGCAAGACTTGCCTAATGGAAACGCGGCTTTAATCAAAATGTTTAGGGACTTCTAGCAGGCCTAGAAACTTGAAATTTGGCACGAAGCTAGACATTAGCATGAAACTAAAGGAAAAATTAAAAAAATGGTCAAATGTGAGTCTGGCTCGCGCATAGAGGGTTCAATATTAAATTTTTATTCTAGCCGGCCTAGAAACTTCTAACCGGCCTAGAACCTTGAAATTTGGCACGCAGCTAGACATTAGCATGAAACTAAAGGAAAAATAAAAAAAATGACCAAGTGTGAGTCTGGCTCGCGCATAGAGGGTTCAATATTAAATTTTTATTCTAGCCGGCCTAGAAACTTCTAACCGGCCTAGAAACTTGAAATTTAGCACGAAGCTAGACATTAGCATGAAACTAAAGGAAAAATTAAAAAAATGGTCAAGTGTGAGTCTGGCTCGCGCATAGAGGGTTCCGTATTAATTTTTTATTCTAGCCGGCCTAGAAATTTCTAACCGGCCTAAAAACTTGAAATTAAGCATGAAGCTAGACATTAGCATGAAACTAAAGGAAAAATTAAAAAGAGGTCAAATGTGAGTTTGGCTCACATGCAGAGGGTCCCGTATGATTTTTTTCAAGCTGGAACTGGACATTACCATGAAACTAAAAGAAAATGTTTAAAAGCGGTCAAGTATGAGTTTGGCTCGCGCACAGAGGGTGCCGTAGGTATTAAAAAAAAATTATAGTTGGCCTAGAAACTTGTAATTTTGCACGAAGTTAAAGTTAAAATAAAAATGCGGTCAAGTGTGAGTTCGGCTATCACACATTCTGTAATCCGTGTTCCGTATTAAAAAAAAATAAGCTTAATTTTTAGGTAAGTATGAGACTTTCTTAGAAAGATAAATTATTAAAAACCTTAAAACATGTCAAATGACGTACCTATACCATAAGATATAAACGCAAAATATTTTTTAAGAATACTTATTTAACCCCTTTTAAATCGTTTTGTTAAGCAGATTCATATTTCTATTTCTAAAAGTATATTTTTTTACAGTAAAACTAATATCATTAATATTTCAAATTGTAACTTGAAGTTTTGAGGCGTGCTTTTGTTTACCGGGAGCAGTTTCCGATATTATGTTTAGCTTACGCAATCACCATTCATAAGAGTCAAGGTTTGAGCTTGGACAATGCTTTAATTGATATTGGTTCTTCTATATTCACTTGTGGTCAAGCCTACGTACCATTATCTAGGGTAAAAAATTTTAGTGGTGACCATTTAATAAATATCGATCCTAGCCAGATCAAAGCACAAGAAAGTGCTATTGTTGAGAACAGATTAAGGTCGCTCTATAGACCGGATTTAAAAAACATATGTGTGAAAAAGAATAAGTTTAAAAAAAACAGCTGATAGGGAATGGTCTATACGTCCAAACATTGCCGCAGTTCAGACTGCAGCGGGCTCATCATTTAATAAAAAACTGGCCAAGTGCGAGTCGGACTCGCACAAGAAGGGTTCCGTACCACAAGGCAATAACGCCTAAAAAAACATGTCTGTTGTATGGGAGCCCCCCTTCAATATTTATATTATTTTAATTTTATTATTTATTATTAAAGTTAAAATACAACTGAGTATTTTGTGAATATTTCATGTGCCTACCTGTTGCCATTTTTGATATCGAGCAAAAAAGGGCAAAAAATCGCGTTTGTTGTAGGGAGCCCTTAAATATTTATTTTATTTTTAGTATTTATTGTTATAGCGGCAACAGAAATACATAATTTGTGAAAATTTCAACTGTCTAGCTATCGCCTGGTGACAGACAGACAGACGGACAGACGGACAGACGCACAGACAGCGAAGTCTTAGTAATAGGGTTCCGTTTTTACCCTTTGGGTATGGAACCCTAGAAAACACCTCGTAAGACAAAAAATAATAAAAAACCACAATTATCAAAAAAAAAAACCTAGGCTATACAATTTAATCCTACACGTGTATCTACCCACTTGGCAAAAAGAAATGAAATCCCACCAAAAACATATAATGTTGAAAAAGAAGGCCAACTTCCTTACTTCATGTAGATGTTTGACCATTAAAAGAGTTGTAATCGAAACCAACGCCAAGTTTTAAACCATTTTCTTTGCACCGGCCTTATTTTGCAATTCTGTTGTAAGTAATTTGTGTTTGAAACTTTTTAGATATGAATACAATAATATTGTTCCATTTACACTTGGCGGGTTTTCAGAAAACCATAAAATAATATGCATGAAAAATAACTATAACACAACGAAAACCCGCCAAGTGCAAATGGAACAATATTATTGTATTCTTAACTAAAAAGTTTCAAACACAAATTACTTACAACAGAATTGCAAAATAAGGCCGGTGCAAAGAAAATGGTTTAAAACTTGGCGTTGGTTTCGATTTCAACTCTTTTAATGGTCAAACATCTACATGAAGTAAGGAAGTTGGCCTTCTTTTTCAACATTATATGTTTTTGGTGGGATTTCATTTCTTTTTGCCAAGTGGGTAGATACGCCTCTGAGGTGCTTCCGATGCCTTGTGGGACACCATGTTGGCGTCCAATGCACCTCGGAGGTAGACCGCAGCTCACTATGCTTCCGCTGCGGTCAGCCCGGACACAAGGCCGGCTCCTGCAACGCCGCGCCGCACTGCATCGCATGTGCGGCTGCTGGCAAGCCAGCCGATCACCGGGCGGGGAGCAAGTCCTGCGCTCCACCCGCCGGGACCAGGAGGAAAGGCAGGCCGTCCGCCGCCGTCGCCACCACCACCGTCGCCGCCGCCGCTGCCGCCGCCACCAACGCCGCTGCTGCCGCCGCCACCACCGCCGCCGCCGCCGCCGCCACCACCGCCGCCGCTGCCGCCGCCGCCATCGTCGAGGGGCCCTCACAAGGGGCCCGGGAGGGGGCTGAAATGGAGGAGTAATGGCTCCCCTACGCCTCCTCCAGGCGAACATCAACCACTGCGCCTGCGCTCAGGACCTGTTGCTCCAGAGCGTGGCGCAGTGGTCGATTAACATCGCCGTGGTCGCTGAGCCGTACTTTGTCCCGCCCAGGGATGACTGGGTGGAGGACCTGAGCGGCTCAGTGGCCATACTTTCGTCGGCCGCCGCCGGCACCCCGTCCCTCGAATGCGTCACGAAGGGACAGGGGTGCGTAGCAGCACGGTTCGGAGAGATAGTAGTAGTGGGGGTGTACTTCTCTCCGAACCGAACTCTCGCCGAGTTCCACAACTCTTTAACAGAGTTGAGTGTCGTCGTCGCCGGAAACCATCCCTTCCCCGTGCTAGTGCTCGGGGACTTCAATGCCAAGAATTTGGCCTGGGGTTCCCGTTACACGGATGTGCGGGGCAGGATGGTGGAGGACTGGGCTCTGGAAACAGGCCTGGTCGTCCTAAATCGGGGTTCTGTTCCCACGTGTGTGCGGATGCGGGGTGAGTCCGTGGTGGACATCTCGTTCGGCAGCCCCGCTCTGTCACAACGCGTCATTGACTGGCGCGTCATGGAGGGGGTGGAGACCTACTCCGACCACCGGTATATCCGGTTCGACGTCTCCGCCCAGACCTCTAGCGCGCTGGTCCAACAGGCCCCGAGTGGTCCGCGGTGGGCGCTGAAGCAGCTGGACCGTGAGCTCCTCCTGGAAGCCTCGATCGTGCAGGCCTGGGTGTCATCACCGGACAGGCCTGCCAACATCGACGATGAGGCGGAGTGGTCCCGGGAGGCCATGTCCGAGATCTGTGACGTGGCAATGCCCCGAGTCCGGCCAGGACGCGCCCGACGTCAGGTGTACTGGTGGTCGCAGGAGTTGGAGACGCTACGCAAGGCGTGCGTCGACGCGCGACACCTGTACACCAGGCACCGCAGGCTCCGCATTCGCCCTCCGGATGCGGAAGCCACGGAGGCGGAGCTGTACGAGGGGTACAGAGCGGCGAAGACCGCCCTCCAAGAGGCTGTCCAGCGGGCCAAGGATGTGGCCCGCGAGGAGATGGTGGAGACTCTGAACAGAGATCCGTGGGGGCGCCCTTATAAAATGGTGCGGAATAAACTCCGCACCTGGGCCCCCCCGCTGACGCAGAGTCTCCGCCCCCAGCTTGTGGAGGAGGTGGTGAGCGCTCTGTTCCCTTCACGGGGGGAGCACACTCCCCCGCCCATGGCTCCGCCAATTGCGGTGCCCGAAGCGGACCACGCGGACGACGACGACATCCCTGCTGTGACCGGGGTAGAACTGAGAGCGGCGGTAGGAAGGCTGAAGCCCAAAAATACCGCCCCAGGACCCGACGGCTTGCCAGGTAAAGCCTGGGTCCTGGCCTCGAGGGCTCTCGGGCCTCGACTGGAGGCGTTCTTAAGCGCATGTTTGGAGAGAGGCCAGTTTCCACGCCGTTGGAAGACGGGGAAGCTGGTCCTCATTCGGAAGCCAGGGCGCCCTGCGGACTCTCCGTCCGCATACCGGCCCATCGTGCTGCTCGACGAGGCCGGCAAGCTCTTTGAGAGAGTGATTGCGGGCCGCCTCGTCGGGCACCTGGTGAGGACGGGGCCGGATCTTGCGGACAGCCAGTTCGGTTTCCGCAAGGGGCGCTCGACGGTGGACGCCATCATGCGCGTGAGAGCCCTCACGACGGGGGACGCGGTGTCCCAGGGTGGGGTCGTCGTGGCGGTGTCACTCGACATCGCCAACGCGTTCAACACCCTCCCCTGGAGCACCATTGTGGAGGCACTCCGGTATCACCGGGTGCCGCCCTACCTCCGTCGAATAGTCGAGGCGTATCTGACGGAAAGAGCCGTCAGCTACCCCGGTCGCGATGGGGAGTGGAACCGGCGAGAGATGTCGTGCGGTGTCCCACAGGGATCGGTCCTGGGGCCGCCTCTGTGGAACATCGGGTACGACTGGGTGCTGCGCGCCGACCTCCCTGATGGCGTCAGCGTGGTTTGCTACGCTGACGACACGCTGGTCCTGGCGCAGGGGAGGTCGCATCAGGCGGCGGCCGACGCGATGACACGCGGGGTTGCGATAGTCGTGGAGAGGATCCGGCAGTTGGGTCTCGAGGTGGCATTGCACAAGTCCGAGGCCATGTCGTTTCATGGGCCCCGGAACGCGCCGCCATCGGGATCCCAACTAACGGTAGGAGGGGTTCACATCGGCGTCGGGATGACGATGAAATACCTGGGTCTCGTCCTCGACAGCCGGTGGAACTTCGTGGAGCATTTCCGACGTTTGGCCCCCAAACTGGAACGGGCCGGGGCCGCCTTCAAGCGGCTCTTGCCCAACCTGAGGGGGCCAAACGCCTCCTGCCGGAGGCTTTACGCGGGGGTCGTGCGGTCCATGGCCATATACGGGGCCCCGGTGTGGGCGCGTTCACTGCGGCGGCGAGCCGCCCACTACCTGAACGCGCCCCAGAAGGTGGTAGCCATAAGGGCTATCCGGGGCTACCGCACGATCTCTGGCGAGGCGGCAAGCCTCCTTGCCGGACTGCCGCCATGGGATCTGGAGGCGATAGTCCTCGCGCGCCTGTATGAGTGGCGCGCGGAGGCACTACGCCGGGGGGAGGATCCGCTTCCGCGGCAAATCGCTGCGGAGCGGACGGATCTCCGGCGCCATCTCATGGCGGCATGGAAAGAGCGACTGTCGCAACCCAGCGCAGGGCACGCCGCGATAGCGGCGATAAGACCCCTCTTTGAGGAGTGGCTAGAGAGGCGCCACGGCGCCCTCACCTACCGCCTGACGCAGGTCCTCACCGGACACGGAAGTTTCGGGAGGTTCCTGCACATCATCAGGCGGGAGCAAACGCCCGGGTGTCACCATTGTCAGGATCGCCCAGAGGACACGGTGGACCACACGGTGGAGGTCTGCCCCGCTTGGGCGGAGCACCGCCGTGTCCTCGTAGAGGCGATTGGCAGCGACGGCGACCTCTCGCGTCCGGCCCTGGTGCAAGCCATGGTCCGGGGCGAGAGGGAGTGGGAGGCAGTCACCTCCTTCTGCGAAGCAGTCATGCTAGCGAAGGAGGTGGCGGGACGGCTCAGGGAGAGAGCCTCCCGTCCCAGCCGCCGCGGGAGACGCTCCGGGCGTCGGGAGCCGCGTGACGACTCCATCCGCAAAAAAAAAAAAAAAAACTGGGTAGATACACGTGTAGGATTAAATTGTATAGACTAGTTTTTTTTTTTTTGATAATTGTGGTTTTTTATTATTTTTTCTCTTATAAATGATAAATGATTTATTTTCTGTAAGTAGGTTTTTACAAACACTTTTACACGTCATCATATTTTTTAAACTAGATGTGGTCGGCGTTTCCTATCTGACTACTCTGAGAAGAAAGGCCGAAACAAACTCAGAGGTCACAGTCTCTTTTAAAGTCCAGACAAAATCTTGGTCAGATCGTGTGAAGACCATGTAGATTGATGTCTGAAATGGTCTTTTGAGGAAAGAACCACACAGATTGAGCGGACCTGTCCAATCAATGCACGCATTTGTCAAAAATCGTGCAGCTCAACTTAGAAATTGAGGAGCTCAACGATTCGACGAACAATACCAAAGAAAGGACATTTGGGTAGGCCGCGTAAATTACTCAAACTGCCAGATCATGATTAAAACTAAGAAGGAAAACAGATAAAAAATGACCCACATAGTCCTCACATTCACAATAATTAAATGAAAAATAAAAAAAATAAAAATACTTTACAAAGTAAATATTCATGTCATTGTCTAAATAAAATTCATCAATGTCAATGTGTATATAAAAAAATCCGGACATAATCTTTGAGGACCATGTAGATTAGTGTCTGAAATGATCTTTTGAGGAAAGAACCACACAGATTGAGTGGACCTGTCCAGCATTTGTCAGTAACCGTGCAGCTCAACTCAGAACTTAAGGAGCTCAACGATTCGACGAACAATACCAAAGACAGGACATTTGGGTAGGCCGCATAAACTACTCAAACTGCCAGACCATGATTAAAATGAAAACAATGACCCACATAGTCCTCACATTCACAATAATTAAAATAATATAATACTTTATACAGTAAATGTACATGTCATTGTTTAAGTAAATAGATACTTAAAAAAAATATATATATATTAAAGTGTAAAATAGCAAAATAACATTCACTGTCTAAACCTATTGGAGCAGCTCAATCCCAAGCCTTTTTGTCCTCAATATAGTCTTTTACAGTATTTATTTATTTTACAGGCTTTCTGGCATAGTTTTCGCTTTATAAAAGATTTGAATTTATTAAGGCTTAGTTCTTGAATGTGGCTAGGAAGTTTATTATAAAAACGTATACATTGGCATCTAAACGAGCCACCTATTTTCTTGAGCCTTGGTGTAGGAACAACAAATTTGTGTTTGTTCCTAGTATTTATATTATGGATATCACTGTATTTTTTAAACAGATTAATATTTTTATGTGCATACAAAAGATTATCATAAATGTACTGAGAAGGCACAGTCATTATATTAATCTCTTTAAATTTGTCTCTGAGGGAGTGTCTGGGACTTAATTTATAAATGGAACGAATTGTCCTTTTTTGTAAAATAAAAATTGTCTGAATATCGGCGGCATTTCCCCACAACAGAATACCGTACGACATCACACTATGAAAATAACTAAAGTAAACTAAACGGGCTGTCTTTAAATCAGTCAAATCATGAATTTTCCTAACGGCGTATGCTGCAGAGCTAAGCTTTTTTGACAATTTATCTATATGGGGGCCCCATTGAAGCTTGGCATCCAACGTTATGCCTAAGAATACTGTGCTATCTTCGGGTTTTAACTCTTCATCCTTAATGAGAACACTAGTTTCTACTTGTCTAACGTGGGGTATCGTAAACTTAATACATTTCGTTTTTTTTCCGTTAAGAAGTAGGTTATTGACATTAAACCAGTTAACTACTTTTGCAAGGGCGTTATTTACATTGTCAGTAACCAGCTGCTGACGTTTGATTTTAAACAAAAGAGAAGTGTCATCTGCAAACAACACTATATCATGATTATCCTTTATGAGGTACGGCAAGTCATTAATATAAATAAGGAACAAGAAAGGACCAAGAATTGAGCCCTGGGGGACCCCCATTCTTACTACAGATCCGGGTGACCTTCATCAACTCTCTGAATCCTATCACTCAAGTAAGAAGTAAGAAGATCCAGAGAGGCGTTCCGGATTCCGTAGTGGTGCAGTTTCCTGATTAATGTTTCATGAAGAACACAATCGAATGCCTTGGACAAATCGTAAAAGACGCCCAAGGCATCGCATTTGTCCTCCCATGCATTATAAATATGTCCTAAAAGTTCAACTCCGGCATCGGTAGTCGAACGACCCCTTGTAAAACCGAACTGTTTGTTATGCAGTAATTTATTTTTATAAAAAAATCTTTGCAATTGATTTAAAATAAGTTTTTCAAAAATTTTACTAAAGGTAGGTAGTACTGAAATAGGTCTATAATTAGTAGGGTCTGATGTACTACCCGATTTAAACAACGGTATTATTTTACTGTTTTTCATAAGATCAGGAAACTCACCACGGTCAATACAATTATTAAATATAACAGCTAAAGTAGGTGCTACAATGTTTATAATCGACTTAGCAACATCCACAGAATTACGCCATAGATCTGCGGTCTTTTTAACATTTAACGTGTGAAAGGTTTTAATTATATCGTTACAGGTTACATATTCAAAGTGAAATTCAGAATCACAAACTGAAACGTTTTCTTTAAGCAAAGACTCTGCGGCAGCGGGTGATGAGTTAAAAGATTTAGTAGTTGATACTGGAATCTCTGCAAAGAAATTTTCAAAGGCCGCGGCGACTTGAGAATCTGATTTAATTATATTGTCATCAATAGCAAGGCTGTAGTCACTACTTCGGGTGCATGACCTTCCCGTTTCGCTATTAATGACATTCCAAGTCGTTTTAATAATGTTACTACTATTTTTAATTTTTGAACTCAAATAACGTGACTTGGCAATACTACAAACTTTTTTAAATATTTTTGTAATAATTCTTAACATATAAATTAAAATCAGCAGTGTTTATACAAATCCGTTCTTCATATAATTCATAAAGCCGTTTTCTACTTTTATGTATACCAATGGTGGCCCAGTCACTGAAGGAAGCATTACTATTAACCGATAATGTTTTTGGAATAAAAGTGTTATCAAATTGTGTGCAATACATATTAAAAAAATCATTATATTGTTGATTAGGGTCATCATTAGTGAACAAAATTGGTAATTTACCCAAGAGTTTAGTTTTAAATGTTTCCAAGCGATTAGTTGTTTTTGGGTTAACAGTGATATCTTTTTTAGTAACCTTTTTGTTGTGATTTGGAATACTGTATTAGGTTAATAATTTCTTTGTGGGTCGGTATAACATCTGTATAAATGTTATCTAGGCATGTGGCACTAGTAGGAGTTATTCTAGTGGGCTCCAAAAATTGGTTAGCAAGATTGTATGACTGAAACAAACTTATAATTTTAGTACTTAACCCAGAATTTTCTAACAAATTAACATTAAAACATCACCACAAGTGATGATAGACTTCTTTGTATTACAGATTTTGTGCAACACTTCATCCATAACTTTTTCAAAACAATCATACAATCCTGAAGGTGGTCTGTACACACTTAATATAATGAACTGCTCTAATTCTATACAGGCTATTTCAATTGTTCGCTCAACAGAGAGGCTCACAATATCCTTTCGGTCCTTAAACTTAAGCTGGTTATTTATTAAAATTAATGAGCCACCATGTATAGCATTTACTCTGCTGAATGAACTACCAACCTGGTGATTACTAAAATTGAAAATGAACTGGTGGCTTTTAAGCCAATGTTCTGTCAAACAAAGAATATCTATATTGTTACAATTCAGGAATAATTCTACTTCTAAGTCTTTGTTTAAAAATCCTTGAATATTTTGCTGCACCAGATTGAGGTGTTTTCTAGGGTTCCATACCCAAAGGGTAAAAACGGAACCCTATTACTAAGACTTCGCTGTCTGTGCGTCTGTCCGTCTGTCCGTCTGTCTGTCTGTCACCAGGCGATAGCTAGACAGTTGAAATTTTCACAAATTATGTATTTCTGTTGCCGCTATAACAATAAATACTAAAAATAAAATAAATATTTAAGGGGGGCTCCCATACAACAAACGCGATTTTTTTGCCCTTTTTTGCTCGATATCAAAAATGGCAACAGGTAGGCACATGAAATATTCACAAAATACTCAGTTGTATTTTAACTTTAATAATAAATAATAAAATTAAATTAATATAAATATTTAAGGGGGCTCCCATACAACAGACATGTTTTTTTCGGCGTTTTTGCCTTGTGGTACGGAACCCTTCTTGTGCGAGTCCGACTCGCACTTGGCCAGTTTTTTATTAAATGATGAGCCCGCTGCAGTCTGAACTGCGGCAATGTTTGGACGTATAGACCATTCCCTATCAGCTGTTTTTTTTAAACTTATTCTTTTTCACACATATGTTTTTTAAATCCGGTCTATAGAGCGACCTTAATCTGTTCTCAACAATAGCACTTTCTTGTGCTTTGATCTGGCTAGGATCGATATTTATTAAATGGTCACCACTAAAATTTTTTACCCTAGATAATGGTACGTAGGCTTGACCACAAGTGAATATAGAAGAACCAATATCAATTAAAGCATTGTCCAAGCTCAAACCTTGACTCTTATGAATGGTGATTGCGTAAGCTAAACATAATATCGGAAACTGCTCCCGGTAAACAAAAGCACGCCTCAAAACTTCAAGTTACAATTTGAAATATTAATGATATTAGTTTTACTTTAAAAAAATATACTTTTAGAAATAGAAATATGAATCTGCTTAACAAAACGATTTAAAAGGGGTTAAATAAGTATTCTTAAAAAATATTTTGCGTTTATATCTTATGATATACGTCATTTGACATGTTTTAAGGTTTTTAATAATTTATCTTTCTAAGAAAGTCTCATACTTACCTAAAAATTAAGCTTATTTTTTTTTAATACGGAACACGGATTACAGAATGTGTGATAGCCGAACTCACACTTGACCGCATTTTTATTTTAACTTTAACTTCGTGCAAAATTACAAGTTTCTAGGCCGACTATAAATTTTTTTTAATACCTACGGCACCCTCTGTGCGCGAGCCAAACTCATACTTGACCGCTTTTAAACATTTTCTTTTAGTTTCATGGTAATGTCCAGTTCCAGCTTGAAAAAAAATCATACGGGACCCTCTGCATGTGAGCCAAACTCACATTTAACCTCTTTTTAATTTTTCCTTTAGTTTCATGCTAATGTCTAGCTTCAAGCTAAATTTCAAGTTTTTAGGCCGGTTAGAAATTTCTAGGCCGGCTAGAATAAAAAATTAATACGGAACCCTCTATGCGCGAGCCAGACTCACACTTGACCATTTTTTTTATTTTTCCTTTAGTTTCATGCTAATGTCTAGCTTCGTGCCAAATTTCAAGGTTCTAGGCCGGTTAGAAGTTTCTAGGCCGGCTAGAATAAAAATTTAATATTGAACCCTCTATGCGCGAGCCAGACTCACATTTGACCATTTTTTTAATTTTTCCTTTAGTTTCATGCTAATGTCTAGCTTCGTGCCAAATTTCAAGTTTCTAGGCCTGCTAGAAGTCCCTAAACATTTTGATTAAAGCCGCGTTTCCATTAGGCAAGTCTTGCATGCAAGTATGACGTCACACTTGCGTGCAAGTGATTTGAATTAAAAACAGAAATTTGTTCAACTTGCAGCTTGCATACAAGATTTTAGTGGCATACAAGTTTTTCTAGTTGTACCTAGTGTTCATCATGAGTAGAAGACGTGCTGTGGTTGCCGATGCGTGCAGAGTTGTACGCGAAATAATTATACATAATAGTAAAATAACAAAAAAAACATCGACGTCGACCAATTCAGTGGGTTAGAAACTGGATTCACAAAACGATGCTTTCGGTGCGTCCAATAATCTATCAAAAGAATGTGGTATTAAAAAAATGTGGTACGCAGTGATCGTATTTTATTTTTCACTTCTTTAACGGTCAATACAATACCATTTAGGTTCATCACTTCGATTAATTTTCTATAAGCTGATTCGCGTGCGTCTCGATTTTTACCCGACTGCGCGACGCAATGGAGTGGTAATTGTAAAGATGGTTTTTTGGTTCCCAGAGACAATCATGTCTATGATATTCTTCAATAAATATTATTGTTTTCTCCGTATCCCACTTAAAAGTCATTTTTACAAAATAATCCTGCACATAATCTATACACCTGCGCATGCGCTTGCAACTTGTATGCAAATGAGCTGACTTGATTGTTGTGTGTACAAGTTTAAACCTAAATGCATACAAGTTGCAACTTGTTTGCAAGCTGTGGTTTCCACTATACAAATTGCATGCAACTTGCAACTTGTATGCAAGTCATTCGCATAATGGAAACGCAGCTTAACTCTAAGTGAGTGAGTCAGTCAGTCAGTCAGTCAGTGCCACTTTAGCTATTTTGTAAAGTCCATAACTTTGAATCTATTAAAGCTACAGCTATGAAATTTGGTATTCGAACTAACAGCAGTTTCAGTTATTATGTATGTGAAGTTTGATTCGATTTCGTGTGACAAATAGTTAGATACAGGGTGGTCAAAAGTAGCTCGAAGCGGTTCGGGTAAATAGTGCACGGCGGCGTACGTGCGGCCACTTGCTGGAAATTGGCCTGCGCACTGCCGTGCGCTTCGATAAACTTTGAGGATATCGGTTACCTGATATCCCTAACTCAAAGTACATTGTTATTAGATTAATTGTAAGTCATTGTAGTAGTAATTACATCACATTTTTTTTAAATAAAGCTCAAAAATAGTCACTCTACAATAGATTTCTCTACTCCTAAATTCATTTATTAATCCATGACCTTGATTAACAAAATGCTTATAACCTTTAAGGGTGTCGGTTACCTGACACTCCTAACTTAATCGATATCTTATATCAGCAGTATATGTATTGGTCCATGACCGTTCCGGAATTAACGTTTCGTGAGCACATCTTAGACATATGCGGCAAGTCGTTCCGAAATCTTGGATTTATACTCAGACAGTGCAAAGACTTTCAGAGTACAGCAGTGGTTAGAATTAATAATAATAATAATAATAATAATCTTTATTTATATAAAAAAACAGATTGTAGTACATGTAACAGTTTTAACAATGTGGGTAGTATTAAATTTCTGGCAATCAAGTGGGTGACGTGCTGCTCTCCTTGCTAGGCTATGACATAGCCTGTATTAAGGAGTAACAGTGCCGATCCCCTCTAATTGTATTACTACAATTTTATATTTTTACAAGTTTAATTTTTAAATACAAGTATTAGTGCGCGAGCGCATTTGTGTGTGTGCTTGTGAGTGTGTATGTGTGCTTGTGAGTGTGCGTGTGTGTGTGCGCATGTATGTGCTGTGTGTGCGTGTAGGGTCTGTGTGTGTATGTGCGTGAGCGTGCGGCTGTGTTTAGCGTGCGTTAGTAAAGGGATTGGATTAGTGTGGGTCTATGTTTTTGGTGAGTGGTACAATATACAAACTTGTCATAATTAAGTTAAATATTTTTCTGTTTCGTCGTAGGTTTTATTTTGAAGGAATGTGCGGACAGTCTTTTTACAATTATGATAAGATAATTTATATATTGGGCATTTTCTGTTTATTGTGTTGTAAAGAGACGGACCTAAATAATAAAAGAATCTTTTAGTAAACGACAGTCGAGTTTTTGGAGGAGTACATATTTTGTCTTTTCGGCGTTTAGTAAGTTCAATATAGGGGGTTATGCGGTGTTGCAAAAGAATTGATTGTAGAATAAAGTGTTGCCGCACATTGAGGACGTTGCAGGTTTTGTATAACTGATTCGTTGGATAAATTAGTGGACGGAAGGTAGCCACTTTCAGTATGGCGCGATGTGCAACTTCCAATGGTTTAAGGATAGTTTTTGCAGCACCACCCCAACAGGAAATACAATAGGTAATAATAGATAGGCATAAGGCAAAATAGACATTACGTATAATTATAGGATTAGCAATATTTCTTAAGGTTTTAAAGATATATATAAGTTTGCGAACTCTGCCAGTAAGGACATTAATATGAGATTTAAATTTAAGATTCTTATCTATGACTATACCCAGGTATTTGATTTCATCCGTTGAGGATATAGGTTCGCAGTGGCAAGAAACTTGAGTTTGCAAAAAGCATGTGTGAGCTTTAAGTGATATTGATGATTTTGGTTGGGTGGCAGAACTGATCGAGTAGGTAATGAACTTGGTTTTGGAAGTATTAAGTGTAAGCTTATGGGAGTAAAGCCAGTTCAATGCTACATCAAAGCCATGCTGTGCTTTGTCCTCGAGTTCAGACCACGTGTTGGCGACAAAAGTGATAGCAGTGTCATCAGCAAAGGATGTTATCTTGGCATTTGGGATATTTATATTGCATAAATCATTTATAAAAACTAGAAATAAGGTGGGACCCAATATGCTTCCCTGTGGAACGCCATAGTAGATGGGGAGCTCATTGCTGCTGTGACGATCAATCTTCACTACTTGGGAGCGATTTGTGAGGTAGCTTTGAAAGAGATCCAGTTGCAACCCCCTGACACCCAACTTTTCAAGTTTGAGTAAGAGAGTACAGACGGGGACGGTGTCGAATGCCTTCGCCAGGTCTAGAAATATTGTTAGGACCTTTCTATTAGTGTTCAGGTTTTGTATGATATTATTAGTTAATTCCTGAACTGCATCACATGTTGACTTGTTTTTACGAAATCCAAATTGTTGTGTTGATATTAGTTTGTAATGTTCTAGGTAGTATACAAGTCTTTTATTGATTAGACGTTCCAGTACCTTGGATAAGGCACTCAGAACAGCAATGGGGCGGTAATTATTCGGCAAGCTCCCGTCGCCTCCCTTGAAGACTGGGTGAATGATTGCCTTTTTAAAAGATGATGGAAAGACGGCAGTCTCGAAACAGAGGTTAAAAATGTGGCACAGTATGGGTGCCAGGGCGGTTGAGTACCTCTTCAGGATGTAGGGTGATATACCATCCCAGCCAGTTGCAGCATCAGAGCGCAACGAGTGGATGACTGTTGTAATTTCGTCAAGGTCAGTAGGGTCGAGGACGAATGATGAAGTCGATTTGATATTAGAAGTGGGTTGAGTGAATGTCAAAGGCTGAGTTGTGCTGGTGTGAATTATATCATTTGCAAGCCTCTCGCCAATGTTAACGAAGTATGAGTTTACAGTGTTGCAAGACTCAATAGGTGAAGATGACAAAGTTAGTAATTGAGCAGATGTATTGTTAGTTTTTGTAGTGTTAGTTACCCGTTTAATAGTGTCCCATAGTGTTTTTGGGTTTTTACTAGCTTTTTTTAGTTCCTCTGTGTCATAAATTCTCTTTGCTTTCTTTAAAATACGAATACAAAAATTTCTGTATCGAAGGTAAGTAATTTTTAGAACTTCATTTCCTGGAAATTTTTTAACTTTCTTGTGTAGAGCATCCCTGTTTCTTATGCACCGCAATAAACCAGATGTGATCCATGGTTTGAGAATTCTCTTTTTAGATGAAACTTTTTTAGCTGTGGTATTTTCAGAAATGGATACAGTTATTAAATTCAATAATTTATCAGTAGCCATATTTGCGTCTTTTATACTCAAAATAGGGGTGAAATCCAGTTGTGACATTGATTTGTCAAGCCCTTCATAGTCAATTTTTGTTATAAGGGAATTTGCGACCGTTCGTAAACATTTATCGCGAATGCAAAGTAAGGAGGCGGAGTGATCAGTTATTGTGGAGCTTAAGACAAATGTGTGGGTGGGGGAAATTGTTTTGAGGAAGGTGTGGTCCAAACAATTTCCATCCCTGGTCGGTAGGGTGTGGGCAGGAAGATAACCGTGAAAGGCAAGGCAATTTAGGTATTCGTGGGAGCGGATGTCAGATGTGGTAGGTTTGATGTCCACGTTCAGGTCACCTGTTATAACTACCGATTTAAATCTATGCAGCGACGGAAGAATGTTGTTAAGAGCTGTGAGAAAGCTGTTTATATTGTCTATTGACGGCGAGCGATAGATACAGATTATCGCCAAGTCAAAGTTAATTTTAATAATAAGACCAGATGCAGATCGGTGGAAATCTGGTTCTTCGCATGTAACAGATAGATCCGATTTTGAACACACCACTACACCATCACTTTGATTTATATGTTTGGTGGTCTTGAACGTGGAGTAGTTATTCAGAATCGGAATAGTGCTATTGCTAGAGCAAGGTAGCCAGCATTCAGTTAATACAACCAGATCGCAATCGAAAGAAATTCGGTGCAGAAGCGTTTGCAAGTTTAAAAAGTTACGGTTTACGGAGCGAATGTTTTGTGTCAGGATTTTAATAAAGTTATTAGGACACTTCACAACGGAGAGTGTTTCCTCTGGTGTGCATGTATAGGTACTTGATACAGATAGTTCGTCGATGTTGTCAATTAAATTGTTTATGTTAGTAGACATTTTTTCGGTAAAGTACGGGTAGTTTGAGGGTTACGACGAAATAGGGTGGTACTTATTTTAGGAACGTGTGGGAAGCTTATGATTGGGGGTAATGTGAAATTAAAGTAGCTAGGTAGGGAGTAATATGGATGAACGCAAGCATATGTAAGGAGTATATATGGTGACATGATGAAGTTGTAATATGTAGGTGTTGAGTGATTCATGTATAAGAGTAAGTTGTGGTGATAGTAATAGTTATGTGTATGAGTTTTGTTTGTGTTTGTATTTAGTATTTTAACATAGCAATTAGAAAAAATAGCAAAAGTAATCAAATAATACGAAAGATATAGCAGGGTATACTTAAATGCAAGTAGTCATGCTTTGATGAATTATGTACAATGCGCTAGTACGGAGCCGTCTCGAAACGAGTGCTATCGTTTGGAACCCCCATGAGGCTAAATACAGTATTATGGTTGAAAGAATCCAGAACAAATTCACTCGTTTTTGGTTTTTTAACCGACTTCAAAAAGGAGGAGGTTCTCAATTCGACGGTATGTTTTTTTTTTTTGTGTGTTTGTTACGCGATTACTCCGCCAATTGTGGACCGATTTTCAAAATTCTTTTTTTGTTTGAAAGGGTATTCTCTCGAGGTAGTCCCATTATCATCAAATTGGAATCTGATAAGAGGATGCCATGGAAATCGAGGGAAACCCTCAAATTTTATAGGCAAAGCTATAACGATTTGGGTATTTTTTTAAATAACTTCAGCATTTGCTCTCGGAAATCATCATTTGGTAAAGTGGAGCTGATGAAGAAGACCACAGATGGCCCACTAAAAAGTGAAAAATAAAAACTTTTTACAAAAAAAAAATAACCGACTTCCAAAAAAAACACTACAAATTGAAAAATAACTTTAATTTCGGAAGTCGGTGTCAATAAACGAAAATGCGGAACCAAAGACACCGACTTCCGAAATTAAAGTTATTTTTCAATTTGTAGTGTTTTTTTTGGAAGTCGGTTATTTTTTTTTTGTAAAAAGTTTTTAAGCTGTACGGTGTCTATCCCTTCTTCCCACTCATGTACCCGAGTCTCTTTGTAATAGGGATGGTAGGGTACAGCAGGCTGGCGGTGCGGAGGGACATCGCTCTGTGTAGCTTAGTGTTTCGGGTGCTGCGCGGCTGGCTTCACCACCCCGATATATTAGCGGGGCTGGGGCTGCGCGCGCCTCCCGGCTGCGGGGGCGCGCGTCGCCCCACGCCAACGCTACTGGAGCCATTCTCTAGGACTAATCTGAACAAGTTTGCCCCCTTATCACGCGCCATAAGGTTGTTGAATATTATTTCAAATGAGGTAGATATATTTCACTGCAGCCTGATGAAGTTCACAGAAGTAGCATTGAAGTGCATTGAAAATGTTGGGAAGTGATTTTAATTCTATTTTAATGGTATTTGTATTTTTAATTGTATTTTAATGGTATTTGTATTTTTAATTGTATTTTAATGGTATTTCTATTTTTGATTGTATTCTATTTGTGTTTTTTATTTATATTTTTTTTATTGTATTTTAAATTGTATTTATGGTTCTATTTTTAATTGTATTTTTGGGGTACCTACCTAGTACCTACTCAATGTAAGTTAGATGTATGTGTATCTTTGTGGTAGTAACATTGCATTGGCGTTTTAGCTGTTATGGTGTTATTTACGAAATTTTGAATAAATAAATAAATAATAAATAAAATGACCTTGGCCAGTAAATATACTGATGCACCAATTGCTAAAATGAGAGGCATCTGTTACCTGATACCCCTCACCAACTCATTAGTACATGACCCTAACCGATGAATCGGTATTTACTAGTCCATGACGTTGACCAGCAAATATTTTAGGCATTAGTACATGGAATAATTTAGATGATACACGACATTAATCATCGCAACTTAAAACAACATTAGCATTACTTTTTACTACGACTCTTAGTGTACATATTAGAAATACACAATGTAATTGACGTCGAAAAATTCAATTAAGTGTCCTTAATTACCTGCTTATTTAATTCTGTGTACAATTTCATTTTCATCATTCATCTTCATTAATGCAAAAGAATTTACTATACATCTATTTACAACTCTTCACATACAGATTCACAATCATTACGTTCGGATTCACAATCGGTTAAAACAGATCCATGGGAATATTTTATCAATAGCTACCAAAGCTTCGTACCTCTTAGTAGTTTTTGTAAGAGGTGTGTCCTCGACCACGAACCTATGGTTGGGGAGCACCTTCTTAATTCTGTAAGGGCCTTTACATTTAGGTTCGAGCTTCTTAGACTGCCCCTCTATTCCTGTCACGGCTCTTACTACTCTAACTAAATCACCTTCTTTGAAACGCATTCCTATTTTCCTACCTATCATATCCTATACCTATCATACCGTTCCTTGTCCTTATCCTGTTGTGTCCTAATAAGCTCACCGGCCGTTGCCCTAGCATCGTCCAGACTCTCCCCGACCTCAGACGTAACTTCATTTATAACTTCATTTAACAAACCTTCAGATGGGTTAGTTAGATTTCGCCCGAAAAGAAGCTCCGCTGGAGTCTTTTTGGTGGTGGCGTGTACAGTGGTATTGATACCCAACTGTATGTCTGGTAAATGTTCATCCCATAAACCATTTAGTTTGTCGTGGTTTGGTTGCCCCGAGCGCTGCCAAAATGGTGCGGTTGTACCGTTCCACTTGGCCATTCGCTCGGGGTGTGGCGACAGCATTGAGCACGTGCTTTATACCACATGATTGAATAAATGTTTTAAACTGCCTACTAGTGAAGCTTGTTCCCTGGTCCGTAATCAAACGGGTTGGCCCGCCGAAGTAACTAAAATGTTCTCTGAATACCCTAATGCTTGTGGCTGATTTGGTATTTCGCACAGCGGTGATGTCAACAAATTTAGTAAACGCGTCTATAATAAGAAGAATGAATGTATTACCACGCATGGTGTGGATAAAAGGACCGAGGTGATCCGCATGTATAGTATGAAATGGCTTTCGGGATAGGGTGTAGTTCACCGGCCATGGCACTACTTGGCAGCTTGTGATGTGCGCACTGAAGGCAAGCCGAGACGTATTTTTTTACAAACTTTCTCATCTTTGGAAACCAATAAGTAGCTTGTAAACGTGCCAAAGTTTTGTCAAACCCGAAGTGTCCCAAATCATCATGATTGGCTTTCAGTAGTTGCCATCTGGTGCCACTTAGAACAACCCAACGGATAGTATTTTCGTCAATTATACGGTATACCTGCCCATTTACAAGCTTGTAATTTTTGAATATGTCAACGGAATCTTTACATTTGGAGTCGCCTAAAATATCCGCGATATTTTTAATGTCTTCGTCCGTCTGTAGAACCGTTGCAAGCCAATCTTCAGTACCTACTGAAAGTACATCTAACACGTGATCAACGTCTGGAATACCGCCTATAGCACCCCTGCTAAGGGCATCTACGTGTGCCATTTTGTCACCAGGGTGGTATTTTATCGAGCAGTCGTATTCTAAGAACTGCAGCCACCAGCGAGCAATTCGTGGGACTAAGTCGCGTTTACTTAAAGTGGTACGCAAAGCTTTGCAGTCCGTAACTACGGTGATTTTAATACCGAGTAAGTAATGTCTGAACCTATTCAATGAGGTAATAATAGCGAGAGTCTCTAACTCGAAGAAGTGTAGTTTTTGCTCATCAGGACTGGTTTGCCTGCTATAATAAGCAATAGGTTTGAACAACCCAGACTTGTCCTGTTGCATTAAAATGCCGGCTACTCCGTACTTGCTTGCGTCGGTGTGGAGTTGGGTTAGTGCACCAGGATCATAAAGTCCCAGGACCGGTCTTTGTACTAAAATCTGTTTTAATTTCTCAAACGATTCCAGTTCTTCACTACCCCAACTCCAAGAAGAGTACTTCCTCAACAGACCAGTCAGAGGTCGTGCTAATAATGCGAATCCCGCGACAAACCTTCTGAAGAAGCTAGCAAGACCTAAAAACCTCCTAACTTCGTGAACATTTGTTGGCGTAGGGAATTTGGACATGGCGTCTGTTTTAAGCGACCTTTGTTTAGACCAGGGTCGCAGACTACCTGGGGTACGAAGTCAGTTCAGAGGGTGTTAGACCCTCTGAACCGACTTCGTACCCCAGGAAGTCTATTTTGCCATAAAAAAAATTACATTTGCTCATTTTGAGTCACTTTTTGCCAGTAGCCGCAGCACCTCCTCCAAACGTACCATCCCCTCATCGAATGACTTGGCAGGAATCAGGATATCATCCATGTAGACCAATGCATACGATGAAGCAGGTGAATTGTGGATGATCTTATTCATTGTACGCTGGAAGACTGATGGTGCGTTTACTAGCCCACAGGGCATCCTGTTGTACTCGTATTGACCTTGAGGGGTCACAAACGCAGTCTTCTTTCTAGAACCTTCAGCTATTGAGATCTGACAATATCCAGACGCTAAATCGAGAGTAACAAATAGTGAACTACCTGATAGTAAGTCTAACTGGTCCTCGATACGTGGGAGAGGGTAGTGCTCTTTCTTTGATTTACTATTTAGAGCACGGTAGTCCACACATAACCTCTTCTCCCCAAATTTTTTTGTTAACTAGCACTATAGGGCTCGCGTACGGACTGTTTGACTCCCTTATAATGCCGCCTTCTAACATATCCTTGATCATATCTTGAACCAATTGGCGTTCGGTAAAGGACAACCGGTATGAGCGGTAAACCACAGGATCGGGGTCATCCAGTTGAATCACCATTTCAGTTTCCGTTGTAAACCCCAGATCTTTTAAACTACTGGAAAAACAATATTTATATTTATCCAACAAGACCTTTAATGACTCTTTTTGATCCTTTGTTAAATTTTCCCCGCAGCTGATTTGTGATTCATCTATGGGTGACTGATTGCTAAAATCTAATTTTTGAACCTTTAGGCTCTCAGCTAAAGTGTGGCTCCTAGTTAGAAAACTACCCTTCTCTATAACCTGATGGTTGTCACTGATATTCTGAACGAGAATCCTACCCGCACCTTGTGTCAATTGATACTCACGACCTTCAATATTGCGCACGGTTCCATTCACATAAAATTTTCCCGAGAAAAAAAATTAAGCGAGCTAACTGGGATCGCTTTTAATTCGCCGCATCCTATGCGAGTCTCCTCCATGCATAAAAGCGGGCAAATTAAAACAGGCTCCTCACTAACCCGCTGAAAAATGACATCCGATCCTGTCTTTACTATTTTGACTAAGGGTCTTTCGGTGAAACTGTGGCCTAGTAGTACAGGGCAATTAATTAAGTAATCACCTACTACCAATATCTCCACGTGATTTTCTACTACACCCTGCACTTCGATCGTGACATTAGCTTTGCCAAGGGGGTTATATGGCACGTTACCTATACCTCTTAATAGTGGCACTTCTCCTACCTTCCAGTCTAGTCCTAAACACTGAGCTTCACTGAGACGGACCAAAGTACCCTCGCTTCCCAAATCAACGAGACATTCTGAAAACAACCCATTTATTTTAATAGGCATTTTATACTTGGCACTTGAATCGCCAGTGTTTTCTACTTTCAATATTGCTTTTGGTTTATCATTGGTCTTTGCTTTGTCCCAGGGCACTCAGTGTCCTTACGTCCTAATACATTACATTTAGAGCATTGAATCTTCGGTTTTGTGCATCGAAAGAATGGGTGTCCGGGTTCTTTACAATTGTAGCAGACGGTTGACTGTTGACTGTTGGTCTGAGAGCTGTCACCTACTTTATTACCGGTAAATGCGTTATTTTGTGATCGCCTGTCTCTATCTTTAACCTTCTGCTGCTCGTTTGCGGACCTATCTTGACCTACTTTTACTGTCTTCAAAAATTTAAGTAGCAATTCCGGCTCCGTAAATTCTACTCCTTGTGCTCCTAACCTAACACCACGATCTTCTATACCTGCTATGACGCAATCAACTGCACGATTTCCTGATATTTCGCAATGATTTAGAAGATTCATTTTAGCATAGTAATATATCTCTAATGTCTCCCCATAGCGTACCTTTTTATTGAGCATTTCCGTTAGTAAATCTGTATAATTATCCCTAGTTAGAAAAGATTCCTTCAGCTTTAACTTCCACTCTTGCCAAGAAAATAGTAGTAGGGTAGACCCTGATACCAGGTTTTGGCTACCCCTGTTAATTTCGGTAGGGCATAGTGGACTACTTGTTTATCGTTCCAACCATAGATCTGTGCACATTCGTCTACCTTATGAAGCCACGTATCAACCGTTTGTTCCTTGCATAGCGGGTCAAAATCAGGAATTACGTTGTTTAAAACAGGAAACCTATCGCGATCGCTTACATTATTCATACCCTTAAGCACATTAATAAATTTCTCAATAAACAGATTATTATTTGACTCACGCTCACAATGTTTTTCTTCATGGGACGGTGTACGAAGGCGAGAGGCTCTGCTCCTGGGTGAATGCCTGGGTTCCGCGTGGCATGACTCGTGCCGCCCTGGAGTGCGCGACCGTGTCCTGGAGCGCCCAGCGCGACGACTTGCCCTTCTTGAATAGTGTAGCCGGGAAGGAGACCGACTAGTCGCCAGTCGCGATCGTCTTCCTTTCGACCGCCTGGACCGCGACAGACGTTTTCGGCTGCCACAATTTTCTTCAGGTGAACGCGTATGCCCTCGACCCTGACTGCGGCTTCGAGTTGCATCACGACATCTTAGTGGCGGCGTCAGCATTTCGCGAGGGCTCCGTCTAGGTCCATCACATTCTCTTCGAGAACTAGACCTAGGTCCATCCATGTTCTCGCGGCTTCATCATATAAAACAAAGAAACACCTGAGTTAATAAACCGCGCTTAGATAAAACTTGTAATCAAGATTTTTATTGACCTGCACATACTTTACTATAGACCATCAAACATGGCCATCCCCAGGGAGTACCCCGGCAGGATTCACATGCATGACTAACCATATAAACATCCGGAATGTCTCCGTTACGGTAAATACAGTTCAGTTTCTCAAATTACAAGCCTAAATATCAAACATGTTCATCCCCAGGGGGTACCCTGGTAAGTAAAGTAATTAAAATAAAACTATCGACTCATTTAGGAGTCTGGTAAAGAGAGGCAGGCCATCGTGAAGGAAGAGAAAAAAAAACGTTACAGGAATAAACTTGTAGCCTACTTTATTTACTTTAATATTACAATTTGCATTAATATGATTAATGAGGGTAGGCAGCACAATTCCGTGGCTGGCGTGAATATGTTGACATGTCTAAAATGGCAATTTGTCAGGACGGCCATTTTAAAGGTTTGACTTCTTCTGGTAAATCGGTAAATTAGTTTACCGTATGTGTTTTAGTTGTTTTAAGGGTTATTTTGTACCTTCTTTTAAATGATAACAATAAATAAACGAAATACCCCACAGTTTGCATAATAATAGACTTGTCAAGTCGTTCACCAACGAGTTATCAACTTATTCACCGAGTTGTCAACTTATGCACCAGCAGTTATCAACTTATTCACCTTCTGAGTGGGGAATATTAGTATGTAAACAATGTTATTAATGACAAATACAATGAGGACCAATCAAACAACTGATGACGAATATAAATTTATAAATTGTGGATTACAAATATTATATTGAAAAACCACGAACCTATCAGTTTCCTAGTGTAAAAGAAATCAATAAAAAAAAAATAGAACCTAAATAGTTTTATTGCGCCAAACAACGGAAACATGCTTATAGAAAGAAAAGAATAAAGAAGGAATAACGTAATAATATTTAAAGTTGACAGACCTGATCTGTCAACTTTAAATATTATTACGTTATTATTACGTACACAGTCATATTTTATTGGACCTCAAAAACCTCGTCATCTGGGTTGTCCTCGTCCAAATCTGGATCAGAATCAGAACTTTATTTGCTATGAATGTAGGTACGGTATAAGATGTTGTACATAAATTAAAGAGATCGGCTACAGTCTAACTTACGGCGTGCAAATTATTACATAATTTAAAAACAAAAGAAAGTCAACAAAACAAAACAGAAATTATAGTAAAGTCAATTATTAATAATAAAGTCAGGTAGGTAATCATTTTCTAACATAAAATTATTTAAATTAATTAATTATTATAAAAATAATAATAGTCACAACACGTCAACCTAGTCAAATAACCCGCCCCTAACTGTTCCTGGCGCAAAGGTGCCCAAAACGCTTGCTGCATTGCCACGTTGAAATGTCTTATTTAAAAAAAGATAACTGGAAATCTGTTTCTATGGAAAATTTAAAATCGGTCTAATTTGGCTGTAACACTATTTCTCGAAAGTGTTCTCTACTAACTTTTTAGACCTTTATATCCTGCTTAAGCGTATGAAGTTTTATTAAAATCGATTCATTCATTTCGAAAAATAAGGGCTTGAAAGTTTGTATGAAATGCCGTAAACGCTCTTAAATTTATCATTCAGTTATTTGTATCAAGTCAATGTATTTCATTTTTCAGCCGAAAGACGTCCACTGCTGGACATAGGCCTCCCCCAATTGGGGGGTGGGAGGGGTGGGGGGGTGTTTGATATAATCGCCACGCTTGGCAGGCGGGTTGGCGATCGCAGTATAGTATGGTAGTGGATATAGCAGACTGGATTAATATTTTGCAATTAATAACTCTAAAATAAACAAACCTGCCAGTTTCACCAAAGTGAGAGATTTTTTTTTGTATTCGATTGAAATTACTGAAATGTTTTTGCCACCGTTTTTTATATACTGTTACTTTCAAAGCGCTATTTCATCATCATCATCATCATTTCAGCCGAAAGACGTCCACTGCTGGACATAGGCCTCCCCCAAAAGGCGGGTTTGCCATAATCGCCACGCTTGGCAGGCGGGTTGGCGATCGCAGTATGGTATGGTGGTGGAATGCATAGAGAACGCTGCTGCCCATTCTCCGGTACGCCCCTTAGTCGCCTTTTACGACACCCACGGGAAGTATGGGGTGGTGCTATTCTTTAAGTCCGGCATCACACAGACAATGTATAATTGTTTCTAATGTGTTATTAATTTCCCTTTCATAGTCTTCTTTCTTGGTACACTTAACTATCGCTGTACTATCGTCTGCAAATCGATCATTACATGCAGAGACATCACCGACATGAAATTCCTTGAAGGAATCGTCAATCAGGTCAATCATGTCAAAGTTTTTTGTAACCGACACTTAGTGATAACTATACTTATTCCATTTAGGGTTCAGAACTTAGCTGGCCGTAACTGGACATCTCAATATATTACAATTTAAACAGAAATATTTCGGTTGGCTATAACTTGATATCTCAATTTGTCAATTAAAAGAGAAAACTTTTATGTGTATTAGTTGAGATATCAAATAACAAATAATATTTTGGTTACTAGGTATAAGTTGATATAACAAAATATCAATGTTCGTTCACAAAAATATGTGAACCGTTAATTTGACATGTTGTGTTGTCAAGTAAAACACGTAAAAATGCGAGATGTCAACTTAATACCATAGTCGATTGCTCCAAAAGTTATGTATATTATGAGCTGTCAATTTTTTTCATATAAATTCTTATTGTATAGGACGTATTAAGCCAATAAAAAAAATAACATACAAGTCGAGTTGTCAATGTATTCACGCCAGCCACGGAATTAAAATAGAATGAATAAAGTACACTTACATTTTCTACGTACGCCAAATAATTAAGCGTATCTCCGATCCTTTTGTGGGCACTAGGTTGCAATCTCACTTCTGAGATGTGAACCGTACTGGCTCAACCACAGATATACATATACCTAGATAACGCAAGTATCACGAACTGTATGAAAACCAAGCGTGCCATTTTTTGACTACCTACTATGACATCACAAGCTCGCGCTCTCGCTCACACTTACCGAGCCAGCAGTACAAAGGACTGAGCGCGAAAGGGCCGGCTTACGATTTGTAATCATAAGTTGGTGCAATTTTTGGCACGCGAAGTAGTTACTCTTGCGTTATCTAGGTATATCTATATCTGTGGGCTCAACACTCAGAAGTAAGGATTTTGTAGTATAAAAAACACACTTTATAAATCTTGCTGATCAGTTTTATTGCAGTAGGTATTGATATTAGAGTTACAGCAGTACAGTACTAAAGTTAATTATACTAAAGTTGAAGTGATGATTACACAAGTGACTAGCACCGATGTCGGAGAACGAATGGCTGGGCATGGCGGGCATCTAACTCAAATGCCCGCCGACTATTTTATATCCCCAATATTTCATTTGCTTAAGGTTGGTAGGCGATAACTGTCAAAGTCTGGTCAATCACATGAAGCCAATACTTTTAATCATACAAGTTCATTGAAATGATTGTAATTAGTCAACAAACAAATAATTATAGGCATAATTTAATGTTTATAACATAGGGTTCCGTACCCAAAGGGTAAAACGGGACCCTATTACTAAGACTTGGCTGTCTGTCCGTTCGTCTGTCTGTCACCAGGCTGTATCTCAAGAACTGCGATAGCTAGACAGCTGAAATTTTCACAAATTATGTATTTTTGTTGCCGCTATAACAACAAATACTAAAAACAAAATAAAATAAATATTTAAGGGGGGCTCCCATACAACAAACGCGATTTTTTTTGCCCTTTTTTGCTCGATATCAATAATTAATGGCAACAAGTAGGCACTTGAAATATTCACAACATACTCCGTTATATTTTTACTTTAATAAAAAATAATAAAATTAAAAAAATATATATATTTAAGGGGGGCTCCCATACAACAAACGTATTTTTTCGGCGTTTTAACCTTTTGGTACCTACGGAACCCTTCGTGTGCTAGTCCGACTCGCACTTGGCCAGATTTTTAATAATTATAATTAAACTACTTTGAATAAAAGAGCAATTTTCAAAAGGGGTCCTCCTATAGGCGAAACGAATCTATTAAAAAAAATTAATTGAGTCATTTTTTTTACACACATTAACATTGTAGCTTGCGAATAATCCGTCATACTCGAGGGCAAAACACCACAGGCCCATGCCTGTGGTGTTTTGCCCTCGAGGTTCCATAACAGGGGTGTGGTGATACTTTTCTTTAGGAAGGGCGATAATGCCCTCCTTAAGAATTATAGGCCCATCTCACTCCTGAGCCATGTCTACAAGCTGTTTTCGAGAGTCATCACGAACCGTCTCGCGCGCAGGTTTGACGACTTCCAGCCTCCCGAACAAGCCGGATTCCGTAAAGGCTTTAGCACCGTAGACCACATACATACGCTGCGACAGGTTATACAGAAGACCGAAGAGTATAACCTGCCTCTCTGCTTAGCGTTTGTGGACAACGAGAAAGCCTTTGATTCGATCGAGACATTGGCTGTGCTGCAGTCTCTTCAACGGTGCCAGATCGACTATCGGTACATCGAAGTGCTGAAGTGTCTGTACGAAAACGCCACTATTTTATTTTATTTTATTTATTTAGGAAAATAAACAGTTACACACTACAGTAATATACAAAAAAATCCATACAAAGTGAGCAAGTGTATAACCCACGACATTTTCCACAGATTATAAGAAAAAGCAATTTTTAAAGTACATACGTAGTGCGATTGCAATTAATACTTATATAATATTATAGTAAATAATGTGTTAAAATACTACTAAAACTAAAACTAAAATAAACTAAATAGGCATGCAAATACAAAAAAGAAAAAGGAAGAAAAAGAAAGAAAGAAACATCATCATTATGTTGATAAAAACAAATAATTAAATTTGAATTTCTGAAATTTTTTTGTTGATTAGGTTTCGGAATTTACTAGTATGCACAGCGAAGATATCAATATTGTTAAAAATATTATTAAATTGAGCAGTAAGGCGACGTAAGGGTGCGCGCAAGCCAGCATTCGTACGAGTTGATGTTATAGCAAATAGTGGTCTCGCGCGCACACCACGGCTTATGGTAGTTCTAGGTACTACGTAACAAATCTTATTACTAATATCAATACAGTCATATGAATGGTTGCATAGGTCAAATAAAAACATTGTCTCTAAAATAGTTCGTCTGGCCTTTAAGTTTAATAGCTTATACTTCTCTAGAAGGTCACTGTAAGATGCTTGGCTACGAAAACAACGGAAATACGTAGCTTTCAAAAATTTAACCTGTACCTTTTCAATCGCATCTGAATACTTAGCATAGAAGGGATTCCACACCGCAACAGCGTACTCCAACTGAGACCTGATTAATGATTTGTAGAGGTACAAATATGTATATGGTCGTTTAAATTCAGTGGAAGATCTCATCACAAAACCATACATCCTGAAGGCATTGTTCACTATTTTATTAATATGAGCGTCAAGGTGCAGTTTATCATCTAGCAACACTCCAAGATCCCGGACCAATGTTTCTCTTGTTAGGTTCACGTTATTTAAAGTGTAAGAATGGGTTAAAACATTTTTGTTTTTAGTAAAACTTATACAGCAACACTTGGATATACTTAGTTGGAGTTTATTATGCAAACAATATTCAGAAAATCTGTCCAAGTCTTGCTGCAGCAGAAGACAGTCCTTTAAATTTTTAACTGGTCTATAAATTTTGAGGTCATCCGCATAGAGCAATACTTTTGAATTTAGAAAACATGTATTAATATCATTTATAAAAATAATGAATAAAAGTGGCCCTAATATAGAGCCCTGGGGCACCCCAGAAGTAACTGTCAAAATGTTAGAGTTAAACCCATTTATCACAACTCTCTGTGTTCTATTTGAAATATAAGACGAGAACCATCTTAAAAGATCACCACGTATGCCATTGAACGCAATTTTATTCAAAAGCAGTTCGTGGTCAACCTTGTCAAAGGCCTTCTTAAAATCAGTGTATATAGAGTCTACTTGGATACGAGAGTCCATGTTGTTAAATAAGTAGTCTACAAAAGTAACTAGGTTCGTTGTGGTTGATCTTCTTTTGACGAAACCATGCTGTTGCTGAATTATAATATTATGTAGAATTGGATATACTTTATTATGTACTAGTCTCTCGAAAACCTTTGACAAGGTCGACAATATTGAAATCGGACGATAGTTCTCAACATCCTCTTTAGGTCCTGATTTATAAACAGGGGTTATGTTGGCCAGTTTCCATGCAAGTGGAAAGATCCCTTGCGAAAGTGACGAATTGAAGATAATATGCAAGGGTATGCAGAGATTATCAGCAGTCTGCTTAATAAAATGTACCGGCAGTCCATCCGGTCCCGGCCCTTTTGAGGGGTCCAGAGCCTTGAGGGCCCCATGGATTTCATCGATAGTGAACTGAATGGTATTCAACAGAGTGCAGCTCTCAGAATAGTCGTTGTGCATAGGTGAATTACCAGTTGGGGAAGATGCCTCAAAAACCGAATGAAAATAGTCCGAAAAATAGTTGCAAATTTTTTCTGGATCGCTTGTTGTGTGGTTGTTGTAAACCATTGAAGAAGGAATACCTGTACAACGTTTTCTGTTAGATATAAACGTCCAAAAATGCTTTACATTATCTCGGATACCATCCTCGACCGAATTCATGTATTTGTTATAGCACTTCTTGCATTCGTCCTGGAACCTAGACCGGTACAGTGAAAACTGCTCATAGTCTGAAATATTGTGATACGTTTTCCATCTATTCCAAGCTTTAGCCTTATTTTTATAAATATGCACAAGTGACTTTGGGAACCAAATAGGAAACTTAGAAGTACTGCAATTAGTCAAAGGTACGCATTTTTTAATAATACGGAATATAATGTTGTAAAACGTATTAAGAGATTCGTCAATGGTTTGTTGATTTAGTGCCTCTTTCCAATTTATGTCTTTTAAGTTGTCATTAATTTTTTCATAGTCGGCTTTTAAATAATTATATTTTTTCATTAATTTGCGTCTCATCGAACTATACGGTAGACGTGGCGAGATCATGATACAGAATGGAGGATGGTGAATATCCAGTTGAAGCAAATAGTTCGCTGGTGTAGAAATGGTACAGTCATCATTACTAATAACTAAATCTAATATTTTACCGTTCTGATTCTTTATATTATTAAATTGACGTGCGTTTAAATAAGACATAAGCGTACACAACTGTCTACAAACGGGAGAGTTACCTTGGCCAATCAAAGTAGAAGTGGCGTTTATACCAGTAACCCAGTCAATATCTGGTATATTGTAGTCGCCTAATAAGTAAAAATTGTCAGTTCTAGTGTTATCCAATGTTGATTGCAATAGGTCAAAATATGCAACGTATACACTATCACATGTATTTGGTGGTATATACACAGCCGCAATGGTTTGAAACTTGCCTCTAGTTGAACTCGGCAGCTGTACAAGGACATGCTCAATATTAAAATGCATAAGCGAGCGATGTGTTAAACTCTCTGGATGCAGTTCCTTTAATACAGCCACCAGAACACCACCCCCGTCTTTTTTATTGGTTGCAGTACGGTCACGGTCGCAACGATAGACCACGTAACGTTCGTCAATGAACTCGTTGTTAAATATATCTGGTGTTAACCAGGTCTCAGTCAGCACAATTATGTCATAGCAATTAGCAAGAATATTCATATATAGAATATTTAGTTTGGTGCGGAGTCCCCTGCAGTTTTGGTAATATACTACGTAGTTATTGTCAATCACTGCAACAAAGATCTACACAAAAATGACCATAGAAGTTTTTCCGTTGTTGACGTTTTAATGTGTAAGGCCAGAGAATATTATAAAGTATTATAGAACAATTAATAGAATAAAAAACAGAAAATATTGAGTATCTGTAGGCACACTTAGAAAGTAGTAAGCAAAATCTCAAAGTATGCATATTATAGTGTTTAACTATTCGCAACAAACTCAATAAGCAAATTATCACATTTAAGCTAACGCCTAGACATAAAAGCATAGCAATAAATAGTACCAAGTTGACAACAAATCTCGTTACATTACAATAAGCGAAGGAATGCAATACATTAGTATAATTAGTGTTTAATATACTGGAACTACTTAAATATGCATATCTGATTGTATAAAAAAGACAAATCATAAACAAAACCTTAGGATATTCTGAAACATTATATATGTATCTAAAAACATTATACAAGCTAATGTTGGACGCATGCAGCTTACTGTTTATCATTTGATGCCGCATCGCCAGGCTTGATTTTAGCAATATCTTGCGAATTCCGAATGGCAAAAGCCTTAGCAGCTTCCTTTTCACGAACAAGAATTGTTCCATGCTTGACCCATAGAAACTTATAATTAAACTTCTTGGCAGCCTCACGACACTCACGAAACAAATGTTTGTTCCTTAAAGTTAGATGTTCGTGCATATATATTTGTTGTGATGTTCCCGATATGCCGAGCTGCTCGGTAGTAAGCCCCCTGCATAACCGATGGGCACTAAGTATGTTATCGCGCATTACACGAGTTGCAAGTTTCACAATGATGTTCTTGGGCTTATTATTTTGTTGGTGTGCGTGTGGGACACGATGGATCGAAATAATGTCACTTTGTTGGATGTTGTATTTGATTACAGACCCAATATTTTGCATCAATGATAAAAGATTTTCGTTTCGCCGTTCAGGAATATTACATATTTCAATGTTATTGTTCCGAGCACTCTGTTCTAGGTGGTCTATTTTAGTCACAAGTTCCGTAACAAGAGGGGTCAAATTGACGGTCTCTTTAATTTGTTGCTCAATCTGGGTGACTTTCTTGCAGATATCATTTTGTTCATCACTGACAAACTGAACCGAGTCCTTGAGAGAATCCATTTGACTTGTCATACCTTCGTATTTCACATCCAACTCAGAAACTCGCTGCTTTATCAACAACTGTTCAGATCGAAGTGAATTAATTTCGCTTTTGATTTCAGACGTGATTTGAGTGAGTGACGACAGTTCATTTTTCACTAATATAACATTGTCAGCTATCTTGGTTATACTAGATTCCATGTCCCGATGCCATTCGTTCAAGGTTTTCTTAAACTCTGCTGACAATTCTTTAATTGCCTGAGACCACTCAGAATCCGGCTGTTTACGTTTGCGCGTTGCCACATTTTGTACGCCGCTCATTTCCGAACTTGAAGCGATATTTAGTTCAGTATCGGAATGGAATTTTATCTTGCCCGGTGAATGGAGCATGCTTAGACTATCAGTCATTTTAAATAACAAATGTCTCTTCCAAATTATATTAATTCCAAAATAGAAAAAGTTTTGCGGTTTGTGGGATTCGAACCAGAGGCACTCGGCGCGGTAGCAGTGAGTGAGACGAAAAGCACTCTCTCCGCCACTCGACCACGACGACTTACAATTCTGACTCGAAATTCTTGGTGGTATTTAAAGCTTATATACACAGATGACTTGCTATTTGTATGTGACTAATGAATTCCTTAGTTCTCGAAATCGTCGAGGTTACCCTCACACACAGAAAAGATTTTTTTTTTTTTCAACTGTTTTTGATGAATACTGTTATTAATTCTAGTTTTTTACACGATTTTTTGTACGAAATAGAATCCACTTGAGTCACTGTACATAACACAGTAGAATGTTGGTCAGACTTTGCGAAAAAATTACACTTTTTTAAATTATATTAAGGGACTAACTTCAACACACTACTCTCAGCGCAACAGTCGCACGACGTATGTCAGTCAGACTCCAGGATCAGGCCTCGAAACCAATCCTTCTGCAGCGAGGTGTGAGACAGGGAGACATTATCTCTCCGAAACTGTTCACCGCTGCACTGGAGGATGTCTTCAAGGTTCTGGACTGGAAAGGGGCTGGCATCAACATCAATGGCGAGTACATAACTCACCTTCGGTTTGCCGACGACATCGTAGTCATGGCTGAGACTATGGAGGACCTTAGTACAATGCTCGATGACCTCAGTAGAGCCTCCGAAAGAGTGGGTCTTAAAATGAACATGGACAAAACGAAGGTCATGTCAAATGCCCATGTAACAACCACTCTCATAAAAATCGGAGACGCTACACTCGAAGTCGTGGACGAGTACGTTTACCTAGGACAAACCGTCCAGTTAGGTAGGTCTAACTTCGAGAAAGAGGTCAATCGACGAATCCGACTCGGCTGGGCAGCGTTCGGGAAGCTACGCAATATCTTCTCGTCCCACATACCGCAGTGTCTCAAGACGAAAGTTTTTGACCAGTGTGTGTTGCCAGTGATGACTTATGGAACGGAAACGTGGTCGCTCACAATGGGCCTTATAAGAAGGCTAAAAGTCACCCAAAGGGCACTGGAGAGGGCTATGCTTGGAGTTTCCCTGCGTAATCGAATCAGGAATGAGAAGATCCGCAGGAGAACCAAGGTAACCGACATAGCCCGAAGAATTGCCAAACTTAAGTGGCAGTGGGCAGGGCACATTGCTCGCAGAACAGATGGCCGATGGGGCCGAAAGGTTCTGGAGTGGCGACCGCGTACCGGAAGACGTAGCGTTGGAAGGCCTCCCAACAAGGTGGACCGATGACCTTGTGAAGGCCGCAGGAACCCGTTGGATGCGGGAAGCACAGGACCGGTCGAAGTGGAGGTGCTTGGGGGAGGCCTATGTCCAGCAGTGGACGTCTTTCGGCTGAAATGATGATGATGATGATGATTGCGAATAAATCAATTAATGATTTATTCGCAAGCTACAATGTTTTCAGGTTTGACACTTGATTGACGGGATTTTTTTTTATATTTTGATGTTTTTTCGTTTCTAACTGCTTACAATACATTTTTGAAAAGTACTTACAGAATTAATCTCCATTAAAGTCTATGTAGGTACTAGCAGGAGTATAACAATAGAAAAAGTTGCAGAACTAAAACAAAAAAAAAAATCGATAGTAAAGCACTCTCTTGCTTCGCATTATGAGTCGTGCAAAACGAACATTCATGCATTATTTTAATTTATCAATAAAAAAAAATTAACTAACTTAAAACGAACATTTATTTAATTTATCGATGAAAAAAATTAACTATCAAGAAAGGAAGATCCCACAAAAACATTTCATGTTAAATGTTGCCAAGACGAGACCATGTAGCTCGCACTGTCAAAACGTAATCAGATCTCATGTAGAGCCAAGCTTCTAACTCTACACGCCCTAACTCTACAAGGCCTAACTTCGCAAACTCTACACGTTAGTCAAAATCTAAGGCTTGGCCGTTTCGTTACTACAAGAACCATTAACAAAATGAGAGTTTTTCACCTTACGCTCATGTGAATATAGCGAAATGGCCAAGCCATATATTTTGACTAACGTGTAGAGTTTGCGAAGTTAGGCCTTGTAGAGTTAGAAGCTTGGCTCTACATGAGATCTGATTACGTTTTGACAGTGCGAGCTACATGGTCTCGTCTTGGCAACATTTAACATGAAATGTTTTTGTGGGATTTCATTTCTTTTTGTAAGTTGTTTCTTTTTGTAAGTTGCTTATGATATTTATACGAGTATTTTTTCTGTTGTTCATTTTTTCTTTCTTTTTTTGGGGTTTATTTATAATAAGGACCCCTATAAAAATTTTCAGACCTCTAGCATCAAAATTTACGGAAGTCTCATACAAACTTTCACCCCCTAGTTTAAGGGGGTGGGGGGGGTAAAAGTTTCAAGTTTTAAGATTTTTTTGTGGTTTGTGTACTATTACTAGCTTACATACCGCTTTCTAGGACTTCAGGAAGAACCTTAAGAATATTGATGATCATCAGTCAGTGAATCAGTGACGAAATCGGGATATTTCAGATATCAATAAAATCTAAAGTATAAGAGCTATGCAATTGAAACTTCATAGGTGTAATAAGTCAACCACTGACGTCATATCCCGAAAATTTTGTTTATCTGGTATAATCCAAACCCAAGTTAAGAGGGTTCAAAAATACGACGAAGTGCTTCGAGAAAAGGTAGGTAGTGCCCTTGCGCTTCGCTTGGCTCGTCTTGGCGGGGGCACTCCCGTGCCCCCAGATATAGTAAGTAAGTATTAAGATATAGTTTGATTATAAATCGTGAGATTAAGAATGCATCCAATCCAACAGGGGCGCCAGCGCTGTGGCAAAAAAATAAGGCGACGGCGACGCGCGTCGGAAAGGGCGGGACGCCCGGTGCCCCCGGCCGTACCGCGGCGGCGGTAGTTGGACGAAGCACGTGTCTATTTCTGTCTAAGCATATTTTAATAACGACAAAGAATGTTTGGAACACAAAACCTCAGCGCAGCCGTAGTTTGTGGCTACTATGACTTGCGTAACTATTAGATGCTTGAGCAGAAAGCTTGGCCTTCACCAATGACGTAGTTTATATATCATTGGCTCTCACGTAGTAGATAATTATGAGAGTGCCTAAAGTAAGTAGGTACTATCGCTATGTTTACCTTATTATTGTTTTTTGATCTTTCAAGCTAGGCTAGTAAAACTTGCATCTATTTAGATACTTACATGTTTTTGGTATTAACTTCCGGGTAGCAACCTCTACCACTAACACTTTTCCTTAAGAGATGCTGGTTGGTGATAGAAATCTAACTTAGAAAGATGTATTAATGATTCTAATGATTATAATTCTCTAAATATATACCTGTTAATGTCGCGAATCATATTTTGATCAAGATACAATCTGACACTGACCTGCAAATTGCATAAAACGTAAGAAAATTTGAATTTCGCGGTCTACCACTACCCATTCATCTTAAATGTTTTTCTGTTACAGACATGTTGATAAGACTCAAACTAATTATTACAGACAGCATACTATCTTAAATTAAATTAGCGAAACTCAGCAGACGAGATGGATATTGATATCTAAACGTGAAAGATCAATACAGAAATTAATTTGATGATTTTTAATGGGGTCATCGACCGCAGTTACAGTTACTTCATAGAAGTATCGATATCTAAACACTATAAAATGAAAGAAAACAAATTATATCAAATAACAACACTCCCAACGGTTTTAGACCCCTCCCCAAAAAAAACCCATCAAATACAACATGTGTTTTTAGGGTTCCGTAGTTCCTACAAGGAACCTTTATAGTTTCGTCATGTCCGCCCGTCTGTCTGTCTGTCCGAGGTTTTGCTAAGAGACCGTTAGTATGTTAGGCGGCGTACGCCAAAAAAGGAACTTTATTGGATGATTTTTTACACCTTGGTTCCGAAAAACCCAAATATCTTACGGACCCCTATTTTTTCTCATATAAAATATAGCCTATGTTACTCGTAGATAATGTAGCTTTCTAATGGTGAAAGAATTTTTTAAATCGGTCCAGCAGTTTTTGAGTTTATCCATTACAAACAAACAAAAATACAAATTTTTCCTCTTTATAATATTAGTGTAGACAAAAGAAATTGAGTTTATACAATGCAAAGATAGTCTTACAATCTTCAGCAGCTCCAACAGTATTTTCAAGTGTTAATCAATTAGTTGTGGTTGTGGAGCAGGACCAGCATTGAGCCAAGCATTTTCAACGATGTAATCCCCTAACTTATAATATGCCTGCCTGCCTGCATAGTGTGCGTTTTATAAAAGACTTGAATTTTGTCTCATCCAGTTGAAGTATGTGGGTAGGTATTTTATTGTAACATTTTAAGCAGTAGCCCATTAAACACGAGTCTACTTTAGCCAGCCTGAAACCTGGTTGAACTAATTGATCCCTATTTCTAGTGTCTTTCACCTCTTTTACTAAAAAGATGTAGAGTTTTCCTTACGTACATGATATTTTCATTATATTGACAAGGTACCGTCTCATGATGTTAAAATCTTTAAACAGGTTCCCTTAGAGAGTCACGCCTGCGGAGGCTGTGTATGGCTCTGATGGCTCTTTTCTGCAGAATAAAAATAGACTCGATCTACCGAATACCGTACGACACTATGACAGTAACTAAAATAGACCAGTCTCGCGGTATCAACATCAGTAAATTGACGGATTTTTCTCACAGCATATACTTCTGAACTTAGCCGTCCTGCAAGGGGTGTTAAATGAGGACCCCATTGAAGCTTTCGTCGAATGTGATCCCCAGGAAAACAGTTTTATCGACGAATTCTAGTTTCTTGATTCAATACTATCTCACAATTACTAAATTTGACATTTGGTAAAGAAAATCCTATGCACTTCGTTTCTTCCCATTTAATACTAAATTATTAGCAGTGAACCAATTTTGGATCTGCAGTAGGGCGTTAATTACGTCGCGCGTCCTCAAGATTTGATGCACGTCTATTAATTTTAAAAATCAAGGAAGTGTCGTCAGCTAATAACACCACTTTTTTTTTCGGGTGGGAAATCATTAAATGACTCCTCCCGCTCTGGGTGGAGCGAAAGGGAGTGTCAGACTATTACTGACTAAAACCCACCCATGTTCCTTCCTTAGCCCTTTTTGTTCCGGGGTAGCGGTAACCCTTTCGGACAATAACGGGCCCTTCTCTGTTGCTGACATCTCTTCAAGGCGCGCGTGGAATACGTACGCGCCGTCCGGCACGGGCCTGGTCCTGGTCGGACGGTGAGCTACCCAATACTCTCCGCCCGCAGGCCCGCGCCTACGGTGGCCGGGAGTCGTCACGCGGCTCCCGACGCCCGGAGCGTCTCCCGCGGCGGCTGGGACGGGAGGCTCTCCTGCGCTAGCATAACTGCTTCGCAGAAGGAGGTGACTGCCTCCCACTCCCTCTCGCCCCGGATCATGGCTCGCACCAGGGCCGGACGCGAGAGGTCGCCGCCGCTTCCGATCACCTCTACGAGGACACGGCGGTGCTCCGCCCAAGCGGGGCAGACCTCCACCGTGTGCTCCACCGTGTCCTCTGGGCGATCCTGGCAATTGTGACACCCGCGCGTTTCCTCCCGCCTGATGATGTGCAGGAACGTCCCGAAACTTCCGTGTCCGGTGAGGACCTGCGTCAGGCAGTAGGTGAGGGCACCGTGGCGCCTCTCTAACCACTCCTCAAAGAGGGGTCTTTTCACCACTTTCGCGGCGTGCCCTGCGCTGGGTTGCGACAGTCGCTCTTTCCATGTCGCCATGAGATCGCGTCGGAAATCTTGTGCACTGCCACCTCGAGACCCAACTGCCGGATCCTCTCCACGACTATCACAACCCCACGTGTCATCGTGTCGGCCGCCGCCCGATTCGACCTCCCCTGCGCCAGGAACAGCGTGTCGTCAGCGTAGCAAACCACGCTGATGCCATCAGAGAGGTCGGCCCGCAGCACCCAGTCGTAGCCGATGTCCCACAGGAGCGGCCCCACAACCGATCCCTGCGGGGCACCGCACGACATCTCTCGCCGGTTCCACTCCCCATCGCGTCCGGGGTAGATGACCGCTCTGTCCGTCAGATACGCCTCGACTATTCGACGGAGGTAGGGCGACACCCGGTGATACCAGAGTGCCACCACAATGCAGCTCCAGCGCAGGGTGTTGAACGCGTTGGCGATGTCGAGTGACACCGCGACCCCACCCCGGGACACCGCGTCCCCCGTCGTGAGGGCTCTCACGCGCATGATGGCGTCCACCGTCGAGCGCCCCTTGCGGAAGCGAAACTGGCTGTCCGCAAGATCCAGCCCCGTCCTCACCAGGTGCCCGACAAGGCGGCCCGCAATCACTCTCTCAAAGAGCTTGCCTACCTCGTCGAGCAGCACGATGGGCCGGTATGCGGACGGAGAGTCCGCAGGACGCCCTGGCTTCCGAATGATGACCAGCTTCTCCGTCTTCCAACGGAGTGGAAACTTTCCTCTCTCCAAACATGCGCTTAAGAACGCCTCCAGTCGAGGCCCGAGAGGCCTCGAGGCCAGGACCCAGGCTTTACCTGGCAAGCCGTCGGGTCCTGGGGTAATAACACCACTTGTGGTTGGGTTTTAACAAATAGGGTAGATCATTAATATTAACTCAAAAGAGGAAAGGACCTAATATCGAGCCTTGTGGTACACCCATTTATACTTTTAACCGAGTGAATTGACACAATTTATTTGAACTTGCTGTTGTCTATCATTTAAATAAGATTTTACTAAACTGAGCGCAAGTTTTCCAAGTCCGTAATGCTCAAGTTTTAAGAGTAAGGTTTCGTGTTCGACGCAATCAAAAGCCTTGGTAAGATCACAAAAAATTTCTATGGCATCTCGGGACTCTTATTACGCCGTAAATAAGTGTTTTAATAAGGTGACACCGGCATCAGTCGTACAACGTCACTTGGTGAAATCATACTGCTACTCGTGTAATATTTTATTGGTGTTAAAATGATTGAACATTAGGTTCAGCACCACCTTTTCAATCACCTTGTTGAAAACCGGCAACACGGATACGGGTCTATAATTATCGTTTATTCCCGTTGTCCTCGTATGCCATATCCCCGTCACGGGGACAGCAGGACATGATTTTTATTTCCCGTTGTCCCCATAACGTACATTCGGCTAACGGGGACAATGGGAAGTAAACTTTTCACGAGTAGGTTTTCACGAGTAAGCTTAGTTTTTAGCATGGGAAAAAGAAAAGGGGAATAAAACAAAATTTATTTAATTGTATTCGAATTTTAATTTAAGGTAAAAAAAACAAATAATTATTAAATTTACACAAATAACACAACTTGAGCATTATAAATATGGTAGTAGTAGTAGTATAAAATCAACAAAAATATCACTTGCCTAAAAATAATGATCATAGTAAATTCATAGCTACATATGTAATTACAAAAAATATCACCAACCACTTGCCTAAAAATAATAATCACAGTAAATACCTCTACATATTAATCACAAAAAAATATCACAATCGTTTGCCTAAAAATAATCAACATGGTAAGTAGCTACATACATCTTACTACAAAAAATATCTCAATCACTTGCCTAAAAATAATAATCATAGTAAATACCTCTACATATTAATCACAAGTTTCATTTGGCACTCCATAATAAAATCGTTGATCTCAATCGAATTTTGGGTGCGGCGTTATGGTGGCTGGTCAGCTTTAACGCTGAATAAATTGGCATCTCGATGTAAAATTGTAAGGAGTTTCATTATGGTGGGGTTTTTTCTGCCTACTGCGCTATTTAATTTATGGTACCAACCTTCTGCGAAGTTGTTGTTCGGTGACGTTTGCCAAACCTGCACCATACTTTAATAAACTTCGGTCGAAGCCATTGTGACAGCATGTATTTCTTAAATTGGGCACTTTTACTGTCATCAGGACTTTGATCGGCAATATAAAACCACCCTTCAATTATTTTGTTCTCGGGCAGTAACGGAAGTACTGCACTAAGTGCGACCTGACGGTGCAGGATTTTAGATTTAGTAAGGCCTAAATCACGTTCCTTCCTCCATACAGCTTTATTAAAATGGTAATAACAACCATGGAGATCTACCTCTGGAAAAACTTCCATTATTGCAGACATGGTTGCTTCTTCAAAATCAAAAGCGAAAGAAGATGGATTCCAGTCGGGAATTTGAGACTTAATTAGACTGTAAAGAATTTCATAGTTCTCTTTTTTTCTGTCTGTCATTAAGGCATACACTAAGGGAGTTAGTGCAGTGCTGTTACGATTGCTTCCTAAATCGGCATGGATTGTAAAAATCTGGTTAAATAAATTTGGACAACTTTTGAAGGTTCCATCACCAAAATAATCCTTAAAAGCTGTCATTTTATTTCTTGCCTCTTCGGAACAAACTAGAATGATTCGTCTATTACCCTCACAATAGTCCGCCAGCATAAATTTTTCAAATTTTGGAGGTATTTTAACATTTTTCGCCTCATCAAAAACAGTTTTATCAACGCCAAAAGCTGAATTCCTGTGACGATACAAAGAAGTTTTCTTACTTTCAAATGTAGGAATTGAAATTACCTTGTCTAGTCCTAAGTCTTTAATTTCTGATATTGTTTCACTTAAAGCTGGTGGGTATGGCAGGTACATCAGCTGTGATGATTTTTTTCTTGCAGTCATCCATATAACAATCAAGCAGGTTTTTATTTAAATTTGGAGTGCAAGCGTGCGAAGTCTCCCTTAAAACCTGACTAACCTATAAATATAAAAAAACATAATTTTAACCATCGAACTTCGAAAATCTAAGTCTATGATAATTAAATAAAGAAAAGAAATAAATTTTTTGATTTGATCTAAGTGTTTGTTATTGATTAGACCTCCTGATTGTAACTTATAAGTTAAATCGATATTCTGTTTTTTTTTTGAAATTACTTACTTTAATCTTTATAGTTCCCTGGGGACTTATTTTTGTTTCGCGAGTGACATTCCCACACAAAAAAGTCTACGTGTAAAAGTGGAGCAGAAGCTCCACTTTTACACGTAGACTTTTTTGTATATTGGTGTTCAGCAGCATGTAGAAGTATTGTGCCTCCCTTTCTGTGTATACGTTTTAATTCACTACTTCCTCCTGAAGGACCTGGCTGAGAGTTACCGGACATTGTTGATCACTATTAGAAACATTAAATTGATTTTAAATTGACGACTTCCTTCCCTTTCATTTTGTTCCGCAAGTCATTCGCATAATCGGTTATACTGCGTGGGGCATCTGGTGATATTCCAGGGATCAGGTCTGCAGCAGCCGTAATTCTCTTCCAAAGTTTGCAAAAGCTGGTGTCACCGATGTACTTTCGTGAACAGCGCTTCGATATGACAACAAAAACGGTTGAATGTGCTTGTCCCAATCTCGTTGCCGATTTTCCACAACTTTGGCTAGGTACCTCTTCAATGTCTGATTATATCGTTCCGCCATTCCATCCGATTGTACTACTGATCGCTCTAAGTCGCACTTGAAGATCGCTTCGATGTGGTCGCTTATCGCTTTATCCAAACTGTGTCGGTCGCGTGACGCATCCCGGCTTTATATAGTGCCGCAGATAGTTCTAGAACCATCCATTGTAGAAACATCTAGAATGTACATACCGGCCCCGAATGAATAGATTTTCAATTTTATCGCTAAAGCATAAGGTTCAAAGTTGATTGTAAAAATTTGACAGTTTCGGGTAGCTTGATGTGCTGGCTTCTGTACCAGGCAGTAATTGTGGCGCGCAACACTATTATGGAGTTTATATGCTTGAATTTAAATTCAATTTGGCAGGATGAAACGTTTGCTCTTAATAAATTATATCGTTGAATCCGCTGTTTTACATAACCGCTAGCCGTTTTACAAAACAGCTCCGATATGTAAAACAGCTGAATGACGTTTAGCGATTTCCATACTAACACAGAATTGCATATTCGTTTCCCTTTTATGAATGAATTAGCGGGTCAAAGATTAGAGGTTTTGTAAAACTGTACATTTTTCCCCCCCTCGCGACGTCGTTGTGAACAGACGTGCGGCGTGTTTACTCCGTGTTTGAAAATTCATAAAACGTGTAAGAAGTGTACTGTTTTCTGAAAACTATATACACACGGAATCTTTAATAAAACAGTGACAGTTTTGTGAAAATATAATAGTGAAATAACTCTCAAATTCTAACAATAACCATCAATTTCAAAACTCAAACCGTCTATGCAAATACAAATAATAGTGTAATTCTGGACTTTGACCTCATTACCAGCGAAGCTCGGCGGGTACATATAAAAACGGGTACGTATCAAAATCCCGAAATTTCATAATACCCATGATTGAAATACCGACGTCCATAACACCGAAATTCAAAATACCGAAAGTTTTTATGTCGATAGTCCTTATATCGAAACACAAAATACCGATGTTCAAATGCCCGAAAGGACGAAATCCCGAATGGATGAAATCCCGAATGGACGAAATACCGATGGATGAAATCCCAAAGAGCGGCGACGTAGTTCCCGCGATTACTCATAGATGGCACTACAACACAGTTATGACGGTGGGCTTTCTGCTTAACATGTTTTAATATTTTTTATAGCGGGGGTAGATTTCGAAAAATTATTTTATTCCGTAATGTTTTATTAATTTGTAGTACTAAGTAGCTAACAGTATACTGTTAGCTACTTAGTACCGAGTGGTTGCTATAATGAGTGAAGATACTTTTAAAGTGTTCAAATCTCAAAAAGGTGGATATAAAGTACAGGTAGGCGGTTTTGTGTTTACAAAGAACCGGCAAACCCATTTGCTACTTAGTAGCTAACACATTTGTAATGGCAACTTAGGATGCAAGAGCGAGCGAAGCGAGCTCGGGACTTGGGGCACCCCGACTTGGACAGGTTAGGTTCGAAGGGGATGACGGGGGCTCGAGTGAGCGAGCAAAGCGAGCGAACGAGCCCCCGTCATCCCCTTTGTGTTAGGTTCCTTTAAACCCTGTAGACAGAAATAGGGGCCCCGCGAAGCGGGGCTCCGGCGACTACGCCTAACAAAATATTTTTGTAGATAAAAAAAAAACTTTGGGATTTTTTTCTCGGCCACTATGATTTTGCGAACTTTGCGGTTTTCAAATTTACACTAAAAAGGGTCTATTCTATCCAAAAAAATAGCTACTATCAAAAAGCGCCGGGTGTAGAAGTACACTGTACACTGAAATGCCCCGCGAAGCGGGGCTTCGTCGACATAGAATGCAAGAGCGAGCAAAGAGCACCCCGAGGTTAGGTTTGGTTAGGTTACTTTAAACCCTTTATACAGAAATAAGAGCCCCGCGAAGCGGGGCTTCGTCAACATAGGAGACAAGAGCGAGTGAAGGGCACCCCGAGGTTAGATTTGGTAAGGTTATTTTAAACCCTTTACACAGAATTTCAACAATTTGACAATTCAATTTTTTGACAATTTCGGGATTTTGAACTTCGGGATTTTAAACTTCGGGTTTTTAAACTTCGGAATTTTACTTTCGGGCAAAAGAACTTTCGGGATTTTAAACTTTCGACCAAACAACCATTCGGCGTTTCAATTTTCAGGATTTCGTCCATTGGTATTTTAAAATTCGGTCTTTTATTATTCGGGATTTTGATACGTACCCATAAAACATTCCTGAGTCACCCAACCACGGAGTGTTCGGCGACGTGTGCCCTGCGGGAAGCGTTCACTAAATTGGACCGAGCTCGCTAGAGTTAAGTTACCTCAGTCGGGTAACAAGCTACCTCGCTTGAAGTAATGACAAGACTCAAGATCAAATTCGAGCCCAAGTGCAATCGACTTTTTCCATTTTTTTAAATATATTTCTTTTTCTTTTTGCACTTTATTTATATTTTTTGTCATTTAAAATGCCAGTTAACCGTTCACCACCTATGTCGCCAGTTGTTTTGGATAAAACCTCACCCGCTCACCATCATTCTGCGCCGAATTTAATTTAAGGAGCCCTAAGGAGGAGGATTTTTTTGAAGATTGTACGCCTTCTAATATTATTATCACTTGTCGGTTTAAGAGGAAACGTACAGATCAGGGAAAGCAAGACCACATAGAAGAAGAATCATGAAATAACTCTTATGATAAAGGATCTTAAAAAGGAGCAATACTCATTTTTATCATCTATGAAATCCTCACTTCAAGAGATTAAATCCCAGTACAGCAAACTGCAACAATCTGTCGATTTCACGGCAGAAAAATACGATGAGGTGATGAATAAAATGTTACAATATGAGGCTGAAAGAAGGGAGAGTAATCTCTACATTAAGAAGCTTGAAGAACGGGTAGATCAACTAGAAAAGCAAGCAAAAAACACCTGCCTGGAAATAAAAAATATCCCAAAGAACCCGAACGAATCCAAAATGGATCTCATAAATGTGGTCTTAAATATCAGCAAAACCCTTGGACCCCGGTAGCGCAAAACGAATTTAAGGATGTCTTTAGGATCCATTCGTTCACCTCTATGAATAACACCATTATTGTAGACCTTACAACAGTTATAAAAAAGGAAAACATAATGCTCGCTGCCAGGACTTACAATAAGGAGAATCGTAATAATAACTAAACACCGCCATCCTGCAGATTGATGGTCCAAAACTCCCGGTATACATCTCCGATAATCTGCCTACCAAAACTAAGAAATGATTCTTCCTGGCCAGAGAATTTGCTGCTCTTCATCAATTCAAACACTGTTGGTCAGCTCATGGCAAAGTTTACATTCGCAAAGAGGACGGAGCGCAAGTGTTTTGCATTAACTCGGAAGGGTATTTATCTAAGACCATTGAAAAATGACTAGGTAATCGATTTAAGTCTTCCTTAGTACGCTGTGTAGACACTTGCTTTGTAATGTGTACTCACACAAATGTTATGAACTTCTTATTATCTTATTTTGTTTGTTGTACCATTATGCATTTTTTAGTTTATCTTTGTTACCACCCAGTTTAACTATCTATGTGACAATGAATACACATTTACACTCATCTAAAATCACTAAGCACCTAACACAAACATATACAAACACACACTCTTCAGCCACCTATAAATTACACCCTATATTGCACCCAAACTGCCTTCATACTTGTTTAAGCCACGCTACTTTCTTGTCCGTGTTATCTGTTTTGCGTTACATTTTTATTAAAATTTCACACTGTAATCCTAGATCTCATATACCACATAGTTCCTTCCTCTCTGAGCACTACCTAAATTCGACCCACTGTTATACTTACCGTAAATATTCGATAATCTAACTAGTATTCAAGATGACTTGGATAACGTCTCAGTAGCCGACTCTGCAACATGTAACATAGAAGAGTGCAACAAAATTGCTAGGTCACACAGAAATGCACTAAAGCTTCTATGTCAAAATATAAGAAGTGTAAATAAGAACTTTACTGAACTTACTGCCTTACTTGAAAGAAGCGGTATATCCTGGGATATAATAGTACTCACTGAGTGCTGGTTATATAATTCCCCTACACTGCCGACATACTTGACGACTATACTTCCGCGGCTACTAGCAAACATAGCACACAAAATGAGGGCGTGGTGGTTTACTATAGGAACCACCACCCGGTTTCCGTCACTGAACACATACTTCAGGATGCAAACTGTCTCGTAGTGAAACTTAATAAAGACACAGTAATCATAGCTATATATCGCCCTCCTGCATGCCGCAATGTCTCACCGTTCATTCAATCTTTAAACGAACTTATTATGTCTGTTTCCTCCTATAGTAATATTATTGTCACGGGTGACATCAATATTGACATTTCCGACAGTAGTAACGACTCTCGTGCTACTGAGTATCTCACTATGTTTACATATCACGCTATGTTGCCGGCACATACGCTTCCCACTCGCTACAATAGCTCGTGACTTGATCATGTAATGCTAAAATAAAAACTCCCAGCTTTCTCGTATGTCACCAACACCTCAGTCACTGACCATGATACAGTTCTGTTGTTCGTACAACTTTCTAAACCTCTCAATGCCTTTCCATAAAGTAAAACATGAAAAGTGCTCGACTACGTTAAAATTGAACAAATGCTTGACCAATTCGATTTCAGTCCTCTATACAGTTTCCATAATGTTAATGAAGCTACTAACTATTTTATCAATACGCTAAATCTAATCATACTACAAAACATGATCCTTAAAGTTGTGCCATATCGGAAACGGCTTAGGCAGTCATGGATGACCCCAGGGCTCTTAAGATGTCTCCGAAACCGTGATAATCTGCATCTAAAATTAAAGAAATCTCCAGAAAACGAGGTTTTACAAATTACCTTTAAAAGGTACAGGAATTACTGTTCCATGTTGCTCACAACTGCTAAACGTAACTACGATAAAAAACTTATTAATAACGCACAAAAAGATAATAAAAAATTATGCGAAGCTATAAAAACAATTACCAACACAACTAAACATAAAACACACGCAACCGATCTTTTGTCATCATCTGATCCCAAACGCGAATATTGCACGCTCACTTGCTGAAAACATACTCGTACCAGCTACACCTCTACAACAGGATGATATCCAGAATCACAAAACCTTTGTCCTCTTACCTATTGACAATTCTGAGTTGGAACTTTTAATTAACGCGCTTAGGACTGATTGTGTGGTAGGATCCGATAACGTGTCGGGTACATTTCTTGAAAAAATTAAGCACTTACTTATTCCACACCACACATATTTATTCAACCTGGCATTCAGTACAGGAGTCTTTCCTGAGGCATCAAGCTGGCAATCGTACACCCTGTGCACAAAAACGGTGACAAAGATAAACCTCGTAATTACAGACCCATATCAATCTTACCAACACTGTCTAAACTGTTAGAAAGGCTCATGAATAATAGGCTCGTCAAATACCTTGAGCAAAATCATCTTTTGTCTTCTAGGCAATATGGTTTTCGTTCGGGAGTGTCAGCCAGTAGTGCGGTTTTAGACCTCACGAATAACATTGTGTCTCATCTAGATAATAAACAGTATGTTATTGGCGTCTTCCTAGATCTGGCAAAAGCCTTTGATACGGTCTCAATTCCCGCTCTCATTGCTAAGCTTGAGAATATTGGTATCAGAGGCGATCAGCTCTCACTCTTCGCGAGTTATCTTACTGGAAGACGCCAATGTGTCAAAATAGGTGACTGGATGAGCGACGAACTCCCTATAACCTACGGTGTGCCCCAGGGTAGTATCATTGGACCGACCTTATTTCTTATCTATATTAGTGACCTCTGTCGTCTCGAACTTGCCAATGGATCCATCTTTACCTACGCCGATGATACTGCCTTAAAATTCCACGGGTTTTCCTGGGAGTCGACATTTAAATACGCTCAACTAGGACTCGACACTGTTACTGACTGGTTGTCACGCAACCTGCTCATTCTAAATGTAGATAAATCTAAATATCTTACCTTCTCACTGTCAAAAGTTAGTAAACCATCAACATCCCATTTTTCATTGATTGCGCATTCTTGTAATGCATCACCTCGATCACCATGTAGCTGTCCTCTTCTAGGCCGCATAGATAGTGTAAGGTATTTGGGTGTTCAAATAGATGACTCATTATCATTTCATAACCTTATAGACGTACTTACCTCCCGACTGCGCAAATTGATATTTATTTTTAAGAATCTCCGCCATGCGGCCGACACACAGGTGCTAAGACAAGTATATCTAGCTCTCTGCCAGTCAATTGCACAGTACTGTATAGTTGCCTGGGGTAGGGCAGCAAAAACACATTTGTTAAAACTGGAACGTGCCCAAAGAGCGATCCTTAAAGTAGGATGGTCCCTTCCTTATTAATTTCCTACCACCGAACTTTATAAAACCTGTAAGGTCCTCTCTATTCGGAAATTGTTCATTCTAAATTTAATTCTAACAGTCCATTCCCGAAATTCGTATAACCCCGAAAAGTTCGAAGCCTTGAGACGAAAGCATACAGTGTGTTCGTCAATTCCTGTTCATTCAAAATTCAATTCCTTGGTCCTTATGTAGACAACAAAGTTAATACAATCTTACACATATACTCAATGGTTAAATATAAATGCAAAACTACTGTAAGGAACTGGCTGCTGGATATGGACTATGAAAGTACAGAAAATATCATCCAAACCCTTAAATAATTTTGAACGTTTTACCCACTCATATTTACTAATAAGCACAAACTCTCATACAGGACATACATGCACATACACATAACACCCTCACACATTCACACACTACTGTACTACACACGCAATCCTACAATAACATCACCTTACACTTCACTGACATTATACCACCTTTATTATAGATTTACCTATTTATTGAAACAGTTTTCTAATAGTGATAATTTTATGTATAAACTAAATCAAGATGCCGTTATGGTAAATGTTTAAAGGGATGTGAGCCTGGAGATCTGTCATACAGGTCCCGAATCTAGTTCAGACTCCAGCTCTCACAAAGGTCCTAGCATACCTAAGGCAAAATTGTATATACACACTGCTGTAACAATGTACCTTTATGAGAGAAATAAACTGTATTATTATTATTTTAGTTCTAAATGACGCCCGTGCCCCGGGCCCCGACCCCAGGAGGCAGCAAATTTAAGCGTGGCAAACAAGTGCGCCATCCAGCGCACCGCAACTTGGAGACACGGATAAATGAGATGCGCAGCACTTTTTATCTTTCTCTGCGGGTGGCGCACTGAGGAAATCACTACGTGATTAGCGTAGGCATAAGTCGCAGATCGCTGTTGAATTCTTCCAGGAACTCTCCGTTTTTAAAGCACATGCTCCACTTTTATTTGACGATATAAAAAAGGCTAGCTTTGTATCTCTAGGCTTTCGAATACCGGATTGTTTCAATACCGGTATTACTACTGAATGTTTTTTTCTAAATACCGGGATTCCGGGATACCGGTATTGAAAAAAAAGAAACCTTATTTTTTTCAGACTTTTAATTTTATTCTTTTTTGGAAGTACCTACGTATTTAGAAGGTAAAATTAATAAACAAAGTTTTGATGTCAAATCATATATTATTTACATGTAGGTACAATTATCTTTTTATATAACAATAATATTAAGTGTCAGTTATGTCAGTCTTTTTTTTTACGATAACTCGCGTTATAAAAATTATGACTAATCACATTTATTATTATAGAATTTCACAAAACTTGTCTAACAACATTTCTGTAAGTAATAAGAATCTCAGCGATATTTGGGTTTTAATTTAGCATCTAAGATAGACAATAACATTGAAAATAAAAACTTTTACATACTCCGTAATCAACACATAATATTTAGCCAACAAAATATATCTTAATAATATAGAGCGAGCCAGAAGCCAGAAAATCTGACAACCAGTCTTACCAAGGGGTATCGGGTATCTTACCCAGTAACTGGGTTGTGGAGGTCAGATAGGCAGTCGCTCCATGTAAAATACTGGTATTCAGCTGCATCCGGTTAAACTGGAAGCCGACCCCAACATAGTTAGGAAAAGGCTAGGCAGATGATGATGATATTTAGAGCGAGCACGACGCGTGCGGATCACCCTTCCGCTACACCGCCCGCACCCCCTCTGAGACCTATTACCGCGTCCCTGTACCCCTAGGGAACGGTAAGCACGACGTTGACAGACTATAACAGCTTCGCGTTGCATGTGTTAGAAAACATAGTAGAATCTATCTATAAGTGTAGGTATATATATATTATATTACCCAAATGTAAAGCTTTGAATATCAGAATGGTTACTAGTTATTTAATGTGTGTAAAGTGCCCATGAATATGGTATGTATGTAGGGAAAGGATTTTATGAAATAAAGCACAGAAAGACAAGGCTAGACATTTATTTCAATTTAGTCTTGTCAGTAATTCATCAGAAAGCTAGTTGTCCGTTCCAAATCTAGGTCATCAAGGAGAAGAAGGACAAGAAACTCCTTGGAAACAACAATTAACAAATTTATTACATTGTCATACATTATCGTTATTTTAATAACAATTAATTCTATCTCTTGGTCCAAGGAACTCAGAATAATAGCAACATAATAACAATAGCTAGGAATATTCCAATAAACACCTTAACATATTAGCAATATTGGCCATATTACAACAATACAGAACAACATAGTTATCAGCAATAATCAAGATAATAATATTAACTTACATGACATCTGGCCGATCTATTCCACATAATAGGTATCTACTAATTAACTGAACGTCTACCGGACAACAACTGCCCTGATAAAGTCATTACTATCCTTTTTATATCCTACCAACGTCTTTTACGTCGAACATCTTACCGCCATTTTGATCCAATCACAGATCATCATAGATTATGGATTAATATCTTCCAACACAGGTAATGATAAACAAATCTTATATAGAGAAACCGTTTTAAAACATTATAATGTGATTAAGCAATTTAATAAGAGTTGATTCGTAATTCTTACAAGTATTTAAAAATAATATAACATCAACTGACAGTATTGTGCCAATCATTTGAAACAGCCTACTATATAGCAATATTAAATCTATGATATACTACAAGTGTTATTAAATATTACTTAATAATTTATAGTCATAGCATTTATGTGATTTTTACAACTTAAGACTTTATTTTTTTGTAAACACAATATTCAGTCAAATTAGGTACTTTCACATTAATACTATTTATATAATTCGTAAATGTGACAGATGCCATTAGCCAACAAACGATATTCTAACATTAAAATTATATCAGAAAGAATAATCACACCGCATTATATTGTAGTCTTTGGAATAATCCAACACGGCTATACTGACATGTACTTCGTTCTCGAAGTACCTATGAATATACAGTCCCACAAAAACGACAGCGTTTGACCAACTCAACAGAAAGTTATACATTGTTACTTATTTGAGGTGCCGAGAGCCAATAATAACTTTTTTTTTTACTAATGTATCTAAATACCTTTGCAACTTCTGCTAGTGTAATAGAAAAACGTTAAGTACATAAATAATTTATGAAATAATGAATTGGTTGTCGGTATAATTTACAGTTACTAATATAAAATTAGGATAGCACCAATTTGGTAAGCCATACATATTCAACAACTTTTGAAACAAAGCAATAACCAGCGAACATGACAATAATTCAAATAACTCATCGCTCGGTCAATCTGACAATGTTATTGACAACTATTCAGTAAACACATTTTCTGTTAACATTTTAACAAACTTTTAACATGGTCATTGAACATTACTTCACTTTGGAAGTAAAAACTTTAAACAATACCTCACAATACCCTAACAACGATACACATATAACCAATAATAAAAGAATTCGAGTCAAAAATTACTAAGAAAAAAAATAAGAAAATTACTCATTTCAGCAGGTGTTGACTGGAGACGGCAACTCGATATTGGTTAAAGGTATATACTATTTGGATCTGTGTTATCAAGTAATTAAATATAGTTTTCTATGTAATATAGTCTTCTCAGTACCATAGTTTTAAAAGACATTATGTATCGTGACTCGATAAGCCAATCACAACTTTTTAAGTTAAGTATTACATTTAAAATTCACAATACGTTATTCATATATAACAGAATTATTATCTAAAATATCATACTGAATCTGTGGCAATGTATCGTTTGAACGTTCTGTTAAACTGAACTGAACCAAAATGATCATCAAAAAAGCTTTGTATTTGAAAATAATCCATCATGAAAATAATCCATCACGGCTATTCTGAACTGTACTTTGCTCTCGAAGTACCCAACGAATTATATTTGTTTTCAAGAAGTCTCTGGCCTTGGCATATTAGTTCTATCATTTGCTGCACATGAATTTCAAACTAATATCAGGGCAGTGACCGACCAGCAATTCATAAAATAGCCTCTGGCCTTGACATACCAGTCCTATCACCTGCTGCGAATGAATTTCAGACTGGTATCAGGGCAGTGACCGACCAGCAGTAAGTTATAAATAAGTAGCCTCTGGCCTTGACATACCAGTCCTATCACCTGCTGCGAATGAATTTCAGACTGATATCAGGGCAGTGACCGACCAGCAGTATTTATTTTATTTCAATCAGTTTAATTTTTCCTTTAACTTTTTATTTCTACTTTATATCCTTTATTAAACTTCGTTCAGTTCAGCTTATCGAAACTTAAATGAGTTTAACTGATTTTCATTGAAGTTTGCATATCTTCTTCTTTGTGAGCACTTGAAATTACAATCGAATACGACATACATACAATTTTATAATTATGTTCCTATAATAAAAAGCTCACAAGCTTATTTTGAAAATCGTAAAATATTCTAAGCGTCATAGATAAAACTGCATGAAGTACCTACTCTAATCTACTTCATTGTCGCAAATTGTCACAATTTAAAACAGTATAAACTAGGTATAAATCTTAGCTGTTTCCTACCACATCCTATAAACCTTAATATATCATACATAGGTATTCCGTTATTGAATTGCTTCTAAAATACTAAGACTACCAAATCACCCTAACAAGTAATATTATAAAGGCGAAAGTTTGTGAGTGTGTTTGTAGAATAATCTGACAAAAATCAGAATGGTTGTATGTATATTAGTATGGTTTTTATTGTAAAAAGAAAGTTTTAAGAGGTATCTAAATTATTATTTTTTTCTATCGTATCAAATTAGTTGTATTATGTTTTCAACACTTCATTTACTTAGCATATATCCTGAAAATATCATATATTTTTCTGATTCCGTGGTACCTAAATAAAACTATATCTATTGTGTACCTGTGACAACACAATTAGCTAAGTAACTAAGACCTAAAGGGAAGTGACAGTTTCTTTTTATACTTGTAAAAATAAATAACTGAACGAAAAACCGATAAAATTTTCTATTTATGGTTAATGTAAACAGGATGTTTTAAGTAGGAAACCTACTTCATAGTGTGTTTTATCTCAAAATTAAATGAGGTTATCCTACACTACATCTGGAATCAGTAAGTTTAATGTTTGTGCATTATACTACTCTTTTCTATTATTGTATTCTCAAATATTATTTTATAGCAATTGGTTTAATGATTATCACGTAATTAACATAGTCAAAACATACTAATTATTGTCCTTGATAAGCCAAGTGTGAACTAAATGTTACATATTAATATCTAAAATTATTTTGCAATACGTAACTTATCAATTTAATCATCTTACCTAATTGCACTTCGTTTTGATGTAAAAGAGCCTATAAGCGCCTTACCGAGTACCGACTTATGCTAATTCAATTATGCTTATGCAATTCGTAGGTACGGCTGCTCCATTTAATCCTTGGAATGGGTTTCGAAGATATTACAGCAACTTGTAGCTTCGCATTCCCGCTCTCCGAGTTTGCAGCACGATGTCATCGTCGTGGTGAGAGTTGAGAGTCAGCGACCCGCCGACACCAATGGCTTCCAGCAGAACACCGATTGCTCCAACAGTGATCATGAAAATAGCAAAATAAAATGCATTAGTAAGCGGTTTACTATCCCACTTCTGATGTTAGAAAACATAGTAAAATCTATCTATAAGTGTAGGTATATATATATTATATTACCCAAATGTAAAGCTTTGAATATCAGAATGGTTACTAGTTATTTAATGTGTGTAAAGTGCCCATGAATATGGTATGTATGTAGGGAAAGGATTTTATGAAATAAAGCACAGAAAGACAAGGCTAGACATTTATTTCAATTTAGTCTTGTCAGTAATTCATCAGAAAGCTAGTTGTCCGTTCCAAATCTAGGTCATCAAGGAGAAGAAGGACAAGAAACTCCTTGGAAACAACAATTAACAAATTTATTACATTGTCATACATTATCGTTATTTTAATAACAATTAATTCTATCTCTTGGTCCAAGGAACTCAGAATAATAGCAACATAATAACAATAGCTAGGAATATTCCAATAAACACCTTAACATATTAGCAATATTGGCCATATTACAACAATACAGAACAACATAGTTATCAGCAATAATCAAGATAATAATATTAACTTACATGACATCTGGCCGATCTATTCCACATAATAGGTATCTACTAATTAACTGAACGTCTACCGGACAACAACTGCCCTGATAAAGTCATTACTATCCTTTTTATATCCTACCAACGTCTTTTACGTCAAACATCTTACCGCCATTTTGATCCAATCACAGATCATCATAGATTATGGATTAATATCTTCCAACACAGGTAATGATAAACAAATCTTATATAGAGAAACCGTTTTAAAACATTATAATGTGATTAAGCAATTTAATAAGAGTTGATTCGTAATTCTTACAAGTATTTAAAAATAATATAACATCAACTGACAGTATTGTGCCAATCATTTGAAACAGCCTACTATATAGCAATATTAAATCTATGATATACTACAAGTGTTATTAAATATTACTTAATAATTTATAGTCATAGCATTTATGTGATTTTTACAACTTAAGACTTTATTTTTTTGTAAACACAATATTCAGTCAAATTAGGTACTTTCACATTAATACTATTTATATAATTCGTAAATGTGACAGATGCCATTAGCCAACAAACGATATTCTAACATTAAAATTATATCAGAAAGAATAATCACACCGCATTATATTGTAGTCTTTGGAATAATCCAACACGGCTATACTGACATGTACTTCGTTCTCGAAGTACCTATGAATATACAGTCCCACAAAAACGACAGCGTTTGACCAACTCAACAGAAAGTTATACATTGTTACTTATTTGAGGTGCCGAGAGCCAATAATAACTTTTTTTTTTACTAATGTATCTAAATACCTTTGCAACTTCTGCTAGTGTAATAGAAAAACGTTAAGTACATAAATAATTTATGAAATAATGAATTGGTTGTCGGTATAATTTACAGTTACTAATATAAAATTAGGATAGCACCAATTTGGTAAGCCATACATATTCAACAACTTTTGAAACAAAGCAATAACCAGCGAACATGACAATAATTCAAATAACTCATCGCTCGGTCAATCTGACAATGTTATTGACAACTATTCAGTAAACACATTTTGCTGTTAACATTTTAACAAACTTTTAACATGGTCATTGAACATTACTTCACTTTGGAAGTAAAAACTTTAAACAATACCTCACAATACCCTAACAACGATACACATATAACCAATAATAAAAGAATTCGAGTCAAAAATTACTAAGAAAAAAAATAAGAAAATTACTCATTTCAGCAGGTGTTGACTGGAGACGGCAACTCGATATTGGTTAAAGGTATATACTATTTGGATCTGTGTTATCAAGTAATTAAATATAGTTTTCTATGTAATATAGTCTTCTCAGTACCATAGTTTTAAAAGACATTATGTATCGTGACTCGATAAGCCAATCACAACTTTTTAAGTTAAGTATTACATTTAAAATTCACAATACGTTATTCATATATAACAGAATTATTATCTAAAATATCATACTGAATCTGTGGCAATGTATCGTTTGAACGTTCTGTTAAACTGAACTGAACCAAAATGATCATCAAAAAAGCTTTGTATTTGAAAATAATCCATCATGAAAATAATCCATCACGGCTATTCTGAACTGTACTTTGCTCTCGAAGTACCCAACGAATTATATTTGTTTTCAAGAAGTCTCTGGCCTTGGCATATTAGTTCTATCATTTGCTGCACATGAATTTCAAACTAATATCAGGGCAGTGACCGACCAGCAATTCATAAAATAGCCTCTGGCCTTGACATACCAGTCCTATCACCTGCTGCGAATGAATTTCAGACTGGTATCAGGGCAGTGACCGACCAGCAGTAAGTTATAAATAAGTAGCCTCTGGCCTTGACATACCAGTCCTATCACCTGCTGCGAATGAATTTCAGACTGATATCAGGGCAGTGACCGACCAGCAGTATTTATTTTATTTCAATCAGTTTAATTTTTCCTTTAACTTTTTATTTCTACTTTATATCCTTTATTAAACTTCGTTCAGTTCAGCTTATCGAAACTTAAATGAGTTTAACTGATTTTCATTGAAGTTTGCATATCTTCTTCTTTGTGAGCACTTGAAATTACAATCGAATACGACATACATACAATTTTATAATTATGTTCCTATAATAAAAAGCTCACAAGCTTATTTTGAAAATCGTAAAATATTCTAAGCGTCATAGATAAAACTGCATGAAGTACCTACTCTAATCTACTTCATTGTCGCAAATTGTCACAATTTAAAACAGTATAAACTAGGTATAAATCTTAGCTGTTTCCTACCACATCCTATAAACCTTAATATATCATACATAGGTATTCCGTTATTGAATTGCTTCTAAAATACTAAGACTACCAAATCACCCTAACAAGTAATATTATAAAGGCGAAAGTTTGTGAGTGTGTTTGTAGAATAATCTGACAAAAATCAGAATGGTTGTATGTATATTAGTATGGTTTTTATTGTAAAAAGAAAGTTTTAAGAGGTATCTAAATTATTATTTTTTTCTATCGTATCAAATTAGTTGTATTATGTTTTCAACACTTCATTTACTTAGCATATATCCTGAAAATATCATATATTTTTCTGATTCCGTGGTACCTAAATAAAACTATATCTATTGTGTACCTGTGACAACACAATTAGCTAAGTAACTAAGACCTAAAGGGAAGTGACAGTTTCTTTTTATACTTGTAAAAATAAATAACTGAACGAAAAACCGATAAAATTTTCTATTTATGGTTAATGTAAACAGGATGTTTTAAGTAGGAAACCTACTTCATAGTGTGTTTTATCTCAAAATTAAATGAGGTTATCCTACACTACATCTGGAATCAGTAAGTTTAATGTTTGTGCATTATACTACTCTTTTCTATTATTGTATTCTCAAATATTATTTTATAGCAATTGGTTTAATGATTATCACGTAATTAACATAGTCAAAACATACTAATTATTGTCCTTGATAAGCCAAGTGTGAACTAAATGTTACATATTAATATCTAAAATTATTTTGCAATACGTAACTTATCAATTTAATCATCTTACCTAATTGCACTTCGTTTTGATGTAAAAGAGCCTATAAGCGCCTTACCGAGTACCGACTTATGCTAATTCAATTATGCTTATGCAATTCGTAGGTACGGCTGCTCCATTTAATCCTTGGAATGGGTTTCGAAGATATTACAGCAACTTGTAGCTTCGCATTCCCGCTCTCCGAGTTTGCAGCACGATGTCATCGTCGTGGTGAGAGTTGAGAGTCAGCGACCCGCCGACACCAATGGCTTCCAGCAGAACACCGATTGCTCCAACAGTGATCATGAAAATAGCAAAATAAAATGCATTAGTAAGCGGTTTACTATCCCACTTCTGATGTTAGAAAACATAGTAAAATCTATCTATAAGTGTAGGTATATATATATTATATTACCCAAATGTAAAGCTTTGAATATCAGAATGGTTACTAGTTATTTAATGTGTGTAAAGTGCCCATGAATATGGTATGTATGTAGGGAAAGGATTTTATGAAATAAAGCACAGAAAGACAAGGCTAGACATTTATTTCAATTTAGTCTTGTCAGTAATTCATCAGAAAGCTAGTTGTCCGTTCCAAATCTAGGTCATCAAGGAGAAGAAGGACAAGAAACTCCTTGGAAACAACAATTAACAAATTTATTACATTGTCATACATTATCGTTATTTTAATAACAATTAATTCTATCTCTAGGTCCAACTCAGAATAATAGCAACATAATAACAATAGCTAGGAATATTCCAATAAACACCTTAACATATTAGCAATATTGGCCATATTACAACAATACAGAACAACATAGTTATCAGCAATAATCAAGATAATAATATTAACTTACATGACATCTGGCCGATCTATTCCACATAATAGGTATCTACTAATTAACTGAACGTCTACCGGACAACAACTGCCCTGATAAAGTCATTACTATCCTTTTTATATCCTACCAACGTCTTTTACGTCAAACATCTTACCGCCATTTTGATCCAATCACAGATCATCATAGATTATGGATTAATATCTTCCAACACAGGTAATGATAAACAAATCTTATATAGAGAAACCGTTTTAAAACATTATAATGTGATTAAGCAATTTAATAAGAGTTGATTCGTAATTCTTACAAGTATTTAAAAATAATATAACATCAACTGACAGTATTGTGCCAATCATTTGAAACAGCCTACTATATAGCAATATTAAATCTATGATATACTACAAGTGTTATTAAATATTACTTAATAATTTATAGTCATAGCATTTATGTGATTTTTACAACTTAAGACTTTATTTTTTTGTAAACACAATATTCAGTCAAATTAGGTACTTTCACATTAATACTATTTATATAATTCGTAAATGTGACAGATGCCATTAGCCAACAAACGATATTCTAACATTAAAATTATATCAGAAAGAATAATCACACCGCATTATATTGTAGTCTTTGGAATAATCCAACACATGCACCTGATGCACCTAAAGGGAGGCGGAGCGGACGGGGCGTATAGGGAATTTTCCCCTCACCCCTAGCGGGCGCCGCCGCCTTCCGCACTGTACTTAAAACTTAGAGCAACGCGGGACTTCCGGGAAGTCCCTGTTACTCTAAGACTGAGAACGACTTAAATTTATTGCGTTGCGTGCGTGTAACTGCCATGTCGTTAAATTATTGATATTATACCGACTTAAAATATTCCAAAATAAAATAAATGGATAACAATGTCTATGTGTGGTAGTGATACTTTATTATTTTGTGTTTTGTACTAAAATTAAAATAAAATTACTAATACCGGGATCCCGGTTATGAACATTTCAATACCGGTATTAAAGAACTCGGAAAATAACCGGGATCCCGGTATTGGCTGATACCGGGATCCCGGTATTGGAAGCCCTACAGCCCTACACCGCGGCTACATCTGTTAGCCGCGGCGAACCGGAGGTGGATGAGCGCCACTGTGGTCAAAAATTTAAGAAAAAGGTCCTTTATTTTAGAAATACTACTTCGAGTATCGGGGGCGCCGGGCGCCGCGGTTTACTTGCACGAGTACGACGCGACGCGAGTAGTCGCGCCCGCTAATAGACAAGAAGCAAGCAAACTGATGTGAATGTACCCATATATTTTTTTGTTATATAAACACAGGTTAATTGATGCAAATTGCGCTAATTATATAAAACAAACATACGTGGCAACAGAATGAAAGTATTCGATAATAAGTCTTAAACAATGTAGACGCATTTATAGCTATCGATCAATCATGCACTTGCAACACAAAACCTCGGCGGTCCTCATTCACTATTTTACGCTGTGTCATAGAGTGTATCAATTAAATATAATCTGCTGTATCTACCACGTACCGATGGCTGCCGACGTGACTGAAGGTAACCAAACAATGCGAATGATAATTATTACATTATCATTCGCATTGTTTTATTTACTGAAATTATCATATGGTATGGGCGATAGGGTAAAGGATGGACTGGAGAAATAATTGGACAAATTGACTCAATATTCGATTGTTATTAAATATTTGTAAATTGTGTAATTAGAGCATACAATGACATTCAGCCAGAAACTAAAGTATACTATAATGACGGATTCCTTAACTCCAGATGTAGTCATGTCATAGTCATACTCAATAAATTCAAGACTAGGAATACATAGAATGATGAATGATATAATTAATTAAGTGTCGATTTAATTTTTTCATGTAGCGATCTATAAGTAGAGCAGTGGTGGCCCAGTGGTATCAGCCGCGACTTACGACTTGTAAGTCGTAGGTTCGAACCTAGACAGGCGCTTTATTTTGTGTAAATTATTTCATCATAACGGTGAAGGAAAACATCGTGATCAAACCGGCATCCTATGGCATATGGCATGGCATCCGGTGTCCTAGAACCAAAAATTCGAAGGCATGTGACATCTACCAACCCGCACTGGGCCCGCGTGGTGGATTGCGGCCCGCTCCCTCTAACAGAGAAGAGGCCTGTGTCCCAGCAGTGGGAACATTACAGGCTGATTATGATTACCTATGATGATGATGATATATAAGTTGTTAACCAAACAATTGTAATATCACTAGGTGTAGATGGAATCTAAATGTATTTAGTGATCTATAAGTTGTTAACCAAACAATTGTAATATCACTAGGTGTAGATGGAATCTAAATGTATTTAGTGATCTATAAGTTGTTAACCAAACAATTTTAATATCAGTAGGTGTAGGTGGAATCTAAATGTTAACCAAACAATTGTAATATCACTAGGTGTAGGTGGAATCTAAATGTACTTAGCAAAATATCAATACAGGGTCAAATTAAATTAGCTGGCGAAACTCCGCAGACGAGCTGGCCGGTATCGATATCTAAAATCTAAATGAGTCCGCCTATCACTGGTCAGTTTCTCTCAGTCTATTTAATTCTAGTCAGTTTAGTCGCCAGTTTCGTATATTAGTCAGTTTTTCCGATTAGACAGTTGCGTTAACCCGACAGTTTCCAGTGTTTGCCAGTTTTCGTCGATTCGTAAGTTTTATTCGCCAGCCAAAGTACAGTCGGTTGACAATTGTCACACGACTGTCAATTTAAATATATATTAAGATCTATGAGATAACTTTTAGTCATATTTATATAATATTCATCTCATAGTTACTTAACTCATTTTGTGAAATTGTGGAACTGATATACCTTACATATACACAGGATGAAATTGAATAGGTGCGCCAAATTACAACAAGTAACAATACTACCAGTGGTCGTTGACATAAAATTTAAATTTTATCATGTTTAGAAATCGATACCCATCACATCTGCAGAGTTTCTCTAGCAAATTTAATTTGACCCTGATAAGTATACCTAATGTAAAGTGTCGTTGCAGACATGGTGCCACACTCACATGACATCGACATGGTGCCACACACACACGACATCGACATGGTGCCACACACACACGAAATCGACATGGTGCCACACTCACATGACATCGACATGGTGCCACACACACACGACATCGACATGGTGCCACACACACATGACATCAACATGGTGCCACACACACACGACATCGACATGGTGCCACACACACACGACATCGACATGGTGCCACACACACACGACATCGACATGGTGCCACACACACGACATCTACATGGTGCCACACACACACGACATCGACATAATGCCACACACACGACATCTACATGGTGCCACACACACACGACATCGACATAATGCCACACACACGACATCTACATGGTGCCACACACACACGACATCGACATAATGCCACACACATGACATCAACATGGTGCCACACACACACGACATCGACATGGTGCCACACACACACGACATCGACATGGTGCCACACACACACGACATCGACATAATGCCACACACACGACATCTACATGGTGCCACACACACACGACATCGACATAATGCCACACACACGACATCTACATAGTGCCCACACACACACGACATCGAAATGGACACGTAATAGTGTGGTGACGACCTACAGCGCGACGTTTGTAAACTAGGTCGTCGGACCCATCCACGTGATGCTCGATAGGTATTTTTTCTAATACCACTTAGACTAAGAATATTTATTGCTTTAGAGACTTTAAAGTGCATAAACTCGATAGTCGTTGATTTTTAATAATTATCAAAGCTTTTAAAATAAACATGTCTTGGCTGAGGACAATATACAGGGTTATTGGTAAAACATTAACAACCTCTTAAGAGGTCATTGTACTCACCATTGTCAATGACTTGTACCTACCCATCATTATGAACAACTTTTACTATAAGACCAAACCAGAAATCGCGAAAAAAAAATCAGCTGTTCCCTACATTTATGTTCGTATTACTCGTCAAAATGTAGGGAACAGCAGATTTTTTTTTCGCGATTTCTGGTTTGGTCCCATATAGTAAAAGTTGTTCATAATGATGAGTACAATGACCTCGTCTATACTTTCCTAATCTGAACCGCGTTATTACGTTATTACGGATCTCATAAATGCACGACTCCTGTCTGATCCTCCACCCGCCATGGCTAGTAACTGTGACCTACTCGTGTACTAGTGTGTGTGTATGAGGATTACTCAAGATGACCAGGTACTGACGCGAGCGCGCAGGTCTCGGAGAAGAAGTCGACCACCTGCATGCGGTCGGATCTCATGAAGATGGCGGCCAGCCCCACCTCAGTCCCTGGCGCTGCAGCCGCCCCACCAGCCCGTCGAAGGAGCCGTTGTGCGACACGCCATAGAAGTCCATCTGGTGCAGGTCGAAGCAGCACAAACAGAACGTTACCAGACACACGTCGTTCAAGGTAATTCGTGGACAATGTGACATACTTTCCCGACGTATAGAAAGTTTATAAATAATATGACTCTACATCTACAAGACAATAATGTTTTCTACAGACATTTGTGAGAATTTCAGAAATGTTCGTACAGTCATCAGCAAACACACGACAAAAATTTTGATGAGTTTTTGAATTTACATCCTATGAGTAATTTAATGAGTTGCTAAGGAAATAAACATTCTTATTTATAGTTAGTCGGTGGTAAACAACATCTGTTTTTGAACTCAATATGAATAAGTCATAACAAAAACTGGAAAATAAGGCAACACAATACTCGTATGCAAAAAAAAAAATATTTAAAAAAATTAAACCGACTTCAAAAAGAAATTGATTCAAAATTATGGAAAAAAGTTGAGCCTTTGACCTGCAGTGGGAGATCACAGGCTAATAATAATAATATGAAAAAAATAATGCTTACGAAGAAGTTGTAGTACTTACAAAAAAAACTTGGATTTATAATAGTTTCACAGCAATTGAATATTGTTTGTGATACTCCCCTTTTTATTACCCGACTGCGTCAGAAGGAGGGTTATGTTTTTTGAGTGTATGTATGTACTTATACGTAGCCTAAACGGCTTGATCGATTTCAGCTTGAGAAGTGCCGTTAGATTCGTCTTAATTGTGAGAGTGACACTGGGTATATCAAAATTGAAAAAAAAATTAAATGGGTGATTTTTAGCGCAATATTTGCGTCCCATTTCCCAAAACCCATTTGAATTTGATAATAAAAATGGTATGGGACCCGCCTGCTTCCAACTTTTATTTAATTTAAAATGGCCAGTTTTTTACCGCAGTCGGGTTTTTTATTTTTTTTAATAACTTTATTTTATAATCTGTACTTAAAATCATAGGTATGACCATAGAAATGCTTCTTTCTTTTAGATATATATATATGGGGGACACTCGGCGAATTGAATACGATAGCAGCATCATCAGCCTTCGTCATTTCACATAACAGCGACTTTATCATGCAATCTGCCGACGACATGGATACGAACCGGAAGTGCATGTCCTCCGCAGCCAACATCATGAGCGGGTACGTGAACTTGGGGAAGGTGTCGATCTGCCGGTTGCGCAGGTCTGACCAGCCCTTAAAGTAGGCCGGCTGCGTCACCTGGGTACAAGCGTTTACAGAATAGCTTACAGTAAGCTGTTCAAAATAACATCTAAGAATAGAAAAGAAGCAGAAAAATTAAGGAAGCACATTTAATTTCGAAAACCTTAAAAGGATGTTCGGAAAATGTCCATAATCTATATCTATCTATATATATAAAATTCAAAGTCCTGACTGACTGATTGACTGACTGACTGATATATCAACGCACAGCCCAAACCGCTGGACCTAGAGACTTGAAACTTAGAAGGTGTGTTCTTTGTGAAGAGTAAGTATCCACTAAGAAAGGATTTTTGGGAATTCAACCCCTAAAGGGTTAAAATAGGGAATGGAAGTTTATATGAAAGTCCGACAGTTTTGAAGTAAGGATCTTCTAATTTTGTATTTAGGCTGACAATTAAAAATTCATTAATACGCGTCTCAGCGTTTTTGATAATTCTATCCCCGAAGGGTTAAAAAGGGGGATGAAGTTGTGTATAGAAAGTCATTCATTTTCGACGTAAAAATCAATAAATTTATTATCTAGGCTTATGATTGGAAGCTAACACAACGGTGTTGTTAGAATTTCATCCATTAAGGGGGTGAAAGGGGGGCTGAAATTTTGTCCTGACTGACTGATATATCAACGCACAGTCTAAAACGCTGGTCGGTACCGCTGGGTAGAGAAATGAATTTTGGAGGGTGTGTTCTTTGTGAAGAGTAGATATCCACTAAGAAGGGGTTTTTGGAAATTTAACCTTTAAGGGGTGAAAAGAGGAGATTTTGTTTGTTTAAAAAATCTTATTCCTTGAGTTAATAACCATGAAACTTGGCACGAATACTTATTTAAATAAATTTGGCTTTTTTTTCTAAACTACCCCCTTGAGGGGGATTGGGAGGTGTCAAAGTTTGTAGGGAAGAATTTTAACGCGCGGTCCGATTTACTCGAAACTCAGTATTAATACTTTTGACAGAAAATAATCAATAATAACAGCCGCACAGATTGATCGATCAGGTTACGCAGGCTACGCTTGCCGCGGTTGGTCTGTGGATAGGTGTCCATCTTTACATACCGTGACCTCTCCGTGCCTCGGAAAGCACGCTAAGCCTTTGGTCCCGGCTGTCATTCGTGGATCTTTGACAGTCGCTAGGGGTGGTCAGAAGCCCGAAAGTTTGACAACCAGTCTTATCAAGGGGTATCGTATTTGGGTTGTGGAGGTCAGATAGGCAGTCGCTCCATGTAAAATACTGGTACTCAGCTGCATCCCGTTGGACTGGAAGCCGACCTCAACATAGTTGGGAAAAGGCTAGGCAGATGAAGAATCAATAGTAAGTGTATGGGGTTTTCGAAAATTATTGACCCCTGACGGGACAAAAAGTGGTGATTCGATTTATAAGGGGATTTTAATGAGTGCCTTGATAAACTCAAAAAAAAATGGTACTAATAAATTTGGACTTGAAACTTGGCACAAATAATTATAAAGTTCGAATTTTTTTGGAATTCTAAACTAACCCAAAGGGGAGAATGGGGGTGTCAAATTTAGTATGGAAAAATTTTAATGCGCGGTCCAATTAACTCGAAACTCAGTAGGTATTGAGTTTCGAGTTAATTGGACCGCGCATTAAAATTTTTCGGAAAATCCTGAACCACTGTGATTTATTTTGGTCTTAGATAGGTATCTAAGACCAAAATAAATCACAGTGGTTCAGGGTTTTCCGAAAATCTACCGCTAATGGGGTGAAGAGGGGTAGTCAATTTCACAGGGCAGAATTTTATTACGAGGCTTGATTAACTGGAAAATTGGTATAAATAATCTAAATTATGTTTCGAAATTCCACCCCTATGGGGATAGAAAGAGGGGATACATGAAAGGGGTTTATATGAAAAATCTTATTCATTTGGTTAATAGATTAGAAACTTGGCAATATTTGGGTCAGTAAATAATAAAGATTGTCACTTTTAGTTTAAAAAATCCCTCACAGAGGATTTGGGGGGTGACAAAGTTGATGGATTAGAAAAATATTTAACCCACTGTCGGATTAACTCGAAACTACTAAAACAAAAATTAATTTAAAAAAAAATGATTTAGGGTTTTTCAAAAATTTACTCCTACGAAGGTGGAAAATTCTACTGCTTGCTCGAAAATGGGTATGGGTCTTTGAGTCAAGTTATGAACACATCCCAAACGATTTTTCAAAATTAGGTATTCCCCTAGGGGGGTAAAAAGCTGGGATACAGTTTATTTAAAAAATCTGATCCCTTTGAGTTATAAACTAAAAAATTGGCCCGAACACTTATTTATATCTAAATAAATGATAAAAATCATAAACATACATTTTCGAAATTATAAGAGGAAAGTACGAATTTGACGCGGACGAAGTCGCGGGCAGAAGCTAGTACATATAATAAAATTGTAGAAAAGCGGTGTCTGTACAATGGAAATATATAAAATAAAAGTAGCAGGGGTTGTTATTATATCGATGCCGAACCCGAAATTGTAATTAATTATTTTTTTGTCTGTTTCTCTGTATGTTTGTGCACGCTAATATCAGAAACGGCTTATTCGATTTAGATGCGGTTTTCACTAATATATTGTAGTAAGCTTCACTTAACATTTAGTGTTTATTTCATGTCAATCGGTTCATAAATAAAAAAGTTATGTCAATTTAAAGAATCACGGCGAATATTTGTTAAGGTATTCTATCAGAGTACGTACACGCCTCGCGCCTGCGCATCCGTGGCTATATAAAGCGCGCCTGAGTTTGTTTCGGCCAGATAGGAAAAGCCGATCTCATCAAGCTTAAATAATAATAATAATCTGATCCAGCCTGTCCCATCTGGCTGCCCTCTCCCAGCGACGCCCTAAGCCGAGGTTCGTACCCCACAGGGGGTGCCCTTAGCGTGTAATCGCTTAGTATAAGTAGATAATTGCCCCTGGCTGGAGGCTTTTTTTTTCGGGTGGGGAAATCATCAAATGACTCCTCCCGCTCTGGGTGGAGCGGAAGGGAGTGTCAGTTTCTTACTGACTAAAACACACCCATGTTCCTTCCTTAGCCCTTTTTGTTCCGGGGTAGCGGTAACCCTTTCAGACAATCCCGCTGCCCCGGCAGGCTTCGGCCCTGTCGGGCCCCTTCTCTGTTGCTGACATCTCTTTGAGGCGCGCGTGGAACACGTACGCGCCGTCCGGCACGGGCCTGGTCCTGATCGGACGGTGAGCTACCCATTACTCTCCGCCCGCAGGCCCGCGCCTACGGTGGCCGGGAGTCGTCACGCAGCTCCCGACGCCCGGAGCGTCTCCCGCGGCGGCTGGGACGGGAGGCTCTCTCCCTAAGCCGTCCCGCCACCTCCTTCGCTAGCATGACTGCTTCGCAGAAGGAGGTGACTGCCTCCCTCTCCCTCTCGCCTCGGACCACGGCTTGCACCAGGGCCGGACGCGAGAGGTCGCCGCCGCTGCCGATCGCCTCTACGAGGACAAGGCGGTGTCGCCCAAGCGGGGCAGAACTCCACCGTGTGCTCCACCGTGTCCTCTGGGCGATCCTGGCAATGGTGACACCCGGGCGTTTCCTCCCGCCTGATGATGTGCAGGAACCTCCTAAAACTTCCGTGTCCGGTGAGGACCTGCGTCAGACGGTACGAAATGCCATAGTCAAAAAAAAAAAAAAAACGCGCCGCTGCCATAAGGATTCAGTTATTCGTAGCGAACGCACGTATCCTGGAGAGTATAGGCGAATAGTTGCTTTCGGTTATTGCGATTCACTTGAATACTGACTGTTTGCATATTTAATTTATTTATATTTTAGGGATTGTAGGTTATGTTCTTTTTCTTAATTTTCTTTAAAATTTTGTAAATAAATATTGTAAGTATTTGGTTAGGCGGTTCTTTGGTGGATTTTTGGGTATTTACTTATCTTAATTTTTATTTAGGGTTAGGCATTTATTTTCTTGATTTTCTTTATATAAGTTCATTAGCTCAGGTTAGTAATTAATTTTTCTAGCATTTATTTTGTTTTATAAAGTTAGTACGTTTGGTTTACACGTCTTAACACTTATTACTTAAACTGTGATCATTTTAGACTGTAAGTATTTATAATTTGATTGTTTACGATAGTACGTGTTTAGGTACTAAATAACTGAGTGTTAAGTAGTAAGTAAGTAGATACTATTTCATTGTAAGAATGTCTCGAAGAAGATCCAACCTCTCCCAATGTAGCAGAAATGCTAAAAGGATGAGATTAGTTCGATCACAGGAATCTGAGGAAGGTCGTGAGGCAAGGCTCTCTGCAACTCGGGAACATCATGCTAGGTTTCGTGCTGCAGAAACTTCGACTCAGCGAGAATCTCGACTGAGTTCAAATCGTTCACGAATGATGACAACTCGAAATAGGGAAAACAGGGAATAACGAAAGGCACGTTTATCTGTCGATCGCGAAGTTCACGCGCTATCGCGTGAGTCTAAGACTTTTGTTGACAGGGAAACCCGCCTGAGCTCCCAGAGAGTACGGACAACAAATGCTCGATCCTAGGAGACGCAGGACGAACGGGAAATACGTCTCACTGCCGATCGTGAAGCTCATGCACTATCGTGTGAGTCTGAGACTTTCACTGATAGGGAAATTAGTCTGAGTTCTCAGAGGGTTCGGACAGCAAATGCTTGGTCTCAGGAAACACAGGAAGAACGAGAAATACGTCTCACTGCCGATCGTGAAGCTCAAGCACTATTGCGTGAGTCTGAGACTTTCACTGATAGGGAAATTCGCCTGAGTTCTCAGAGGGTTCGGATAGCAAATGCCCGGTCTGTAGACGGTATATGTAATTCAAAATATGCTGCCCGAAAAGTCACTATTCCACACGGACGAAGTCGCGGGCACAGCTAGTTAATAATATCTACCGATGTAAGTTATAATCATAATCAAAAATTCAGAATGCGTGAAAATGATAACGCAGCGTGACTGATCGACCATTCGCCACAGAACTTCCAATGTTCCGCTATTGTGTTTCGTCAATTTTCACCTTTGAAAAGGCTTCAATCATTAATGGTAATTACATGTCCATCCTACTCCTCCCTACTAGTCCCCAGATTAGGGATCCTTTGTTATCTACGAACACTTATTATGGAAGTACCCTTCATCGACACATTCCTCAAGTCTCTCCTCCTGGAAACGGCGGTGGGCAGCGCGGCCCACAGCGCCAGCAACTCCTGCCGCGAGCAGTTCCTGGCCAGGCCTAGCTCGGTCTGCATGTATGGCATGCCCGGCTTGACTCTGTACACGTCCACCAAGCTCTTCGGCGAGGACAAGTAGGGCAACAGGTCTATAATTATTCATGTTTTCTTTACTCTCTTTTTTATGAAACGATTTAATAATTCCAACTTTTCAGGGTATACACCAGTTTCAATAGACAGGTTCAGAATGTAACTCAGAGTAGTCACTCTATACTAGCTTTATGACTTTAGTGCAGATATCGTCTTAAGCGTGTTTTTTAACCCTTTTATGATTTGTTTTACATCTTCTGGCAGACATGGTTTCATAAACATCGAGTTGAGTCTAGATGTTAGGAATTGCTTATGCAACAATCCAAAAATAAAATAATCAAAAATAAGACGAGGCAGCGTTCGTGAACGGGCGCCGTCGGTTGGGGCTGGTCAACACTCAGTTGACCAGCCCCAACCGACGGCGCCCGTTCACGAACACGACGCATAGATCTGGGGGCCTAAAAAGGCCACTTTGGAGAATCATAAAAGGATAATATTATGAATCGTAATATGGCGAAGACAGTCCGTGTTTTTCTTTTTTTCGCTGCACTACGTAGGTATAATCAAAGAGATTGGAATTGCATTTGGATCGGATTGATTGGTATTTTAGCACAGACAAAAAAAAATAACTGAAAAATGCTTCACCAATGGGATTTGATACGATTAACTTAACGGTTAACTGTCCATTATGTTATCCTTTTATGATTCTGCCAAAGTGGCCTTTTTAAGCCCCCAGCACCATTCAGCTGAACCATTTTGAAGGGAGCTAAATGATCCAACACACACGCCACCGTCAGCGACACATTTGTGTGAACATGACATACTATCAGCCGCCAGGGCAATTCAAGTCAATGAAAGACATATTGATAAATGATAAATGATTTATTTTCTGTAAGTAGGTTTGTACAAACACACACACACGTCAATCATTTTTTTTTTTTAATTAGATGAAGTCGGCGTTTCCTATCTGACTGTTCTGAGAAGAAAGGCCGAAACAAAAAATCAGAAGTCACAGTCTCTTTTAAAGTCCAGACAAAATCTTGGTCAGATCGTGTGAAGACCATGTAGATTGGTGTCTGAAATGGTCTTTTGAGGAAAGAACCACACAGATTGAGCGGACCTGTCCAATCAGTGCACGCATTTGTCAAAAAATCGTGCAGCTCAACTGAGAACTTGAGGAGCTCAACGATTCGACGAACAATACCAAAGAAAGGACATTTGGAAATTTGGGTATTACCCGGTAAATGGTAAATAAGGTACATACATACATAGAACTCACATCTGTGCTATGCACTTATACAATACAAAGGAAATTGAGTTTATACAATGCAAAGATGGTCTTACAATCTTCAGCAGCTCCAACAGTATTTTCAAGTGTTAATCAATTAGTTGTGGTTGTGGAGCAGGACCAGCATTGAGCCAGGCATTTTTATCAACGATGTAATCCCCTAACTTATAATATGCCTGCCTGCCTGCATAGTGTGCGTTTTATACAAGACTTGAATTTTGTCTCATTCAGTTGAAGAATGTGGGGAGGTATTTTATTATAACACTAGCTTCCGCCCGCGACTCCGTCCGCGCGGATGTCGGTCTTCGCGTGGATGGTTTATTTCTCCATTTTGAGTAACTCTGACAATGACATCTTATAAATATCTATTGGGCCCAAATACGGCTAAGCCTATAATAATTAAGGAGATCTATTGAGCTACTGCTGTTTAGCTCGCGTTCTGTAGTAAGTATTTTTTTCATAGTAATTCCGACCTTGATAAGTAGCATGTAGCAGTAAATTACTGACAATGACGAAAAGTTTGCAATAATAAAAAAGTGATCGTGACAATGCGACAGAAAGTTAATTGAGAGCTTCAGCATACACAACATTGTTAGTGAGCTCGTCCGGAATATGAACATGAAGATTTCTTGGACTGCTCACATGGGAAAGAGCTACGTAAAGTTGCCCGTGTGAAAAACAACTCGCGGTAAGATCTACGCCAGCAACTCCTAGGGTCTGACCTTGAGCCTTATTTATTGTCATGGCGTAACACAAAGCTACAGGAAACTGTATTCTCTTAAATTGAAATGGAAAATTATCCACTACGGGTAATGCAACGTGTGTTCGCGGTTCTACAGAACAACGTCTATGAATAAAACCGAAAAATAAGATTTTTTTTTCTACGTATTTTTCCAGGATAAAAAGTATCCTATTTTATGCCCAGGATAATAAGGTATAATTATACCAAGTTTCATCGAAATCGAACCGTTAGTTTTCACGTGATGCCTGCATATACAGACAGACAGACAGACAGACAAAAATTTTTTTAATCACATATTTGGGTTTGGTATCGATCCAGCAACACCCCCCGCTATTTATTTTTTCAATATTTTCAATGTACAGAATTGACCCTTCTACAGATTTATTATATGTATAGATTTTAAACAGTACCCCATAAAAGATGAGTCTACTTTAGCCAGTCTGAAACCTGGTTGAACTAATAGGTCCCTATTTCTAGTACTATAATTATGTCTTTCACCTCTTTTACTAAAAAGATGTAAGTTTTTTCTTACATAAGTACCTACATGATGTTTTCGTAGATATATTGACAAGGCACCGTCATGATATTATGTACAGTGATACAGTATCTACTTGTACATCTTTGACTTCGTTGTTCTTCTTCAAAATCTACAGTGATACAGTATCCACTTGTACTTCAATACCGTTTATCCCTGCTGCTTCAACAAACAGGAACAGTGCAGTGCAGCATAGGTGGTTAGGTAGGTACCTGAAGTTTCTTCGGGACTAATTCTTTCACAAAGAGCTGTGAGTGTAACTGACATCCAGAAATGATATGGTGACTATAAGTATGTATCTAGACGAAAAGATCATTACAAAGATAGGTACAGCAAGACCAGCCCTGATCAACGGCGATCAAAGAAGTTTGCTGATTCTTTCCAACAATTGAAATGTTGTTGTAACTTGTGAGTAGGTAAGCACAAGCAGGAAGTTAAAAAAAACATTTTTACAAAAAAAAACAACCGACTTCCAAAAAAAACACTACAAATTGAAAAATGACTTTAATTTCGGAAGTCGGTGTCTTTGGTTCCGCATTTTCGATTATCGACACCGACTTCCGAAATTAAAGTTATTTTTCAATTTGTAGTGTTTTTTTTTGGAAGTCGGTTGTTTTTTTTTTTTGTAAAAATGTTTTTATTTTTCACTTTTTAGTTGGTCAGATTGTAATTTATCTAAGTTACAATAGCCTAATGCCAACTGTTCATCACCTTTTACTAAATATTGTTTTTCCCGATGCTGGGACGTTAATTGTTGAGGAGTTCTCCCGGTAAGTACCAGAAGAACTCCTCAACAATCACTCACCATACGCATTGTGACGAGCATAAATTGCTTAGCAAACATATTAATGTAATCGAATCGCAACCCGTGAAATATTTGTCATTGAGTAGTTCCGATGGCCATCTGTGGTCTTCATCATCAGCTCCAAATGACAAAATGACTTTACCAAATGATGATTTCCGAGAGCAAATGCTCAAGTTACGTTAAAAAATACCCAAATCGCTATAGGTTTGCCTATAAAATTTGAGGGTTTCCCTCGATTTCCATGGGATCCTCTCATCAGATTCCAACTTGATGATAATGGGACCACCTCGAGAGTATACCCTTTCAAAAAAAAAGAACTTTTGGAATCGGCCCAGCCTTTTTCGAGTAATCGGTGAACATACACAAGGTAGCTACTGTAAACTGTTGAGGAGTTCCCTTAACTGTCCTTCGTCTTCATCATCAGACCCCTAATGACAGTCACAACCCATCTAGGTGTAAAGTTCACAACAATACAAATTAATCAAGCCCAAACACAAGGTAACTGCTGTAGATCGTTGAGGAGACCCCTCGACTATCTTTCGGCTCCATCATCAGATCTACTCCAGGCCTTCATTAAATTGTAGTGCTTTAAAATACTTAATGAAAAAGTTAACAAACGCACTGGTCGCTCCTACTATTTTCGAATGTTCCCCTCGATTTCACTGGGATGCCATCATCAGATCCTGGTTTCCTTATCATGGTACCACCCTTGGCATATATCCTTTCCAACGAAAAAAGAATAATCAAAATCGGTTCATAAACGACGAAGTTATCCGCGAACACACATAAAAAAAAAATAAAAAAAAATATATATATACGGTCGAATTGAGAAACCTCCTCCTTTTTTGAAGTCGGTTAAAGAATCGCACATCTTTCATAATATTGTTAGGTAGATACCTCGCGGCGTGCATGTTCCGCTCAGTTGCTTTGATGACAGGGGTAGGTATGTCAGGTAGGTATGTGATCTGCGTCTTTCACATACCTCATACAACCAGACAAAACGTCGTTTTCCGGGGGAATAACAGACTTGTAAAGACTCCTGCTATTTTTAGGGTTCCGTAACAAAATGGTAAAACGGAACCTTTAAGGTGAGAGACTCAGTCTGTCTGTCTGTCACAGCTGGATATCTCAGGAACTACTAATACTATCAACTTGAAATTTGGAATTCGTTTTAGATGACGTTTGCGCAACTATTTTGCAAATAAGAAAGAAATAAAAATACCTATATTATGTCTATTTTTTGCAACAGGGGCTGAAAGGGGGTCTGAAAAATTCGAAGTGAGACTACTAGGGCATGTGGGATATATGAAAGAGCGCAGTTTGCACATTCTCAAACATTTTTTCTTTTTTAAGACCGCATAGTTTTCGACTTTTGATAAAAAATGTAAAAAATACCGTCTCCATTATCTCCGAAGTTTGCTAAGAGAAAAATCTGAAGTTATTCTAAGTGATAGAAGTTTATGTAAAGATTACAGGAAAAATAAAACGAACTTTTTCAGAAATCATCAACAAATGTTACATTAGTTCCACTATCGGTCAAGAGATGGCGCTGACATAAAGTTTACTGCTTTCTAATCCTTCACCTATCCTGTCAGCCAACGAAGTGAATAATTTTTTCGTAAATGTTGGGAAAACTCTTGCTGAGCAGATTCCAAAACCTGACTGTGTTCAACCTTCTTCCCAAAAGTGTGAAAATAGATGTACCCTAAAATCTTTTGCCTTGCTAGACACCGACGAAGACGAAATTACCCGAATAATCTGTGGACTAAAAGATGACTGTGCTGTTGGATGGGATAACATTAGCAATAAGACCCTTAAACTCTTTAGGCATATCCTTGTACCTCCCTTAACACATATTTTTCGTATGTGTTTTTCTGAAGGCATTTTCCCTAAATGTCTAAAAAAAGCAATTGTAATCCCTATCTTCAAATCCGGAAACAAAGACCTAGTGAGCAATTATCGGCCAATATCATTACTCCCATCAATATCTAAAATACTAGAAAAAATTATAAACAGCAGATTAGTTAACTATCTAGAGAAAAATGAACTCTTATCATCTGCGCAATTTGGTTTTAGAGCCAAATTATCCACAGCCGATGCAGTGCACAGTCTAACAGATTATGTCTCAGAAGAACTTGGTAAAGGAAACCAGAACCTGGGGATCTTCCTTGATCTGGCGAAGGCTTTTGATACAGTCTCCATTTCGAAGCTTTTGTACAAATTAGAGGCCTTAGGAATAAGGGGAACGCCGCTGAAACTTTTTGCTGACTACTTAGACGATCGTTATCAATGTGTTAAAATTGACAATATTAGTAGCGACGAACAAAAAAACACAGGTTTTGGTGTTCCCCAGGGAAGTATTTTGGGCCCCACCCTTTTCCTGATTTATATTAACGATTTGTGTAGTTTAAATATTAATCAAGGCAAAATTATATCGTATGCAGATGACACGGCGTTAATATTCACCGCTAAAACAAATACCGAATTGTACGAATATGCTCAAACTGGTTTCAATACTGTGTCTAACTGGCTTCAAAGCAACTTACTAACATTAAATGCCGACAAGACAAAATATATTCACTTCTCCATCCGCAAACCGCATTTAAATATTACTAACTCTCATCTGTATGCCCATCATTGCGGACTCCGCTCAGTCAGCATATGTAAGTGTCCTTTGATCCTTAAAACATGTAACATAAAATATCTTGGGGTTCAAATAGACGAGTTGCTCTCATTTAGACCACATATTGACAGTTTGGTTACAAGAGTGAGCAGGTTAATTTTTGTTTTTAAAAAATTGCGAACAATTGCAGATAAAAAACTAGTGTCACAAGTTTACTTGGCCCTACGTCAATCTGTAATACAGTACTGTATTACTTCATGGGGTGGAGCACCTAAAACTTACTTACTGCCTCTTGAAAGAGCACAGAGAGCAATTTTAAAAGTAGCTAACTTCCATCCCTTTCTCTATCCTACAGATCTGCTATACAAATCCTGTAACGTGCTGACTGTTCGCCAGCTTTTCATAACGCACTTGGTATTAAAACAGCACACCATGCTCTCCTTTAACACTGAAAGTACTAATAAGAGACGGAATGATATTGTATGTGAGTCAAATGCATCCTCTAAATATGTCTTTGTAAACAGATTTTATACATTTTTAGGCCCATTTCTATACAATAAATTAAATAGGAAATTAAGTATCTATAAATTAAATAAGTACGACTGCAAAAAGGTTATTCTGCAATTTTTACTTAGCATATCATACAGTGAGACAGAAGATTTACTCGTTGTCTGTAAATAAAACATGCTAGTCTTTTAAGTTAATATTAGTTTTTAATTAGTTTTCTCATTTGTTATTTATATATTTTAAATTTCTAAGCACCTTTCCAGCCTGAAACACAGGTCCTACCTAGTTCAGGCAAATGAGCAACTGTGTTCTTTATAATTTTTAAGATAAATTATTGTAAATCTGCACCATTTTTATAAATAAACGATATTATTATTATTATTATAAAACTGCAATATTCTACACCGCTATGCACAGTGTTAAAATTCTCTGACGAATATAGGCCTCGCCGATGAAAAATTAAAAACATGATGGTACGAACCCCCGATGCGCGAGTCCGACTCGCTCTTGACCGGTTTTTTTTTACCTTGAGCCTGACCAGCAAATGGTAATATTTTGTTCGCGGAAGATCTTGAATGTCTGGTTGTAATCTATTATAAATTTTTACACGAGCTGAACAGTTTTTTTTAACACCGCAGTCCTTGGTGCAAAATCCAGCACTAATCGGTGACCACGCCTTGATTTACGAGGATGGGTACAATCTCGTGTGTAAATATCACTAGCTTTCACAAATAGGCTAGGATTACATTTTACGAACACACAAATTTCAAAAATGTACATACTCGGTAGTGGTAATATTTTAAGTTTACTAAAGTGAGGCTTACAAGACTCATATGGACGAATGCCAACAATTGCTCTTATGCACCGTTTTTGGGATAGAAACGCTCGCTGGCAGTAACTTAACACCGAAGCTACATACCCATGATATGCCAACAATACCGTACGTTGTGTTGATGTATTTCGTAGTCTGTATAATACATAAACGAAACTATTTACTTTTTTGCAGACTTCATCAATATGTGCTTTCCAATCTAAGAATTTATCCATGGTGAATCCCAGAAATCGCACATTGGTAGATTCAATTCAATCGCACATTGATAGATCAAGCCGGCCAAATAAAGGCAAGAATGAGGTGGGAGCTCTGTTCCTCGTCATTGTTCACTCCAGCCGGCCATTAAAGGCAAGCCAGAGGTGAGGAACAAGACTTCACCCGGGAGATAGGGTCAGTGGGGTCGCTACTGCCCAACAGCTCGCCACCTGCCAATTCAGTGGGATTACTTGGTCTTAGAGAGTTGTGTTGATGACTTTAATGATTATAATTCTGTAAATACATATTTGTTACGGTCGCGAATCATATTTTAATCAACGTACAACTTAATACTGATCAGCAAATTGCAAAAAACCTAAGAAAATTTGAATTTTGCGGGCTACCTTAGCATTATTGCAACAGCGCAAGTACGTAGACAAAACGTGGTGAGGCATTCAATGGAACTTGTTTTAATAAAAGAAAAGAGAAACAAAGTTTAATTTCAATAACATTGGTTTCAAATGTCGAGACATTAGCATTATGAATGACAGTTCAAAGTTAAGTAATTGTTTTATGGATCGACCGCATGGTTCCTGTTCTGAGTGAGCACTAAGCTAAGTTCAGCGGCTTATGCTGTCAGAAAAATCCGTTAATTTACTGATGTCGATACCGCGAGACTAGTCTATTTTAATTACTTACTTTCACAGTATCATGTCTTACGGTATTTTACTTTGGGGACGGGCTGCAGACATCGATTCTATTTTTATTCTGCAGAAAAGAGCCATCACAGCCATATATGTAGGTATAACCTCCGCAGGCGCGATTCTCTAAGGGAACTGTTTAAGGAAATTAACAATTATTGAAGAAGAACAACGAAGTCGAAGAAGTATAAGTGGATACTATATCACTGTAGATATTCCGCTTATTGAGAAAATGAACCAGGCTTTGGACTGTGGCATTGCGCTTGGTTTCATTCTCAATCAATGGGTACATTGTTTGTTCCAATCTCATTGAAATTCGAAGTTCAACAGGGTTAAGTGTAGACAGACAATCTTCTGCAGCGATTATATAAATGCTTACCACGTGACTAACGGATTATAGACAACAACAAAAACGTACATTGTATCGGTTATCAGCTCAAAGTAAGGGCATAGCTTCGCATAACCTGCGATAGTTTGTACATTTCTTATCTGTTGCGCAACATGTTAAAGAAACCTTTAACCCTTTAAGCGCTTGGCTAAACATCAATTGCCGTGCCCCTAGCGCGCGGCTACAAATCGATAAAATAATCATCATCTGCCTAGACATTACCCAACCATGTTGGGGTCGGCTTCCAGTCAAACCGGATACAGCTGAATACCTAAATCGCCTAAATCGATAAAAATAATACCTACAGCAAATAAGGAGGAGCAATCGTTGAATAGAACGAAAAAATCGTGCATGTTATCTGTCGCAGACATACGACACGCGCGGTAGGGGCACGGAAATATGTGTCGCATAAATGCGACACAAGCGGTTAAAAACTTGCTGAGGCGCGGCGGCGACTCACCTATTCCAACGGAATCGAATACTTAAGTCACAACCATCTACAAGTCGAATGATCGAAGACTTTTTGTTTGATTTCTTGTCCACATTAATAAACTAAATGTCAATGCTAAACCTATTAATTGGTATTGTTTTCATGTAAGTCAGAATGACGGGTGTATTGTTATAGAAATGCATATGTTATATATGAAAGGAATGTACCAGCAATGTACTTGAATGTACCTGTAATGAAATTCAATGTACCTCCAAGAAACAAGAACAATTATAATAATAAAGTGAGCCGCAGTCCTGACAGTCAGAATGACGGGTGAATACTAATAATGAATATAATAGATATCTTATGGTTAGCTAATATTTATCAGAGGAATGTACCTTCAATGTACCTCTTAAAAATATAATCAGAAAATTTCTTGCGACGAGTAATTAACGATTATGAGAGGATTATTTACATTTTTCACTGCTTTTCATAAATGTTGAGTAAATGATAATTCATTTTCTAATCAATATTTGTTTTATTTCTCAAATCACATGTAGGTGTGTAAAAAAATTTTAATAATCCTCTCATAATCACGTTCAATCCTCAATACGAGCAAGTAACACTATACTCACATTGCTATCAAAAATTGATAGGCGGCAAAATTTATTTTCTTGATTTTCTCGTTAATTACTCGTCGCATTATATTTTCAGATTATATTTTTATGAGGTACATTGAAGGTACATTCCTCTGGTAAATATTGGGTAACCATAAGATATCTATTACATTTATTATTAGTATTCACCCGTCATTCTTACTGTCAGGACTGCGGCTCACTTTATTATTTTCTTGTTTCTTGGAGGTACATTGAATTTCATTAAAGGTACATTCAAGTACATTGCTGGTACATTCCTTTCATATATATAACATATTAAGTTCTGTAACAATACACCCGTCATTCTGACCTAGACTTGTTTTCGATCTCCAAATATTTCAAGTTTTGAATCAAGTATAAGTAAGTCCAAGTCCTGCCACTAAATTGCGACTAATCTATACATATAATAAATCTGTAGAAGGGTCAATTCTGTACATTGAAAATATTGAAAAAATAAATAGCGGGGGGTGTTGCTGGATCGATACCAAACCCAAATATGTGATTAAAAAAATTTTTGTCTGTCTGTCTGTCTGTCTGTCTGTCTGTCTGTCTGTATATGCAGGCATCACGTGAAAACTAACGGTTCGATTTCGATGAAACTTGGTATAATTATACCTTATTATCCTGGGCATAAAATAGGATACTTTTTATCCTGGAAAAATACGTAGAAAAAAAAATCTTATTTTTCGGTTTTATTCATAGACGTTGTTCTGTAGAACCGCGAACACACGTTGCATTACCCGTAGTGGATAATTTTCCATTTCAATTTAAGAGAATACAGTTTCCTGTAGCTTTGTGTTACGCCATGACAATAAATAAGGCTCAAGGTCAGACCCTAGGAGTTGCTGGCGTAGATCTTACCGCGAGTTGTTTTTCACACGGGCAACTTTACGTAGCTCTTTCCCATGTGAGCAGTCCAAGAAATCTTCATGTTCATATTCCGGACGAGCTCACTAACAATGTTGTGTATGCTAGCTCTCAATTAACTTTCTGTCGCATTGTCACGATCACTTTTTTATTATTGCAAACTTTTCGTCATTGTCAGTAATTTACTGCTACATGCTACTTATCAAGGTCGGAATTACTATGAAAAAAATACTTACTACAGAACGCGAGCTCAACAGCAGTAGCTCAATAGAGGGATCTCCTTAATTATTATAGGCTTAGCCGTATTTGGGTCCAATAGATATTTATAAGATGTCATTGTCAGAGTTACTCAAAATGGAGAAATAAACCATCCACGCGAAGACCGACATCCGCGCGGACGGAGTCGCGGGCGGAAGCTAGTTAAGGAATAAAATAAAACAAGTGAAATAACGTCAACATAAATAGTTTGTATTATTAATCTATGTTCTGTATCACTATAGGTTGGAGAGCGAGAGCGCGGAGAAGGCGGGGCAGGCGTCGGGTTGCACGAACAGCGCCGTGTAGTTGACCACGAAGTAGGTGCTGGCCGAGCCCAGCACGGAGCCCAGCTGCCCCAGCGCGCCGCACAGGCGCATGCCGCGCGCGCCGCCCGCCCGCGCCCAGCCGTACACCCACATGCGCGCGTACGAGATCGCGCCCGACACCAGCACCCACGCTATCACCTGCAGGACAACAACACGTCACTATACAACATAGCCACAGGATAGGATACAAACCGCTATCAATCATAAATCGCTGTTTATGTCAACATCATAATATTAGACGCACTGATTAATATTAATACACGGCGGACGAAATGGCGGGCAAAGTGCTAATAAGTAATAAAGTTACAAATGTCTTAAGAACATAACAGGGGGCCTAAAAAGGCCACTTTGGAGAATCATAAAAGGAATTATAAAATGGCGAAGACAGTCCGTGTTTTTCTTTTTTTTCGCTGCACTACGTAGGTACAATCAAAGAGATTGGGATTGGATTGATTGGTATTTTAGCACATACAAAAAAAATAACTGAAAAATGCTTCACCAATGGGATTTGATACGATTAAATTAACAGTTAACTGTCCATTATGTTTTCCTTTTATGATTCTGCCAAAGTGGCCTTTTTAGGCCCCCAGGTTTGTTCATTGAATTATCTTTGTGCTCGTCTCAGAATTAATTTCCATGTTAGCATTGTATTTCACACAACCCTCATCTACAACACTCCCGAAATGGCCTAACTATCTATTCATACATAACATGAATGCTTTTTTATAACCAATGTTATATAAACTATAGATACATAGCCCGTGGCAACATGAATGGAAGGTAATAACCGCACGACCATTTAGTCGCGTACCAACCAGCGGCTGTACGTGACAATAAAAAAACATCCGAATTGAGAACCTCCTCCTTTTTTATTTAGAAGTCAGTTAATGACTAATTGTGTGAATAACTTCCTCAAATGTTTTTCGGGTGTATGTATGTATGTATGTATATTTCTTTGGCACGCTCTGTAGCCTAAACGGCTTGATCGATTTCAGCTTGAGAGGTGCCGTTAGATTCGTCTTAATTGTGAGAGTGACACTGGCTATATCAAAATTAAAAAAAAAATGAAATGGCCGATTTTTGGCGCAGTATGTCTTCAAAAAAAAATTTTTTTTTCTCTCTAAATCTATCGAGTGTTGGTGGTATCAAAATAAAGGGTTTTAAAAGGTGGTTACAAAAATATATATAACTTATATGGTTAAAAGTAATTCGAAGTGACAAATGGTAAAAAACACGTATCAAGCACTAAATCGTTTGCGAAATCTTTCCCATTTGTAAACTAAAAAGCTGGAAATAAAAAAAAAATTAAAAAATAAAAAACCCGACTGCGAAACTGAAAAGCTAAAAACAAGCCCATTTTAAATTAAATAAAAGTTGGAAGCAGACACAAAATACTAGGGGTCTGCTCGGAACATTTTCTAGCCAGCGACATTATACATAACGAAGAATAGTTTTTATGTTTATAATATTACATTTTGTTTTATTAATTAATTAACAATAATTACTCTTGCTAAATACTACATTCATATTTTTAAAGATCGAAAATAATTTATTATTTTACCAGTAAATCTACTAAGTATCTTTAAATCAACACGAGAAAATCGAGTGTCCATTTTTCCCCACATGCCGCCGCCTTTTGTACTTGCTCGGCCAATGAGCATAATTATACGGCTTGCACCACAGAATGACAACGTAATTAAAGAAATATATAAATTTATCTCTCTCTAACAACAGAAATTCCGTAGATGACATTTAAATTTCTTTCCCTTTCTTCGTGTCTTTATGTAGCTATTTAGCTACCGATAGTATTTACGTCTATTTATTTTATGTCATTGTTTATAACCCCTGCCAAACAAATGTGTACCAGGTTAGCTAGCTGACCTTCAGAAAACCCTTAACCCTTCCTCCACACAAATATGACAAAGATGATTACCGAACTAACTCATCAGACTAGACGACCCGAAGAGAGTTTGGCGCCAAGCAATAAGTAACGTAACCAAAACGTTCACGCAATAGTCTGGAACACAAAACCTCAGTTTTCCGTGAACGATTTGTTTGTCGCCAACGAAATATGAGTAGGTAGGTAATGAATTTCAAGTCAAGGTGAGTCCGCGCTAGGGAAATAGTTATGCAAGCTAGCAATTGTAATAGTTGCAATAGGTATAGTTCTGTTTTCGCCGAGTATTTTGTAAAGTTGTTATTTTTATTATATTTATTTGGGTCAAAAAACAGTTATTACCTACCTACAGCATTTACAAAAAATATTTTATTTGCTATCAATATTTGTACAACAAATTTGAGATTGAAGCCTCCTTCCATTTAAGCAAAAGATGCCAAGATGCATTTTTTATTCAGTAACAATTTACATTGCGTTCGAATATAATCCAACATGAAACAACAACAGTCGAAAAAACGTATAACCAGTAACCACCAACAAAAAAATTGTGTATGACTACGAAACAGACGAGGACAGGCTGCTAAGGGAAAAAACGCGTAGAAAAGACCTTGGAAACAAAATCATACCGCGTTTTGTTATAGTAAAACATAGTCCACAGTATCAGGCAGTTAAGATATTTAATAAGTTACCGCTTGAGTTGAAAAGCATACTGTACACAGGCTCATTTAAAGCATGACTCAAAGCATTCCTGTTGGAAAGATGTCTCTACTCATTAGATGATTTGTAATGGACTTGTTGCTCTTAAAACTGACATGTAATTATTTGTTTATGGTGTTATATTGTGTTCCGTGTTCATATGACTTTTATTTTTTTTATTGTTTTCGTTTAAATTGCTACCACCACGACACTCGACAGATTCGCAAATAGAAGTGATTGGCAGCGATAGTCTGCTTTGATTCACAATCGAAGCAGAATAATCAAGTGCTGGTAAAGCAGTCGGCTCATAGCAAGATAGTTATTCATTACTATCATAAAACGAAATAGTATATACGCCTGCCCATAGAAATATAAAAAATACTTCTTCCTTATTTAGATTCCTCTGACATCACTCCGGGTAATACAGGGCTACAAGCAGACGCCACTGAAGCTATAATTTCATTGAGTTGAGAGTATCCGTCCAAATAATGATGTGGGTAATTTATTCTACAACTTAAAAGTTCTAATAGCTCCTCCTATTTTCAGGATAGGATATCATATCGCCAAGCCAAAGCACTGCATTTATGAATTATAATATTGTATCCAGCGTTCAGTTCAGTTCTAATTATGTAAAGTCAATGGGGCGAAGACCGGCATACTTCATTAAAAATTTACTTCATTAGCCAAATTTGGCCATCTCTATAATGTTTTAGACAAGTTTGATTATATTGGGTGATCAAACATTTAGTTGACTATTAATAGAAACTGTCGGATTTATAAACCAGACACTAGTTTTGAAAAAATGGTAAAATAGACGGATTTCACTGCCATGTCGGATAAAACCGTCTAATGTGAATAAAACGTAGAAATCGACGGTTTACACGAATATAGAAATTGGGTACGCGTGTGTCTTTCAACAGCAGTTCAATGTGTGCTGTCGATATTTTTATTAAAGCTTCCAATCGGCATACATTGCAAAAAGAAGCGTTTGTCGGGTAAGTTCGGCATACTTCGCGATTCAGGGGTAAAAAACAATTTCATCACTTTAAAAAAATGCATTTGTTGATAAATCAACTTTTATTTAGGTACCTACTTAATATAATAAATAATATTTTCAGGTAGAAATTTAGAAAATAGAAATCACGAAAGTTTATTTAATTACCGAAAGTACGAAAAAATGAGACGCAACTCGTATTTAAATATACTGACAAAGATAAACAATTATTTAAAAAAAAATTGAGGTAGCCTAATTATTATTATTATTTATTATATTTTTACAGAAAGCTAATAACACAATTAAAAATTATTCGCAGACAGGAAAATTTTGAACTTCAAAAGTAGTAAGTAGTAGTAGTAGTCAAAAGTATAATTGCTTCTAGTATAGCTCTTCTTGTATAGCTTCTCTCAATTTCTACTTAGAGTATGATCCTCTATTGGATTTCTTTGGTACTTAAATTGCCCTATAGAATTACCTAAAAAAAGCAATAAAACGTAATATTGAAGAATAAACTAACAAGGGGTCATCCAAAAGGAATTTTCAAGTGTAGTCGGGCCTAGACAAATGGTTTACACAGGAAGCTTAATTTTTTTTTTGTTTAAGAGCGTTTACTACGTACGGCATTTCATACAAACTTTCAAGCCCTTGTTTTTCGAAATGAATAAATCGATTTTAATGAAACTTCATACGCCTAAGCAGGATACAAAGGTCTAAAAAAATATTTAAGAACATTTTCAAAAAATAGTGTTACAGCCTAATTAGACCAATTTTAAATTTTCCATAGAAACAGAGATTTCCAGTTATCTTTTTATAAATAAGATATTTCGAAAATGTTCTTAAGCAACTTCTTAGACCTTTGTATCCTGCTTATGCGTATCAAGTTTAATTATAATCGGTTCATTCATTTCGAAAAACAAGGGCTTGAAAGTTAGTATGATGGTATGCCATACTTGGTATTCATATTAATATTTTTTCTATATTGAACTTTCACACATGTCAAGTTACTAGTAAACTGTCAAATATCGTAGAAAGCAGTAGTTTTAAGCAATAGGAATCAGTTACCTATTAGATAATTTAATTTTGAAAATGTGTTTAGTATTAAAAGGTTTATGATATCTGGAATCGGCGAAGACCGGCGTATGCCAATCTTCGCCTCCAAGAAGTAGACGGACTTCTCCACTATTGAAATTTGAAGTTACGTTTTTTTCATCGGATGTAATTTCGTGAAAAACGTGTTTTATTCAATTCTAAAATAATAGTTAGGTAAAGATATTAATCATTAATGAACTTACCTACACAAATACTTAGAAAACTCTTAAAATACAACTTAAAAAATTTTTTTTCGACAGCTTGTACTGGTCGTAATTGAAGTTGGTAACCCGACTAAATTTGAAATGTCATTTTTTCTTTATGAGTCTTATAGAGCGCCACCGTTGTCAAAAAATAGAAACTAAAACAGTTTGACGTTTATATATTTTGGGTTGCCATCTTTGTAAGTATTCAGAATCCCTCGTATTTCTTACTGTACGGTCTTGCCCTACAGACGGTCTTCGCCCCATTGACCTTATACCTATTCGCACGGATTCACTCCGGAAGCATCGACAGCTTGTCTACATATTACGATAGTTATCACTCCATGGTATCGCCAAGATAATGGTAAGCTACCAGCGAATACGACAGGTAATTAATTCTAATCAACGCAATTAAAATCAATCAACACAATTATTACCTATTATAATGCTAAGTCAGGCTTCAGTCAATCAATCAGTCACAGATTTTGCATGAATTTCAGAACAATCGAACAATTTCCGGCCTGACGCTAAAGAGAAACAATGTTGTCGACTTGTAATGACAAGTCACTTAGTATTGAGTGAAATGTTTGAAAAGCGGGTTCAGTACGCGAGGCAAAAGACAATACGTCACCGCAGACACCGCCTATGAGCACGGGTCACCGAGAGTGCTGGCAGTGTCGCGTACCTACCTTTCCAGAGATTTTATGTTTTTCAGTTACGTAGGTAGCACATCCGCCGCTCTACGTTATGAACAACTCCTGGCCCTGCGGGTGCGGGGTCATTCATCATCATCATCATTTCAGCCGAAAAACGTCCACTGCTGGACATAGGCCTCCCCCAAAAGGGAGGGGTTTGCCATAATCGCCACGCTTGGCAAGCGGGTTGGTGATCGCAGTATGGTATGGTGGTGGAATGCATAGAGAACGCTGCTGCCCATTCTCCGGTACGCCCCTTAGTCGCCTTTTACGACACCCACGGGAAGTATGGGGTGGTGCTATTCTTTAAGTTCGACACCACACAGACGCAATCCGTCATTACGTAACACGCAATGACCCCGCTGTCAGTAGCAATGGGTTTCATTACGTAACACGCAATGACCCCGCTGTCAGTAGCAATGGGTTTCATTACGTAACACGCAATGACCCCGCTGTCAGTAGCAATGGGTTTCATTTCGTAACACGCAATGACCCCGCTGTCAGTAGCAATGGGTTTCATTACGTAACACGCAATGACCCCGCTGTCAGTAGCAATGGGTTTCATTTCGTAACACGCAATGACCCCGCTGTCAGTAGCAATGGGTTTCATTACGTAACACGCAATGACCCCGCTGTCAGTAGCAATGGGTTTCATTTCGTAACACGCAATGACCCCGCTGTCAGTAGCAATGGGTTTCATTACGTAACACGCAATGACCCCGCTGTCAGTAGCAATGGGTTTCATTTCGTAACACGCAATGACCCCGCTGTCAGTAGCAATGGGTTTCATTACGTAACACGCAATGACCCCGCTGTCAGTAGCAATGGGTTTCATTTCGTAACACGCAATGACCCCGCTGTCAGTAGCAATGGGTTTCATTACGTAACACGCAATGACCCCGCTGTCAGTAGCAATGGGTTTCATTTCGTAACACGCAATGACCCCGCTGTCAGTAGCAATGGGTTTCATTTCGTAACACGCAATGACCCCGCTGTCAGTAGCAATGGGTTTCATTACGTAACACGCAATGACCCCGCTGTCAGTAGCAATGGGTTTCATTTCGTAACACGCAATGACCCCGCTGTCAGTAGCAATGGGTTTCATTTCGTAACACGCAATGACCCCGCTGTCAGTAGCAATGGGTTTCATTTCGTAACACGCAATGACCCCGCTGTCAGTAGCAATGGGTTTCATTTTGAAAGTTCAACAACATTCATTGCGTTATTTACGTTGTCGAGCAGATACATTTTTCGAACATTATGTGGATTAGCAATATCCTTTCAAATGATTCAGATTGAGATTGATAGCGCAAACTCAACTTGCTCCAAAATTAAAATCTTGCGAAGTTTTTATCAAAGAGAATAGCAGAACACGTAAATCTTCTAACATCACTATCTCTAACGGCAAAACCAGGACTGTCTTGTATTCACGAATATGTGAACGTTCACGTGCAACCTGACGGAAATATTTATCTTAATATTAAAGCAGATAACTCAACCAGGCCTACACAAATATATACAAAACTCAATTATAATTATACTGCATCACTCATGATCATGTGTGTGTGTGTGATAGTAATTTGGGATAATTTAGATAATTTTAATGTAGCTTGATAACATCACGGCGTGACCCACGTGCAGTGTAAGGCACTTTGTACACGGGGCGGTTTCTGTACGGTACCGTAGAAAAAACGTGTTTGTCAGCAAGCTTCCATAGTGATCCATACAACTCTGACGACTGTGCCTACCCACGGCGAATAAGACGTAATTTTTCACGGCAAGAAAAACGTGTGTGAACAAAACGGGCCTAACAGATAAACATGCAAATCGTTCACGACAAGGTCTCGAACTTAGATTTCTATCTGACAAGAGTTTCCCAAGTGCAGCTTATGGAATCGCCTGTCGGCTCTGCACAATGGACATATACTTCCAGAAACTAGAAGCCACTAGCCAGTAGATGTAAGGCTCCGGTTAGCTACTTAGCTTAGCTGGACACTTTCTTCGAAATGACATAAAAATAAATTTTAAAGGAATACTCACAACTAAAGCTTCCCCGGCCGCGGTGTGCTGCAGCGGCGGCGCGGGGCTGAGCAGTGCGGTGGCCAGGATGTAGGCGCACGGCACCGCGCCCAGCGCCAGCAGCGCGCCCAGCGCGCGCGCCGGCACCGGGCGCAGCCACACGCCCGCCAGGCACGCCGCCGGGTTGGCCATGGCGCCCAGCGTCACCGCCAGGTGGTACGCCTGCGTGCCGTACGGCATGCACGAGTACGACTGCACCGACGGCAGCACGCCGTTGTTGAGCGCGTTCAGCAGCGCCATCAGCAGCATCACGCCCACCCAGCGCGGCGCCATCAGCGACGGCCGTTCTGACGTGGCCTCGTCGTCTTTGGCCGCGGCCGCCGGCGCCACGCGCTCCGTCTGGAATCCCTTGTAGTTGTTGATGACGACGAAGGCGGCCAAGCTGGTCGCCGAGAGCCCGCCCTGCAGCAGCAGGAACACCATGGAGTCGAAGCGCGCGGGCGGGTAGTGCGGCACCAGCGAGCTGTTGTCGGCCGACGGCAGGCACTCGGGCTCGCCGCCCACTCCTTGCACCAGCGCCAGCAGGCTCGGCACGAACCCACTGAGCCCCTCGCCCACGAGGTACGTGGCGAGGTATACGTCGCGGAAGTGGCGCAGGTACGGGTAGAACAGCACGGAGCTGGTGCAGCCCACTAGCGCCGCACAGAAAGTCAGCGCCAGGTAGGCCAATGAGCGCTCTTCACCGCCGATTACCGACGTCTTCTCGTACAGGAATGCGTTGAGCACGAGCGCCAGCGTGCCGATCACCAACAGCGCGTAAATGTAGAAGGCGTCCTTGACGCTGGGCAGAAGGCGGCGCATGAGCGCGTATAGGAGCAGGCCGCTGTTTGCGAGCTGCACGGCCAGCACCATAGACGAAGGCAGCGCCCAGCCCTCGGGCAGACGTTCCACCAGCAGCGGCAGCTGCACGTACAGCCCGTTGACGCCGAGCCACGTGCCGATGCCCCAAAACACCATCAGCACGTCTAGCGCCACGAGTCGCTGCGCACCCCACATCTTGGCGGTGAGTCCGTCTCCTCGTTCAAGGCACGGCGAGCTCTCCTTGTCCTCGTTCAACCTGCGGCACGACGAGCGCTTACACTCTCAGCACTAGCTTCACTGCGCTGAGTTTGGCGAGTGATAACAGACCTGTTTGCAACGACGGTGACGATTTGTATTTATACCAACTTATAGATAAGAAAATATACCTATTTGTTTACGTTATTGTACGAATTATCGTGAGCTAACTTCTCACTGTAAATAAACGTGTGAAATGTTGCTTTATATATACATACTAAGTGAGTTTAAGATAGCGCTCTGATAAGATTAGCGACGAGTGTCCACGAGTGTGGGCTGATGGAGCAATCGAGGAGACGACTGCAGCTGGTCTGTGAGTCGTCTTAGGGGCGGATTTGTAAGAGTTGGAGTATACGCTTAGGCCCACTATGACCAGCAAGCAAAAAAAATTTTTTTTCGTCAAAAAAATTTTGCGACGGTCAATTTTCCTGATTTTTTTTTTAATATCTTCAAATTTTATTGCAGTTTCGGGTTAACCTTGACCATAGAAACTATTTAGGTTTGAAAAGCATGGCCCTACGACGCACCGTTTCCGAATTATGGGCCTCCGAATTTTATTTTATTATAGAGGCTTAATTTTCCAAGTGGTCGTGGATGGCCAAATCCAAACTGAGGAATAGCGAAAAGTACTCAAAGGAGTCGCGGGCACGATTTTGATGAAAACTAAAACTGCATCATTGGATTTTTGAAAAAATTATATTTCAAGCCAGGAATCGAATCGAACCCGTTGAATTTGATTTAAAAAAACACACACTGTATTATTACACCACTGGATAGTGTCCCTAATAGGGATCAAATTCTGTGAAGTAATGACATGCGGGAAACTTTGGGAAAATGTTGGATTTTAATAAACTGCTTCTTATTTTAAACGACGACAACGATATCATCTGTATCTTGTTCGAAATGATGCTCAATACACCCGCTGCGCAGTCACCTTCACAACATAATGTTCTAAATTCAAATTTTGAATGCAGTACAATCCTTGAGACGTCGAATCCAGCTATGTATTGAAAACTATGGTCATCATTTTGAACAACTAATCAGTTAAGGTTTAATAGGTAGGTAACAATCATAAGAAAAATAAAAAAGTATTTTGTTAAAAATGAGCTCTTTTCTTGAGTTTCCCGTATGTCATTACTTCCCAGAATTCGATCCTTATCAGTGACACTATCGAATGGTGTAATAATACAGTGTTTTTTTTTCTCAAAAGCAACGGGTTCGATTCCTGGCTAGAAATATTGATTTTTAAAAATCTAATGATGCAGTTTTAGTTTTCACCCCCGACTCCTTTGAGTACCTACTTTTCGCTATTCCTCATAGTTTCGGATTTGGCCATCCACGCCCACTTGGAAAATTCACCCTGTATATTTATTTAAAACATAAAAGATTTTTAATATTGATATGGTCACTATAAGATGTTAGGTTAGCTAATTACGTAATAACGTAAGACAGAAGGTCCCTGAAGTAGGGACTGAATAAATTAACCGACTTGGTATTACATGCATCTCACAACTTTTTAAGGTAGAAGAACTGAGTTGCGAGATTTGGCTCTATTTACAAGTTATGTTTTTGATGGCATACAGGTACAGTTTCATTAACTGCATATGTAACTTTGTAATCCTATATATTTATATGGGATTACAAAGTTATCTGTGCAGTTGATGTATCTAGAAAAGTGGACCGAAATTGCAAAATATTTTAGTTTTTCCTTGATTTATGTATACTAAACAATATTGTATTCTAAATTTGAAGCTTCTATGTCTGCTAGAAGTGCTTTAGAGTTTTGATGATCGGGTGAGTGACAAAATTAAGAAACTTTGACTAAACTACTGGTTCAAATTAAATGAAACTTGAAATATACCGTGTTTATACAATGCCTGCTTGGTTACTGAAAATTCAGGCCTCTAGTTTTATCCACAACGAAGTTATAGGGGTCGAAAATGGCCTGAACTGCTTCGAGAAAAGGATGGTACGGCCGTGCTGCTTTTTGCTCGACTTGGCTGGGGCACTTGCCACATATTTTGAATTTTTGACTAAGGTGTTGATTTTGTGAAGTTAGGGCTTGTAGAGTTAGGGCGTGTAGAGTTAGAAGCTTGGCTCTACATGAGATCTGATAACTTTTTGACAGTGCGAGCCATATGTGGTCTCGTCTTGGCAACATTTTTCATTAAATTTTTTTGGTGGGACATATATAAGATGTGAACCCTAAAAATGACGAAGCGCTTCGAGAACAGGTAGGTAGTGCCCTTGCGCTTCGCTTGGCTCGTCTTGGCACTTCCATGCCCCCAGAGACGAAAATTTGGAAAAAAAAATTAAGTCCTCGTGCCTTAGTGCCCACTGACGTTATACAGCCGTCTAACAATCATCTTCATGCTACCAGCATTGTGTTCCACATGTTAGTATAAACTGCAAAAGTTATAGGTAGGTACGGGACTTCGTGTTCGAGTGTTAGTGCGAGCCGTCCACTGATAATGAACTGGACGGAAACAGATAAAATAACGAAATTATGAAGCAGTAATTATCGATAGCACCGATTGAACACTACAACAGACGACGACAGACTATAGATAAAGTGATATTTAGAGCAGGTTCCGATGAAGACGTGTTATTGGCGGAGACGAGTCCGCGACCGGGTGACGGGTGCGCAGTCCGTCGCTGGCGAACGTCACCGTCGGCGTCGCCCAGGCACAACACCTCCCATCATTAATTACGATCCCATGCTCTGCTGCACGAGGCACGACGCGGCGACGGCCATAAGTTAGTAAGTCATTTATATTATTTGCGAACCGCGAACACTTATCAGAACAATATCATGATTGTCTTTTAATAAATTAATATTGTGTGTCAGCTGTTACAGTGGGAAGTTGTGATAACTCGTACGAGACATAACTTGACGCACAATCGTCGAGGTCACTGTCACGATTAAAAGAATAGCTAAAATAATTATTAACTTATCATATTATACTAATTACGATGTAAATGAGTGGTTAGTTGAAACATTGTAATTTTGTAATAAACAACTCCGTTGTCTAACACAATGTTAGTTGTAAAGAGACGACAGCCCCTGTAGCATCGTACTTGGTTGAATTGTAGTAGTACTTGGTTGAACTGTAGAACAGCAACAAATAGGGTAAATACGCCAAACATCCCCCCCCCCCCAATCTTCTGCCGTCTGCACATTTTTAACTTGGGTTCATTTAAAAGGTAATTAAGTGGCAAATTTGCCATTCGAATTGCATCCTTAGTTCATACTCTATACGTACAAACCGTTACTATCCGATTACGTCACTCGCTCTTCGCACACTGAGCGTCAGCACTCAGCAGGGATGCCGACGTTGAAGCGTCCAAGTTCGTACTTAAAGTACCTTACTTGCTGTGAATATGGGCGCTTCGAGGATTGATATTACAACGGTAAGACATTCTTTTTTTTTTTGGTTTTAAGTTTTGTTATCAATAAAAAGTTAGTTTTATTATATTTTGAGATAAGTAGTTTTTTTAACGTTTTGCGTTTTGGTTTAAAGGAAAAATAGGGGGCCGCCATTAGTATACCAGTTTCGGCTTAAAACCGGATTCTCAACCGGGCCGACTTAAAGTAAAATAATGCAGTCTGTTTTATAAACTGCAATTCTACAAATTCCTTTGGCATAATAGGAGAATTTGCAAAGCTTTTATGTACTTAAATAAATCTATTTTACGTTTAATCGCCAAATACCGGCCGGGGTGATATTAGTTGAATCTCGAGAAATAAGGCACAAAACAGGGGCCAACTTTAGAAATATTAAGGGCACACCGAGCTTCTAGCGGTAATCGATTTTAGGTATTCTATGCGCTCCGTGTATGTGTGCGTGAGGCACACTAGCAAGAGAGCGAACGGCTAGACAGATAAGAGCACTGCGCGACTCGCGCGCCGCGCGCGACGAGCCGTGCGCCGATCGACTAGCGAGGTGCTACCAATAGTTACAAAATAATGAAAAAAACGTTTTGAAATAGGTAATTTTATTGGAAAAATTCACGATATGAAACCTTTTTCAGATTTTATGCAATTTTTAAAATTTATAATTTACCGTCGTTAGGTAGGTAGGTATCTGATCAATGAAAAATGAATATTAGGTATAATTTACTTAGTAGAATAATACTATTACAATTAATTACCTTTTATGATAATTATTCTAAGTACAATAGAAACTTAAAAGTGATCTCAATAACGTAAAATAACATAATGGCTAAATAAATAGGGTAAAAGTCCCAGTAGTCGACCCTATATTTTCAATTTCAAATTATTTATTCTTCAAAGTAGATTCAATAAAATACTTTTGTTACTACGTAGTAAGTTTTTGCAAGCAGATTCTATTGAATTTCTGATAATGAAGTTACATGGTAAGTACTTTGTTCGTTATGCCAAGACGTTACATAGCCACACAAAAGATGCATTCCGTATGAAAATATAATGTAAGAGCGCCGACTTCTGTATGGAACATGTTGTTTCAGGAAGAAAGAAGCCAGCAAAATTGTTATTTCCGATATCATCGGTACCTATACCTATAGTAGCCTATACCTATAGTATAGTGGTAATACCTATACCGGATTATTTTTTTACCGGTTCCAAAGGAGAATGCCCTGGAACAGTACTCTTGAGTAATGTCTCGTGTCTCAAAAAGTTGAACAACATCAACTATCATAAATGAAAATATATTTTTTAAATAAGACTTAGTTAATATTTATAATGGGATAGTTTTTTTTAACAATAATTAGTAGATACTTTTAAGTTTCCGACTATAAAGTACTACCTGCCTACAAAAATATAATGATATCGATTCTGCATTGTTTGTTCGTTTTATTTTTGCGTATCAAGTTAAATAACTGTTTATTTTATTTAAAAAAAAACCGGTAGTTGTCAATAGCGGCAAAGGCGCCTAGTTGTATTCGTGAAATACCACAGTGGGTGATTTGCGGAAATCGATTAAAAGTCGAATGTATTAGAATCATTTACCAGCACGGCTACAACCTTGATTGACATTTATTGCCTGTCTGTCATACATATTGTCAACTTAACCAGTATGTTTTTTTCTGCTGGTTTTGGTACGTTGTACATCGAGTTTGTGCCTTTTAGTTCCTCCGTTACTGCTGCTAACCCATCGAAAATAAACATACTTCCAACGCCGCTGCACCGTGTTTGTGTATACGTGTGTATTACTAAAAACAGGACTTTTTGTGTTGTAATACATTGAACATGACGAGTGCGACTGTGGAGCGATGTCTCAACTGCTGTTTGAGATTAACACCACTTATGCGCAGACTTAAATAATATCATGAACATTTTACGAGTCTGGATCTCACCAACGCCGTAAGAATTATCATTGTCGTTTTGATATTTTTTACTTAGGAACTGCGCTTTTTGTAATGTGTACCACATAAAAATCTTAGAGGACAAGAAGTACAATCCATGTCTGTATGTTAGTTCCTCACCTCATTAGTTGGGTTACGGATTTTAATAACTTAGATATACCTATCTAAGTTATTAAAATCCGTAACCCAACTAATGTGTCGGTAATACCTAAGTAATAATAGTAGTAATGATTGCGTCCATACTTTGCATTTGAATGAAACGCGGGAATAAGATTTTGAATCACGAAGATGATCAATATCTAAATCAGTAAAACTTGGTAAGGTAGTCACAGGTGGTCACCAGTAACTGGCCACCTGAATGTACTTCAAATGCACAAAGCTCACTCGTAAACCCATTCAGATCTTTTAAAATAGCTTTTTTCAATTAATTTTGTGATCGAACAAAACCTCAAAATAATAATTTAATTTTTCTAAATACCTCTGTAATGCCATTGTAGTTTGTGTTGAACTTTTTGAAGATGTATTTAGACATGTCATCGAGTATTTTGAATATGATTTATTGATGAAGACACAACAATGTTAAATTGAGTACATTTGTCCATACTGCCGTGGGCAATCTCCTTTATACAGGTTGTTCTACCCATGATTATGAACAACTTTCACTATGGAACCATCTCTGAAATCACGAAAAAAAAAAACAGCTGTTTAATACAAAAGTTCAAAACCTACTTGACTAAAGTCAAAGTTAAAGCATTTATTTCAAATAGGCACATAAAAGGCACTTTTTAACGACAATAATTATATTAAAATAGAATTGATTCTAGTCGCCCCTTCCAAAATGTATGATTGACGTGATTTCTGAGTAAAAATTTGGAACCGGTAAAAAATCACGTGTGTAGTTGTTTTAAAGTTTTTAGAGAATATGCTGTTACATTTTTGAAGTCGGTTTAATTTTTTTTGATAAAAAATATTTTAACACGTGTTACAATTTTACAACTTTCACAATTTTATAACTTTTCCGTTTCTCTTCTGGCATAACAGTCGCGGAAGGCATAGCTTTTTTTCGTTTTGCTGACTCTTTCTTGTCTATCGCGTCTAAAATATATTGTGTTTGTGGCTCACGAATTTCTATTTTTCTGTCCAGCCTTGAATCAATTATTTCTAGTAGAAGACAATCAAAGTAAAATGTTTTTAATTTTGTTTCCATACTGTACTTCCAGAATTCGTTATCTCTTTTTATTGTTTCTATTTTCATATCTTTTTCTGTCCACATAACAAATAAACATAATTCTTTCCTAGTAATGTGGAGCTGACCCTGCAGCTGGTAGAACCAATCGTGTTGTTTATTTATTGTCAAGTTCCCATTCTTCTCGAGTTTCCAGAAACTAATTTGTTTTTGTGCTATACCTTCCTTGACTGTTATGTCCTTAGCCGAATACGGACACTTAACTTCAATAATTTTATCACCTATTAGTCTGTCTGGACTTGCCGCCAAAAACGGCAGTTCAGGATCGACGAATAGGCCACATTTCTGTATACCGTTGAAGTAAGCTTCTTCGTCGAGTTTTAGTACTTCAGCCAATTGTCACCAGACAGGCGCTTTACTTCGGGTAAATTATTTCATCACCACTGCTCTCAAAACGGTGAAGGACACATTGTGAGGAAACAAAGGCATGTCCTAGAACCAAAAATTAGTAGACAATAACATGTGACATCCACCAACCCGCACTGGGCCCTCGTGGTGGATTACGGCCCGCTCCCAGTCACCGAGAGGAGGCCTGTGTCCCAGCTGTGGGAATATTATAGGCTGATTATGCTTATGCTTGTGAGGAGCGAGCTGCTAAAGCAGCCAGCGAAGTGTAATGAATAATATTCATGGGTAGAACACCCTGTGAAAAGTAGAGTAGTGATCAAAAATTGCCCAGCATAATATTATGGCTATTAGGCTATATATTTCCAGTATAAGCTGATCTCATTGTACGGAAATCCTATACAATGCGAGATCAGCGTATCATCATCATTTCAGCCGAAAGACGTCCACTGCTGGACATAGGCCTCGCCCAATTTTGGGAGGGGTTTGCCATAATCGCCACGCTTGGCAGTCGGGTTGGCGATCGCAGTATGGTATGATGGTGTAATGCATAGAGAACGCTGCTGCCCATTCTCCGGTCTCCCTTAGTCGCCTTTTACGACACCCACGGAAAGTATGGAGTGGTGCTATTCTTTAAGTCCGGCACCACACAGACGCACCAATCAGCGTATACTGAAAATGTATAGCTTGATATGTAGCAGTGTGTACCTACGCATATCTTATAGAAAAAAATTATGAGGACAAAAGCAACAATAATAATCAATATCGGACTTACTTCATGGTAATATTTTCTCTATGTGTACATTTTACATTACATTTGATTTAATTACGACGAATCATTGGGTTTGAACCTATATACGCCCTACAATTGGCTGAATTACTAAAACTCGACGAAGAAGCATACTTCAACGGTATAGAGAAATGTGGCCTATTCGTCAACCCTGAACTGCCGTTTTTGGCGGCAAGCCCAGACGGACATAACAGTCAGGGAAGGTATAGCACAAAAACAAATTAGTTTCTGGAAACTGGAGAAGAAGGGGAACTTGACAATAAATAAACAACACGATTGATTCTACCAGATGCAGGGTCAGCTCCACATTACTAGGAAAGAATCATGTTAATTTGTAATGTGGACAGAAAAAGATATGAAAATAGAAACAATAAAAAGAGATAACGAATTCTGGAAGAACAGTATGGAAACAAAATTAAAAACATTTTACTTTGATTGTCTTCTACTAGAAGTAATTGATTCAAGGCTGGACAGAAAAGTGGAAATTCGTGAGCCACAAATACAATATATTTTAGACGCAATAGACAAAAAAGAGTCAGCAAAACGAAAAAAAGCTATGCCTTCCGCGACTGTTATGCCAGAAGAGAAGCGGAAAAAGTTATAAAATAGTTGGTACACGTGTTAAAATAAAGCATTATCTCTGTCTATTTCTCCTTGCACTGAAAGACAAGAATTTTGTTCCGGTGTAATTGGCATCCTGTAATAAAACAGAACATTTGATTCAATTATAATTACTTTATTCATCAACAAAACTTTTTTGGATGTGTAAGACTTATTTCATAAAAATAATTATTTTCTGAACTTACAATTCCAGAGTTTGATAAATTTTGGACTCGGTGTCATCCATGAATTTTTTTTTTAAGGTAATGTGGTACTTAATTTATAAATACTTAATTTATAAATACTTAATTTATTATAATGTTTTCTTAGACACATCCTATTATTTATACGCTTACCTCACCCGTTCTTTAGATGACTCTTTGTTTTGTAGTGAAGTGCCAACAACTGGTACATTTACCCTATAAAACAGAAAAAGATAAAGAATTTTCCAGTGTACCTATTTTTTTAAATATCGTAAGTAGGTAGATAAGTGACAACTAGGCACTTTTAATAACTAGGTATAATAGGTAGGTAGGAAGATTATACTTACGAAGCCACACTATTCTCTTTATCCTCAAAATTTTCTATCTGTAATTTGTCTTTCTCTCTCGTCATCAGATGATTCAAATTTATTTGCAGTGAAATGTCAACAACTGGTACATTTACCCTATAAATAGAAAAAATAATAAAGAGAATGATTCAAATCATAGTAGATTCAATTTAGTCAATTTTGCCTACCCCGGAAACTGTATACCCTATTAAAAAAAATAACAGCACCTAGTAGGGCAATTAGTAAATAAGTAGGTAAATATACGAGTTTTACTTACTTCATTTTTTCATGCAAGCTTTTAGCATTGGTTTTTCGCCAACCCCTTCTCTCCCTTGATTTCTTTACTTTGTTCCCCATTTCAAATACGCTACAGTGAATTTTCACACAATTTTCTTCGTTACGTTATTAAATCCGTGCGTAAGCGCAAGCGACACAAGCTCCCCGTTCGATGGCCGAAGCAGGACTAAAGCGGACAGGAGGGCGGCGCGGTAGCTCTGCATAAGATGGGCAAAACTCGCGCGACTTTAGGTATTTCCTTCTTAATGTTAAACAAATACACATTTTGAAAATGTAAAGTGTATACGTTGTATAAAACATGTAGTTTTGTTATTATTCAAAAACTGGTGACATTCCGCGAAGAATTCACGCCGTACTAAGCGTTTGTTGTGTTTTTTAGAGATAACTTTGTGAATTTATTCTATCGGGCCAACTTTATCAAATCGTGTTTTCATTGTGTATACTGGCTAGTATATATGCCCAATAATGCCAATTTAATTCCTTAGATTTTTATTTAATTGTTTACTACTTCAAACAACCGTTATAAAAACGTGTTTTTGTGTATAAAAAGCTCGGTGCCCCGTTAAAGTTCGTAATGTCGGCCAGCCTCGAATTCGAGCGCCACTATAAAGGCTGATTACTTTTGTATGTTTTCACTGATTGTGCGGGTACTCATTTTTAATACTTATCAAACTTATTTTCTCAAAATTGAGTATGTATTATTATAATTTATTAATATTAGAAAGAGTTTATGTTTTGATGTAGGAGTGTAGGAGTTGATATTACCTAATTTTAAAATTGAATTAAATTACTTAATTAATATTTTATTATTACAATATTGACAACATATTTATGATAGCTAAGTAGGTATGGTTTGGGATACAAATATAAATTACTCTTTGGAACTTGCTATCTATTAAACCCAACCCAACTACTATTTTTTTTATATGACTAAGATTTATGACTTTTTTATTTTATGAAGCTGAGTAATTTGTAACCCTTTTTTATTGTTAACCGATTTGTTTCACAAATATTTAATTTTATCATAATTAATATTGTAGTACGAAGACAAAATATTGTTACAAACAACCACTTTTGATTTAAGTATTATTTTAATCCTTTTGATTTATTTAATATTGTATTTTGTTTTAAATTCTTAATTTTCATTTAATTGTATTGTGATATTTAACTTTGTTATACATATAATTATAGTAACAAAGTTAAAGTGCAAATCAGGAATATTATTTACAATTAAACAAATACAAATGTATACTTAGTGTGATATTATGCTCCAGCCAAAATAAATCATATTAATAATATTGTCCATTGTCTCACTTTCAAACACCCTATACCCGGCCGACATTTGGGAAAAACGCGACCGACCATGGGCCGTAAACGGCCGAATTTAGGGTTTTTTCGTTCTCGATGCATTTAAACCTTAAAACTTTTTGCTTTTAGTAGAAAAGTCAATTCTATGCCTATAAACATAAAATAGATTTATCAACCTGTCTAAAACAGCAGCACAAGGTATCCTTTCTTTGCAAGTGATGGAGCCAGAGCGATCCAAAGTTAGAAAACCCGTAAGGGGGCCGACATTTAGCGTATTTACCCTACAAAAACCAGCGTCATACCACAAGTGAAGGAACCGCTCGTTCGCTAACTAACTAGCACAAAAACAATAAAGTGAATAAATTGGCTAGATTATGTAAATGCAACGAGTTGCAGTAGAGATAATGAAACAGTACACAATTAAACATACCCGTCATACATTTCAACGAAAAACTTGTTAGTACTTAATGTAGTTAGTAAAGCGGACGTGCGCGGGCGCACGCAGGACGCCACATTCAGCTCCTCGACGCACCGCCAACAGAGCAGGGGCTCCTAGACAACTGACCACATGAACGACCACTTACATCTTAAAAAACGAACGTCTCCGCAGACCAGTTCTTATCACTCCCTTTGATTGATAATTAACTGGACAATTTAACGATGCAGTGTACTGTGACGTAACAGCCGAACGAGAGACGAATACGTAGTGTTAGCTTTTGTAACGAATTCCGACACAACCACCTTTAAGTATCAACAAGACTTGTCTGAATAAAGAGCACACGGTCCGACGAGCAGCAGTCAGCACCGGCGGTCGTATATGATATCTACATAAGTAAATACGACATGATTGGTGTCGGGAGCCGGGAGGCTGTTGTTCAACACTCGGCCGCTGAAATATTTGTTCAGGGTGAGCTACTTGTTAGATAAGGTGTGTACACAGATATTAGTAGATACCTACCGGCAGGGCAGAGCCATGGAGTCGCGGGCGCGGCGGAGCAGCGCGGCGCGCTAGCATGCCGCCCGCCGCAAGCCGGCCGCGCGCCCTTAGCTGTGACACGTGCCATGAAATGGGTCAAGCGGAACACACATCACGCCAGCTATCGACAGAGACATCGGTGAACCGCAGAAGATACAACATTACCATCAGATTGACCTGAACGGCGGCAGCTATATGACTGGACGTGTCTGTCGATAGATCGGATGGCGCACATGGCGGTCGCCTGCAGACAGCTGTGTTGCTTATAGGTTACTGCACGCTGGCCGCATGCTGTCTGGAAGCGACGCCATTGCTACAGAATATATCTCACAATATTGACAGAGCGCGTATTTGGGAGCATCTGGGTACATTCTTGCCTTATCAAGTACATGCAGTCAATACAAATAAACAGCAAAGCTTTAAGTTAATATTCATATTTAATGTAACAAACAATGTCGCAAGCTGTTGACGGCAATGGAAGAGATAAGTGTTGAGATATGTTTTGTAACAATAAGCCTTGAAGGATGAAAGGTTATATGTTCTATGTTATAGGTTTGGTTTCGGCACTTGGTCCTTCAAATGGACCATTGTGTGTGGTGGTTGAAAGTTTTTTGCCTTCTTTAGCAACTGTGCCGATGTTTACTATTCTGAATGATTAGCAATTATGAATGTTATAAACATGAAAATCTGCTAACAAACAGTCAAATTATTTCTATTAGTACTTATTACTTTATGATGACTTGATCACCACAGCCCAGCATAATTATATTAGTATTATTAAAAAAACCCGAAAGAAGATCCAGTTAATAGTTATTTGCCTGTTAGTTAAACTATAGATACTCGGGGCTAGCTGGACCGAACCAACGCGAATGTATACGTACATCCGTGGTGGAGCGACCCAGACTGCCGGGCACTTCTTCTCCTGCAACCGAGCGGGTGGGCAGGTTGCGGATAGCCCAACTCCGGCTGCGGGACCGACTGCAAACAGCCGATCTCGCACCCGGAGCATCTTAGAAAAGATCCCGGACAAGAGAAGTGCCCGAACACCAAGTCCCAGGTTTAGGGTAACCCACATACCTTATCCTATGTACCAAATAATCCTGATCATCCCAACCCCTCCATATCCATAAAATCCCGTCAATCCCTAAAATCCCTAGGCCAAATCCCAGACCTAGGGTGACCCCCCAGCAACCTACACCCTACCACCAAACACCCTCCCTCCTATTCCTACATCATCCCATCGGTCCCAGAGGATGGGTAACCTCGATTCCAAAAAAGCCCACCCCCTAAATAATGAAAAAAATGCAGCAGGTAAAAGAAATTACCCAGGTGGGTCCCGGCCAAGCCGGGGAATCCCACACCGCTACGGCGGTCAGCCCCCAACGTATTCTGGGGGGGGCAACCAACTGCTTAACATTGCCGTGCTCTTCAGCACGGCCGGCTGCTGATTTAGCGCCCATTACCCAGGCAGCGACTCACGCGCCCTTTGACTCAACTACGGCTGCGACCAACGCGCCAACAACCACCACCACGGCTGCGATTCACGCGCCAATACCCACAACGACGTGTATGCCTCCCTCGAGCCTCTGGCAACAGAGCATCGTGCGGAATAGCATCACCAACCCAGACATTGACAGACACAGACAGAAAGTGCTGGGGAAGGATGACGAACCTGGCGACCCTACCACTCTCCCGGCTGATAGAGTACGACTGCTGAAGAAGCGCGGAAAAATCACCCGGGGGAGGAAAGTAGGCGACCTAAAGCGCAGCACCCGCGAAGGCATTAGCCAGCGCGAAGCGCGATCGGACGCCGAAGAGGTAGTACGCGACCAGCCCCGAGTCCGCGACGGGGAAACCAGGCGCGAAAAAGGGCCGGACGCGGAAAAAAGAGAACAGCCGCGAGTCCGCGAAGGGGAAACCCAGCGCGAAAAACGGCCAAACGTGGGACTACGCGACCAGCTGCAAGTCCGCGAAGGGGCAACCCAGCGCGAAAAGCAGCCGGACGCGGAACCGCGCGTGCAGGGGCAAGTCCGCGAAGGGGAAACCCGGCGCGAAAAACCCTTGCACACGACAGAGTCTGCCGGGGGCGCCAACCGACCCCACCACGCTAACACTGACACATCCCACGACGTTTCCCGACCCAGACATCACAGAGGTAAGCGAGGTGGATCCGTGCACCCAGACCAGCAACCTGGACCGAGTGGTACAGGGCCGGCGAAGAGGGAGCGTCCCGATGACTCGGCTTCACCGAGCACGCTCCAGGGGGATGCCAAACGTGCACGGGTCCACGCCGCCCAGGAGGAGCCGAGGACCTACGCGCGGGCCACAAAGGACATTCCTGCGCGGCTCGCCGTAGCAATCTGTTTCCCTCCCCCCTCCAGAGACTTGACAAACGACGAGGCCGAGCTTGTTAAAGCAGGCCTGGAAAACCTAATGATGGACACGGACTCGACAGCACCACTCCCTGCCTTCCGCGGATACCCACGGGTAGCGGAGGGCACAGTACAAATATGGTGCGAGGACGACGACGCCCTGACCTGGTTGACCAAAAATGTACCCCTCCTTAAGATCCCCAACACCGACCGTACACTGACAGTGCTCAGGCAGTCAGACGTGCCCACCCGCGTCAGAGCCTCCCTCTTCGTCCCTCGCTATAGAGGTGATATACAGAAGCTCCACAGCATACTGATTCGACAGAACAGGTGGTATGACATTGCCAGATGGTCCTTATACAGGGCAACTACCGTCGGTGGTGACAACTACGGTGCTTATTTGACCCTAGGTGTGCCACCGGAGGAAGTGGAAAAGGTCATGGGGCGGGAGCGACGTATATCCTACCTGCTGGGTTCGATATACGTGCGCTTCTGGCCCACGACCCAGCCCTCGGACAACAAGACGGACCCGACGACGACGACGACACCGACAGTGACACAGACGGACGACACAGACATCGCCCAACTAGAGGAGGTCATGGCCCGCGCGGCGATGGCTGATGACGTAGCCAGTATACCACCCGCATCTCCCGGCTGGAACGAGCAATTATTAGCATCGTCGCCGGGTGAACATCACGAAGGCCAGTACAGAGAGGAGGCGGAGGTTCTGTCCGATGGATCCATCACCGACTAACCCCCCCCCCTCATCACCATCTTCAACACTCAACATTATCCAAACTAACCTCCAACATAGCCAAACTGCTACGGCTAGCTTACGCAGGGCACTGGAGGTTAACCCCCGAACGATTGCACTGATCCAAGAGCCGTGGATCAGGAACAACAGGATATGCGGTCTCAGTAACATCGGAGGTAAGCTAATTCTCAACACACACAGCTCAGACAAACCCAGATCCTGCGCCTATATACCCAAAGATATCCCTACCACGCTACTCACTCAATTCTGTTCCAGAGACCTGACAGCTGTCAGGCTCCAGACCGAAGGTGAACTCCCAGACGTTGTACTGGCCTCGGTGTACATGCCGGGCGAGGACACAGACTGCCCGCCGAAAGAAATGGCCGACCTGGTACAGCACTGCGAGAGCACCAAATTAGACCTGATCATCTGCACCGATTCGAACGCTCATCACCCGCTCTGGGGCAGCGACGCATCAAACTCCAGAGGAGAGGTACTATCCACCTATTTATTCTCTACTAACCTTAACATCGTTAACCGAGGCTCTGAACCCACTTGGGTTACAGTCCGAGGACAAACGATCATTGATCTAACACTTGCTACAGAAAACGCGACTAATCTTATAACAAATTGGCACGTATCGGACGAACCTTCTTGCTCAGATCATAGAAGAATCCGCTTCACTCTAACTACCAATATAAGGAAACCCATATCGAGACGAAACCCACGGCGCACCGATGTGCCCGGGTTCAAGCGCCTCCTTGCCGCCCTACTAGCTAGGCACCTATCACAAATAACCATAAGAGAACCTGCACAACTTGAATACACTGTGACAAAGCTGTCAGAATACCTAACCGAAGCATACCATGCATGCTGCAAACTAAGGGCACCACGAACCAACAGTGAGAGGAATCCCTGGTGGAACGCCGAACTTAGTAAACTCAGAAACACACTACGGAAGCAATTTAACAGAGCCAAAAACACCAGACTCCCGGAAGACTGGGAGCTATACAAAGAGACCCAATACACATACAAAAAGCAAATCAGAACTGCCAGAAAGACAGCATGGCGGAAATTCTGTGAATCCATCGAAACCAACAATGAAGCCGCAAGAGTAAGGAAGATCTTATCAACAGATCAGGACCGAACCCTTGGCGCGCTGAAGAAACCCGACAACTCATACACACTAACAGACCATGAAACCAGCAAGGTCCTACTCGAGACTCACTTCCCGGACTGCAAACTCTTGGAGGACAGGACCTGGGATACTGAGCCAGATTGGACCCCAACGGCACAAGACTGGTCCAGCGCCCACAGTCTGGTAACAGAAGACCGAGTAAAGTGGGCCATCAACACCTTCCAGCCATATAAGTCCGCAGGACTAGATGGCATTTTCCCAGCCCTACTACAATGGGGTGTTGACCTCATCACACCAAGCCTGGTAGAAATCTATCGGGCTTGCATAGCACTCAGGTACATACCCCTGGCCTGGCGCGAAGTGAAAGTCATCTTTATACCAAAACCGGGCAAAGCTGACTACACACAACCCAAGGCGTACAGACCCATAAGCCTCACATCCTTTTTACTAAAGACCCTAGAGAGGCTCTGTGATCGACACATCCGAGATGGACCTCTTCGGGCAAAGCCACTCCACAAACAACAGCATGCGTACTCCACAGGCAAATCAACGGAATCTGCGCTACACAGCGTGGTATCCAAAATTGAATGCGCAGTGGACCACAAATGCTCAGCACTGGCAGCCTTCATTGATATCGAGGGCGCCTTTGACAAAACTACCTTCAACAGCATCAGCACGGCCCTAGAGAGACACAACATAGACCCGTCCCTGAGCGGCTGGATCACCAACATGCTCAAACGGAGGGCAGTACAAGTGACCGTAAACGACACCACGAGGGCCATAGTGGCGAAGGGCTGCCCGCAAGGGGGCGTCCTGTCGCCGCTTCTATGGAACCTGGTTGTAGACAGTCTAATAAAAGAACTCAACGACAAAGGCTACCATACCGTAGGATACGCCGACGACATAACCGTAATAATAAATGGCACCCACGAAAACACCCTGTGCAATCTAATGCGCCAGGCCCTGAAAATAATAGAAAACTGGTGTGGTAAACACCAACTATCAGTGAACCCCACAAAAACCGAATTGGTTCTCTTCACAAAAAAGAGGAAACTGACGACATTACAACTACCACGCTTCTTTGGTACAACCCTAAGCCTTTCAACTGAAACTAAATACCTGGGCATCTTTCTGGACAAACAGCTGAACTGGGCAAAGCACATCAACTACATTACTACGAAAGCCAGTATATCCCTGTGGCAATGCAAGCGAATGCTTGGCAAGAATTGGGGGATAAGCCCCAGGGTCACTCACTGGCTATACACCACAGTCATCCGACCGATAATTACATACGGCTCACTAGTCTGGTGGCCCAGAACAGACCTGAGCACAGCCCAAAAAGACCTTGAAAAGCTGCAGCGGTTCGCGTGTGTGGCAATCACTGGCTGCATGAGAACTACACCCACTGCTGCCCTACAAGCTATGCTTGGACTGCCGCCTCTACACCTCATAGTGCGGGAGGAGGCGGCCCTGGCTGCCTTTAGGCTCTCCAAATCAGGGACCCTGAGCAATGACTCTAGGGTCAAACACACACGCTTAAAAGAAGATGCGATCAAACGGCAGCCAATGATGGCATCACCTTGCGACAAAGCCCCGAAACAGTACTGCCTCCAAAAGCACTATAACATAGTGCTTGAAGAGGAGCAGTGCGATCACTCAGGACCGAAAGAACTGAGAATTTACACCGATGGCTCAAAGACCGACTGCGGAACTGGAGTCGGAGTCTTCTCACACGATCTCAACATAAAAATATCCAAACCGCTGGGAATGCTCAACACGGTCTACCAAGCAGAGTGTGTGGGCATATTGCAGGCGGCTTATGCCATAGCGGCCAGGAGAGTTACGAACACCCATGTTCGCATACTCTCCGACAGCGCCTCGGTCCTCCAATCCTTAGATAAAAAATGCATCACATCGAACTTAATACTAGAATGTCACAATGCGCTTGAGCGGGTTACTGTATCGAACCGCAATTCAGTGACACTACAATGGATAAAAGGACACAGTGGATCGCTAGGCAACGACGCAGCTGACGAGCTGGCCAGAAGGGCTTCCAGCATGTCAGTTTGTGGACCGGAACCTATCGTGCCCATCCCCTTCAACCAACTACGCAGGTGGCTACAGGAGCACACCCACACACAAGCAGAAAGCTGGTGGTCGTCGTCACCAGGCTGCAGGCAGTCCAAAGAAGCCATGCCGTCACTGGACGGCAGGCTAACCAGGCGCCTTTTACGACTGGACAGGAAAGGCCTGCGCCTGATGACGGGGACCATCACGGGACACTGCTCGCTAAATAAACACTTTCACACACTGGGCATAACAGACAGTCCCCTGTGCAGAGCTTGCATGGAGACTGATGAAACCATTGCGCATGTGCTCTTTGAGTGCACAGGCGTTAGCCAGATAAGATCAGAAACCCTCGGGACACCCAGATCGTACACAGATGTTCTAAACAGACCAGGAGACTTGATCAGCTTCTGGAGGGAGGTGGGCTGGTTGGAATAACCACCGACGGCCGCCATGGCCCACGCACAATGGTCCACTGAAGGACTAAGTGCGGAAACCAAACCCGTAACATAGAACATAGAACATAGAACTGTTAGTTAAACAGGCTTTTAGGAAATAGCCAATGTTCTCAACACAACCACAGTTGTCACATTGAGGATAATGGTAACATGCAGGGACCAGTCTCTGAGAATATTGAATATTATAGGTACAAAGTATAGAATATGGTCTAAAGTAATATGATGCAACATAGCCTAACAGAAGTACCATTAAGTGATGTCTTTAGAAACAAATTCTTTAAATTACAAAAGGATGTGACACTTTTACCATTTCTATACTTAGATGTTCCACATGAGAAGACTTAATTGCACCATAAAGATAGTATATAGACACTGAATTAAGAACAAACACACTGACCATTGATTTTATTAGAATAAAATCAATAGCTTAAATTGTTATGTAAGAACCAAAACTAAGTCTAAATTAAAACCAACTGGTGAGCAAGCAGCCAATACAATAGCAGTCAGTTCATGTTCTGAAGCCTATTGAGTCTCAACTGGATAATTATAGTACAATTCACTCAAACCAACCCACCACATTTAGCAAAAGTTATTGAAAAGATAGAATTGGGAAAATAACTACATACTGTGCAAAGGAAGCTGGCATTATCCCCTCATGTATACAGAAGATAGTTCAGAAGACTTGTCACCTGGAAACCACAACACTTCAGTTCCACCTGACTCAGCACTAGAGAGGAGCGTCTACACTACGGAGGAGGCTCTACAGGCAGCAGTTCCTCACGGGACATAACAATTACTGAGATTTAGCACAAAAGGTACTTACTAATTCATTAGTAGTTATTTTATTAATAGGAACTAAGTCATTTCAAAATTATTTTAATGACTAATTAATTCTTAAATATGTTAATATATACATTAGGGAACTGGGAACTGCAAAAATTGTGTAATTGATTAGGTAAATAATTTACAACTATCGCTTAGGTACAGTTGCCATTCACAAACTTCCACAAATTTAATGAGGCCTTTCTAAGTAATTATTATTAAATCATCAACAACATCAAAGGTGAACATAAATTTCTAGACTGTGACAAGGCATACAAAACTGCACACTAACACTGGTGATATTCACTGGTTTATAAACATAATTAATAACAAACCTCACGCTGCTCGCCATGCTGTAGTTTTAAGGCACTCGTTCAGCACTTGTTGTCCGTTCGGTATCACAATACGGTTCAAAATATTTCATTCACGAGTTTAATGTTGCGCTTGCGAACAAGTTTACTTCCTTACAGCATTCTCTTAAAAACGGGCTCTCTGCCTTAATAAACCTATTTGACACTAGGAAATCGACCTGAATGGCATCGGCTAACACTTGGAACTTAATAAAATATTAAGTACAAAAATAAATTCGTAGATATACCTAAAAACTACCTATGTTCAGTGAACTACTTCCTGAATCTGAATCACAAAGTACTTTCTGATAGATCTGAATTGAAATGATTTTGACAGCAATGAATGACAGCACACTGCACATGACGACAACAGCTGTTCGTTCAAAGCTGGGACTTGAAAAATAAATTGAATTTCGTTCCGTTACCACTATTATCGTATAACGTTCCTTTGTAACGATACTAATACCTAAGAATATCAATAACGTTACAAAACAAAACGTTATAGATTGTAACGTTATTCTTCATACTTTTTCGACTTTTTCGTCATCTTTTAAATCATGAAGCTGGCCAAGTTGAGTATCGCAATGAATAACGTTATAATATCGTTTAATGATATATTGATAATATTGTTAGTGAACAGTTTAAGATTTCGTTCCGTTTGTCAGTATCGTTATAGCCAAGGAATTAATTTTGTTACGATCCTGGTGGAACGGTACAAACTATCGTTACCGGAACTACGCGTTATTTTGAGTAACGTTTCAAGTCCCTGGTTCAAAGTCTTAGAGTAAGAAAGCTATAGAGCATCGGGTAGCGTGGCCACACATGAGACAAAAAACTAACTTAACTAACATTGGCTACATAAGTAGCTGCCTTGAAAAAACTGGCACGCAGTGAGAGACGGAAATAGTATAGCTTTATCCTTTTCTGTTACTTATAATAACTCAATACATTATCCCTTTCTTGTGGAAATGAAATGGAGCTACCCGCCGTCTATACTTTTCTTTGTCTAAGTTCAAAGTCTACAAGGTTAAGGTTGTCCAAGTACCAAACTAAACGGGTATAGAAAAGAATTAGTCGATTACAAACGATTTTACATTAGTCAAATGAGATTTGGTCAAATTTAAACAGTAAATACCACGTAATTAAAGGAGATTAACACTACAGCCACAGAGATTGCTGTAAAATACACTTTTTTTTTAGAATTTCCTAAGTCAATCTAAGTTAACCTGCACGTGTACAGACGCCAGCACATTAAGCTACCTGAAACTGTCAAATTTTCCCAATCAAATTTGAACCTTATGCATTAGCGATGAAGTTGAAAATCTATTAAAGAAATTTGACAGATTGTAGTAGCTTGATGTGCTGGCATCTGTACATACATTCGGACTTTACGAGACCTATTAACAATCATTAATAGCGTTAGAGACCATCACCTGTTGTGAGCTGGGTTAGGGGTTCTTCTCTAAATCAATTGGAAGGAACTGGAAGCGTTGCGAAAAACACGTAAATTCTTCTAATAAACGTAGAAGAAAAGAAGAAGAAACTCTGAAAAAGCATTTTCAAAGTTTGATTTAAAAAACACACTTCCACTTACTTGTTACATAGATTTTGATTTATTATTGTAGATTGAGATACTCTGCATGAAATCAACTTAGAATTCTTTATCGGCGGGCTCGAATGCGTCACCAACTGCCGAGAATGCATGCGTTGCAACCAGTGCCGTGGCTGTCCCTGCCTCGACACAGGTGGAGACAACGACGTGTATAGTTCGTGGAACCCTAATCGAGCCTACGCTGCAATAGTAACCGCTAACAAGCCTGCTGAGTTGCAAAAATCGCAGGTAAAACTAGCGGAAAAACCAAAAGGGGGTAAACGGAGCCAGTCTAAACCCAACAAGGTTTTGAAAAGACAAGATCCAGAAAAATACACGAGAGACAAGGATGGTTTCATCAAGATGAAGTAGAAGAAGAAGAAGCCTCCTTGTCGGAACTAGTGTGGCACCGCGCTGGCAGGACCCAACAAGCTGCTGCATCCAGCAATCCCGACGACGCAGCTGTACGTGTCCAGACTGCACCACTCCACGAAGGTTGAGGAGATCGTGGAGTACATGCGTTTGAAGACCACTGTACTTTGAGGGTCGAGAAGTTGGAGTCGCGTCACAACACGAACTTCAAGTAGGTAGTTCATGGTGCGTGTTCCGACACATCATCTCGAGAAGTTCCTCAAGGAAGAGTTCTGGCCGAAGGGTGTTGTATACCGCCGGTTTCGTGGCCGGTTACATGACACCAGTCAGCGAAACACGACGCAGACACTTCGCGTTCGTTAGTTTTTTAGTGTACTTTATTATAATGTTGTATGTATTTATAGTATTTTTAAGTTATTAATATTGTATTGTATGTGTTTTTTATGGGCCTTGATGCCTGAAATAAATGGATAAATAAAATAAAATAAATAAATACTGAAACAATAACATGATAAACAATAATTACAATCGAAATAGAGGATGCCATCAAAAACATACTTAACTTGTAAAAAAGCCAAGTCTCGCAACTCAGTTCTTCTACCGTAAAAAGTTGTGAGATCCATGTAATACCAAGTCGGTTAATTTATTCAGTCCCCTACTTAAGGGACCTTCTGTTTTAAGCTATTAGGTACGTAATTAGCTAACCTAACAACATCCTAAAGTGACCATATCAATATTAAAAATCTTTTATGTTTTAAATAAATAGATTGACTTGGCCATCGCACGAAAACACAATGTATCTCACAAGTAATACATATTATATTAAATTAGATTGTTTAGTTGACCATTTTACAAGTTACCATTGAACATAATTATATCTAGGCATCTATCTAAACCTATTATTCCATTATATTATACACTAGCTTCTGCCCGCGACTCCGTCCGCGCGGATGTCGGTCTTCGCGTGGATGGTTTATTTCTCCATTTTGAGTAACTCTGACAAAGACATCTTATAAATATCTATTGGACCCAAATACGGCTAAGCCTATAATAATTAAGGAGATCCCTCTATTGAGCTACTGCTGTTGAGCTCGCGTTCTGTAGTAAGTATTTTTTTCATAGTAATTCCGACCTTAATAAGTAGCATGTAGGTAGCAGTAAATTACTGACAGTGACGAAAAGTTTGCAATAATAAAAAAGTGATCGTGACAATGCGACAGAAAGTTAATTGAAAGCTTCAGCATACACAACATTGTTAGTGAGCTCGTCCGGAATATGAACATGAAGATTTCTTGGACTGCTCACACGGGAAAGAGCTACGTAAAGTTGCCCGTGTGAAAAACAACTCGCGGTAAGATCTACGCCAGCAACTCCTAGGGTCTGACCTTGAGCCTTATTTATTGTCATGGCGTAACACAAAGCTACAGGAAACTGTATTCTCTTAAATTGAAATGGAAAATTATCCACTGCGGGTAACGCAACGTGTGTTCGCGGTTCTACAGAACAACGTCTATGAATAAAACTGAAAAATAAGATTTTTTTTTCTACGTATTTTTCCAGGATAAAAAGTATCCCATTTTATGCCCAGGATAATAAGGTATAATTATACCAAGTTTCATCGAAATCGAACCGTTAGTTTTCACGTGATGCCTGCATATACAGACAGACAGACAAAAATTTTTTTAATCACATATTTGGGTTTGGTATCGATCCAGCAACACCCCCCGCTATTTATTTTTTCAATATTTTCAATGTACAGAATTGACCCTTCTACAGATTTATTATATGTATAGATCAGGTAGGTACACTGATTCATTAACTGCAAATGTAACTTTGTAATCCTATATATTTATATGGGATTACAAAGTTATTTATGCAGTTGGTGTATCTAGAAAAGTGAAACGAAATTGCAAAATATTTTCGTTTTTCCCTCATTTATACACTAAACACTAATTGTATTCTAAATTTGAAGCTTCTGTGTCTGCTAGACGTGCCAAAAGCCTCCTCTACACGTCGACAGATTCATCAGCAGATTGCCATCTGCGAATGCCTCCGCCCACGTGTAGACGGGGTTTAGAGTTTTGATGATCGGTCAGTCAGTGAGTTAGTGAGTGACAAAATTAAAAAACTTTGACTAGTTATAATTCTTAAGCTACTGGTTCAAATTGCATGAAATTTAAAATATACCGTGTTTATACAATGCCTGCTTGGTTACTGAAAATTCAGGCTTCTAGTTTTATCCACAACGAAGTTATATGGGGTCAAAAACGGCCTGAATTGCTTCGGGAAAAGGATGGTACGGCCGTGCCGCTTTTTGCTCGACTTGGCGGGAGCACTGCCGTGCCCCCAGATTGATACATAGAATTCAGTAAAAAGGTCCACTTGTGGGTATTAGTAAAAACTAAAAAGTGTGTGAATACGACAGCACAGTGCAATAAAATCAAAAATTAAGTATTCTTACTTTATTTAGGAACTGACGAAATAACAAGATCATTTTTTTTATTATTATTTGAATAGAACAATGATTATTTTGGCCACTGGTACCTTTTATGAAATTACATAAACAGTAGCCAAAATTAAACACAAAAATTGTTCTAGCTGTGAATCTTACTTAGATCTAACTTACGTTTTGGACAAAAATAAATTCTTCCTCGTACCTGATTCCTATGACCAACTTGTTTGTACTACGATCATGTTGGTTTTTGTCAAGTAGGTACCTACTCTTTTCAGTTATTTGTTTCTGAACAGATGTTGTTGGCACGGAAATGTTGATCTCTAGAAATGCTAGAGGATCTTGGTTCGTTAACATTTGGAATGGGTTTCAGTCGGAAACCCATGAAACTTTCAGACATAAAATATCTTTAGATTTTTCACTAACGAATTCATAAATTTTATTATAAAGATACGATTTTCTTTCGTAAGTCAAGCCTGCAGGGCATTTTTTTTCTGAAGGAAAACCGTATTTGAGTTCGAAACCCTTGCTACAGTTAGTTGACTGTCAGTATTTTTTCGTAACCTAACATTGCCCTCTAATATTTTCATTCGTTTCAAAATGCAGGGCCAGTGGGTTGTCTTAGGCAGAAGTTGGTTAATAGCTACAGAATCAGGTTGAAAAAAATTTGCCCAGACGTAAGTTTTCTCAAAAGTTTCTCCATTCTCATCACCAGTAGGTAAGAACAGCTACTATTGATTTTTTTTTCGGACAAGCTTGAACAGCAGCTGCAATACAAAGTTAATAAGTATTAATAAGTACCTATATCAATTCTTTAAGTTATTGCATTCCCATTTCCTGAAACTTTTTATAATAGACCGAAATACATGTCGGGAGCAAACTTCGTATGACCCACGGGAAGAAAAGACATATGGAAACTTGAGAACTTCGGTGTCTGCCTGTTGGCACTCGCCATGTTGCATATTGCATGACAAACTTCGGTGTCTGCCTGTTGGCACTCGCCATGTTGCATATTGCATGACAAACTTCGGTGTCTGCCTGTTGGCACTCGCCATGTTGCATATTGCATGACAAACTTCGGTGTCTGCCTGTTGGCACTCGCCATGTTGCATATTGCATGACAAACTTCGGTGTCTGCCTGTTGGCACTCGCCATGTTGCATATTGCATGACAAACTTCGGTGTCTGCCTGTTGGCACTCGCCATGTTGCATATTGCATGACAAACTTCGGTGTCTGCCTGTTGGCACTCGCCATGTTGCATATTGCATGACAAACTTCGGTGTCTGCCTGTTGGCACTCGCCATGTTGCATATTGCATGACAAACTTCGGTGTCTGCCTGTTGGCACTCGCCATGTTGCATATTGCATGACAAACTTCGGTGTCTGCCTGTTGGCACTCGCCATGTTGCATATTGCATGACAAACTTCGGTGTGCCTGTTGGCACTCGCCATGTTGCATATTGCATAACAAACTTCGGTGTCTGCCTGTTGGCACTCGCCATGTTGCATATTGCATGACAAAGTTATTTTGACCAGTAGGTACAATAAAATTATCTGCGTGACAAGCGACATCTTTTTCACCTGATAGGTAGGTACCAAAATTTTCGAAAAAATTATGTAGCATTAAAATATTACATTTGCTCCCTTCCCAGTAGCACAAGATTCAGGAATTACGTACAAAACAAGTTTTTTCAATGGCTCTGCAGCAACAACTCTGCAATAACATAATCTGACTTTCAATCCTGAAATACAGTGGCCCAATTTGTTGAGAGCTATGTGGTAAAATCACGTAGGTATTATTATATATTTAATGTATGCAAAATATTGTAAAACATTTTTAAAGAGTAACGGTGGAGTTTCTTCCTTACCCTTCTTTTCCATAATTAAGAAAACTACCTTTGGGAAGGGATGACTAGAATCAATTCTATTTTATTGTGATTTTTGACGTTCAAAAGTGCCTTCTAGGTGCTTATTTGAAATAATTGCTTTGTCTTTGAAATGTACCTGTTGGGGCACATTCGAAAGAATAATGCATGACGTAAGAACATGGTTCATGACTCATGAGTAGTCATGAGTCAAGAGTAGAATCCGTTAATGAATCATTTGCACCATTGATGATATCGTTTAAAGTATTTTCGTTCAATTTGTAATGAATCAAGTTGCTGTTCGACTTTTCTACAAGCTTTTTCAACGTTATAATTATAAAATATAATAACATACTCAAATACAGATCAGTACCTACGCGGTATTAAAACGTACCTATTTTTCACGCCCGCCCCGCTCCCCAGTCTGGACGGACACGGGACACTTATTCAGCAAAGATTTTGCTGAATCGGCGGGCACACAAGCAGCTTGTGTGCCCGCCGATTCGTCGAAATCTTTGCGGTGCGGCGCCGCACCGAACCGTGTGGAACGGCTTTTTCTGTTTCATAAAAAAAAAACATTTTATTTTTGAAAATGGAACTAAAAGCGGCGATCTCTTCGGTAGAAATGTAGAATGCGTGCATTGCAAAAAGACATTCCGAGCACTGGCACCTTTTTACTAAACTTTCCTCTTAAAATTTCTGGTAGGTACTTAGAAACATCATAATTATAAAATCTTGAGCATTATTAATAATCAACTATAATCGCAAAATGCAATTTTTTCATCCAACTTTACAAAACTGCGTATAATTATCTCGAAAACTAAATGCCGAGAACTGACATCAAAAAAAACATGATAAAAAAAACATCTAGTTTCCGGCTTTAATTTTTTCTGCAACGACGTTCCTCAAGTATGTTGGCTTGCGGTAGGAGTTGACTGGTAAAAATCGTCACTTAAGGGGAATGCTCCAACCAGCCCGCGAAATTCAAAATTTCTTGCGTTTTTCGCAATTTGCAGGCCAGTGCTAGGTTGTATGTTGATAAAAATATTATTCGCGGCTGTAAGACGTATGTAGTTACAGAATTATAATCATCAAAATCACCAAAACAACCCTCCAACTTCATAAAGGTGTAAGAACAAAAAAAAAACAGAAAAAGTAATTCCTACAGCTTTATGAACTTAGAGCGTTTTATTGATGATTTTGATGATTATAATTCTGTAACTACATATGTCTTACAGCCGCGAATAATATTTTTATCAACATACAACCTAGCACTGGCCTGCAAATTGCAAAAAAACGTAAGAAAATTTGAATTTCGCGGGCTGGTTGGAGCATTCACCTTAAGGAAAAATCGTGATGCACCCTCCATGCTAGTTCCACTCCCTCTCTTTGTCCCTTTCTATTAATACGAGTGTGGGTGTGTGCGAGTACCTAATAGAGATTCAAGCAAACGAGCACTGTACACGGCCGGTTGTATAATAACCTCAATACTGAACTAAGAAGTATTTTTTTTAGTATGATCCTTACAGACCTTCGTTCCTGACGGGGGTCCCCCGACCACACACCTTTTTAATGCCTCCTAAAACAAGTTGACATTAATTATCGATTCAACTTTCACTTCAATCGACTAACCCACTCTTAAGGCGAAAGCGCCAGGGTAGCCCGCGAAATTCAATTTTTTTTACGTTTTTTGCAATTTGCTGGTCAGTATTAAGTTGTACGTTGATTAAAATATGATTCGCGGCCGTAACAAATAATATGTATTTACATAATTACAATCATTAAAGTCATCAACACAACTCTCTAAGACCAAGTAATCCCCCAATAATGACTATTTCATGAAATCATGACATTTGGAGATTATACTAACTTAACAAGTTGTATTACCGATTGTAATGATTATAGTTCTGTATATACTTACATACTTATTTGTTTGTTTGTTGTTGTTTGTTCTTTAAGTTAGATTTGTTCCATACGCACTACCCATAAGAGATTTGTTCTCATAGTACAATTCTAGACTCGGAAGCCATAAGCACTTAAGTCAAATATTTTTTGCATGCAAAAAGACGTAAGTGCAAGCCATAAGCACTTAAGTCAAATATTTTCGCATGCAAAAATATTTGACTTAGGTAAGTGCTTATGGCTTCCGAGTCTAGAATTAATCTAACTTAAAAGATGTACCTACCTATTAAAGTCCTAGCAATAACAATAAGTAGGTACCTACCTACTATTCTCTGTGAACGAGTAAAGACGGCTTTCTGTAGTGCAACGAAAAGGTTTGTTGTAAGTTGTACTTCCATAACCTTACCTACATTTATAAAACAAAGTCGCCGAAATGTCTGTACTTACCTACGCGCATAACTTCCGAATGGCTGCACCACAGACTACAATATAATGCAGGGTAATTGGATAATTCCTTTTTTGTTGTGTTCGTTATTGCCAGGGCAAGGTTTGTATGAAAAAAAAAATGACACATCATGTGCCCACATCGTCTTTTCGCAAATGTATGTACAATCTCAAAAAAATTGGAAATTGAGTTAAATATAAATACCTCTGCTGAATTTCTTGCACCTGTCTCACCGCCGACGAGCTGCTACTAGCTATGGCTATGTTCTCGCTCAAGAAACAAAGATACAAAAGATTGCAGGTTCCGTGTCAGTAAAAGACAATAGTTGATCGCTAACTGTGCACACCGCGCCGACGAGTACTTGTCGGAGCTACCAAGAGAACTCGCTCAGCAACTCTCGCTTGGCTGGCAGAACTCTCACTGAGAGACTCACTGTTGGTACATCCACATATAAGCGATACCTACTAATCGCTTGTGGACTCGTGGCCATCACGCACTCGCTTCTCGTTGCTAGCCAACTCGTTTTAGTTGAGTTTTACCCGCTTCTCGTTAATCGCTGGCGGCAGCTGCAACCAGACCGCGGTCAATCGAGATTTTGATACGCATTTGTAAGGCTGGCCGCATACGTCTGGTTTCCTGATCAGGAATACCGATTCGGAGACCCTGGATGCACACATTTCATACAAAATCGTCTCTAAGCGCATTCCGTCCGGAAAATATAAGAACGTATGCGCTAGAGACGATTTTGTGCAACATGGAGCAGTATCCTTCAAAGTGCTTCAGATTGTGATCGACAGTGTGTTACGCAATAAGAGTGCGGCTTGCACCCGTTATCGTCATCGCCGGTAATCATCGTGTCGTCTTGTTCATTTCAGTAATGTCAAGTCAGGGAACTTGAATGATAAGCACGGAAAAGCAAATATTGTCTGTCACAACTTTGATTCGTTGTAAGTTGTCAGTCGTATGAAATGGCTAACTCGGCGAATTGATGAAGTGCGCCAATTTGCTCAACAACCAAGTTCTCTGGCTGTACATCGTTATAGATCACTGCACAGTGAAGTTGCACTGATCTATTGATTGTAATCGATTACATGTGGAATAATCCAATTGAGAGGGGTTCACAAAACAACAAATAAAAACAACGGTTGGTTCGACAGTATTTTAATTTAAAATTTCAAAAAGCAAATACAATAATCTCCGCATGACTCGTCTCATAAAGCTTTACACGTAAAGTAGTTATCTTTAATAGTACATAATAATAAATATAACAAACAGTGAAGTACTGAGCGCGCGTGCGTGGGAGGCGCTCGCCTACTTGTCCTTCTCGCTGTCCGCCTTCCTGCCCAGCGGCACGGCCGCCCGCACCCTGCAACACGCACACCTTACTGCACCACCTACTTGTGTACTACACATGCTACTGCATCATGGAGAGCCAGGGGAATACTTGCTAAGCAAATTGACTAGGTAACAACTTAATTGTCCACATATTCAAAACACTACTGTCAACATTTGACAGTCCAATGGCAATACCACCACCTATACCAATCTGCTAAACAATTAATTTCCCTTACTGTACATTACATACACCTGTCATCATACACGTACTTTTGCGTCATAAGTAGCGCATGCGCTGCCTGCTCTGATATCAACCGCGCATGCTTTACTAAAAGCCTGTGCATCTCAAGCTCAGGAAAATATAATTTGTATTTAATATATTATTCCAAGGTTGATATCGATGGCTGTTATTATAACACATTTATTTTTGTGTTGTTAAGTGGATTTAGATGGCGCTTACAGAATTGAGGTATGATCAGTACACATGAGGTGTACGAATGTGTTGTAGCAATGTGAGGAGGAATTAAAGGATGCCTACATATCAAGCTTTAGAAAGATCTGAGAGGCTTGAACTAGCATATTATGCCGATGAACATGTTTCCACTCTTTCAGCCAACAGTTAAAACGTAAACAGATTGATTTAAAACTACCCTTTCTTTAACATTTCAAAAACAAGTCCTGATTCATAAGTATGAAAATTAGCTAAACTTATTCACAGTCAGCCCCGTGACATTGTTGAAATTGCTGAACAATAGCTACCTAAATACATATTCCAATATTTCGTTATTAACAACTGCATGTTGATTACACAACAAACTGGAAAGAATGCTGACTCAAAATGTTAATATCATTTTACGTAACGCAAGCTTTCGACTTGTCGAGGCGACATGCAAATCATACAATGGTCCCCTTTCCATGTTTATTATTCAGAACCTTACATGACAAAAGTATAACTGAATGTAAATCTGTATCACGATAGTCTATCTCACTCTTTGAAACTATTAGAGGCCTTTGCCCTGCACAGGGCAATCATATAACGGGCTCATTATCAAATAATAGATAACAGGCTTTGTTGATTGCTTTGATATTGATGATGTTGTTACACTGGGTACTGGGAGCGACAGAAGGTTTCAAGTAAAATGTTTGATTGTAATATAGTCAACCTCGTAATTGCATTACCACCCTAACATTGAATGCCACTTGCAAGTCATAAAACGTGAAGGTCTATTTTAGTTTTCAACCCCAATGTGTTAAATAGTTTACCTTAGTGAAGTTTTAATTTACTGAGAGTTATTGTCGAAAGCTTTCCAATTTGGCAAAGTAGCGCTAGTGCCTAAAAGTTAAAAAAATAAGTAGGTATTGCAAACTAAATAAAAATGAATAATGACGCCGATTCTGTTGTTCACAAACTATACTAAATTTAAGTTCATGCATTTTTTTCTTTCTATTTCATTAAGAAAATGACAGATAAATATTAGTTTAGTCCTGTCAAATTAAGATATTCCTGTCCTGTCATAGACAATTTAGACGAGATAAAAAAATTGGCTATTAAAAATACGTCAATTTACGTCAGGCGCTGACTAATTTGACAGGACTAAACTAATATTTATCTTCTGTCCTTTAGTTTAGTTTGTGAACAACAGAATCAGCGCCATTGTCAGTAATGGAAAGTAAATTATTTACTGTACTTGATGGAGTGCATGCGCCTACTAAGAGGCCATCAATAAATGACGTCACTCGAATTTATGATTTTTGGAGTTTTAATACTTTACATTTTTATTCATGTAGATTCCCGTTCCCCCCTAACGTGTGACGTAATTGATGGATAATTTACAAATCAGGGATAAATCGGTAAACTAGAAGAGTAACAAATTACAGAACTGAATTAGGCGTCCTAGCTAGGTGACATAGTATAGTATGGTTCGCCAGCCCTGCGGGGAACTGTGTGACATACTAACAGTAGGAATGGCTCTCATTTTGAAAGTTCAACAACATTAATTTCGTTATTTACGTTGTTGAGCAGACAACCCCAAGTAGTAGGAGGTAATATGACTCACTTGGCGGAGATCTCGTTGATCTTGCCGCGCGCGAGCTCGAGGTTGGCGTCCACTTGCGCCTTGTTCATCTCGTACGCCTTCGGCAGAGTGAACAGCGCTATCCACCCTGCAAACATTACACAATACACGCTATTACTTACAAATATAACGAAAAAATATTATAAACAAGTACTGTGGTTAGTGCACAACACATGGTTCAACATCGCTTAACACTTCACGGTCGTCGATAGAGACCTGCTTTCTGACAACTGTTGAGACCATGGTAGCCCCCCTGGCAGGTCTCCGCGTACTACGGGCAGCATTAGTGCGGTGCGATGCGCGGTCGAGTACGGTCGCGTTTGTGCTGCACAGTACGAATATTATATTCGCGAATTGCACGACTATAGCCGCTGCCCGTTTTCCGCTATGAGTTCCCAAGCTCTCATAGCCAACGAAGTATTGGCATTCATCAAACATGCCATCGACTACATGGGCGAGAACAGCATCTTGCAGATCTGCAAGTCATCGAACAAGGAGGAAGAGATTAGCAGTGCCAAGTTGCTGCTGTTCACGACGCTTGGCAAAGTTAGCCAGATGCCGTCTCGTCGAAGGGACGGTACAGTGAAGAGTCTCCAGGACATCGTAACGCTGATGAAGGAGACCGACCCGGATGACGTGCCTGAATTCGTGGCGAAGGATCTGCACAAGCTGCCTCCCATCACGTTTGACCACGTAGATGTCACCAGGCTGCTGAAGGACATTACATTCCTGAAGCAAAGCCTGGCCGACATGCAGCATAAGCTGGAGGTGTCCAACAACACCATCAGTGATCTACGGGCAGAAGTAGTGCTCTTGCGCAACACAATTTCTGCAAGTAGGTCACCTACCGATGCCGCAAATGTGAGCACGCGTTGCGGGGCACAAAACGCCTCCATCTGCAGTTTCGTGTCGGCGGACTCGAATGCGTCACCAACTGCCGAGAATGCATGCGTTGCATTGCAACGACGTGTGTAGGTTCGTCGAACCCTAAACGAGCCTACGCTGCAATAGTAGCCGCTAACAAGCCTGCTGAGTCGCAAAAATCGCAGGTAAAACTAGCGGAAAAACCAAAAGGGAGTAAACTGAGCCGGTCGAAACCCAACAAGGTTTTGAAAAGATAGGACCCAGAGAAAGACACGTGCGACAAGGATGGTTTCATCAAGGTGGAGGAGAAGAAGAAGCCTCCTTGTCGGAACAGTGCGGCACGCCATGCTGCTGCGTCCAGCAATCCCGACGACGCAGCTGTACGTGTCCAGACTGCACCACTCCACGAAGGTTGAGGAGATCGTGGACCATGCGTGTGAAGACCAACTGGACTTTGAGGGTCGAGAAGTTGGAGTCGCGTCACAACACGAACTTCAAGTCGTTCACGGTGCGTGTTCCGACACATCATATCGAGAAGTTCCTCAAGGAAGAGTTCTGGCCGAAGGGTGTTGTATACCGGCTGTTTCGTGGCCGGATACATGACACCAGTCAGCGAAACACGACGCAGACACTTCGTGTTCGTTAGTTTTTTAGTGTACCTATTTAATTATAATCTTGTATGTATTTATAGTATTTTTAAGTTATTAATATTGTATTGTATGTGTTTTATATGGGCCTTGATGCCCGTAATAAATGGATAAATAAATAAATAAATTAGTTTTACTATTAAAGGACGTGTGACTACAACCTTCGTCCGTTCGGTCAGCACTGTTTACGATTGTAGCTTCAATCAATGATAAGCCATTCGTCACGTGAGTACGACTGTTTATGATCTGTGACCTAATAGTTCCATTCTTAGTAATATGTATGACTATGATACCAATTAAACATAAATATTTGTATTACTTTGTTCGATTCTTAGGTCGAGTAGTGGTAAGGATATCCACCAGGAAATAGCGACCCAAAATCTGTTAACATGTTAATCTGTTAATGGCAACAAGGCTAGCTCCGTATTGATAGGAGCCCAGAGGGTTTTTGAGCAAGCATTTGCGAAAAGTTGATAGCTGAGTAGATGCGGTGAGGAGAGAACACTGAAAATATATTTGAAGTTTTATATAATAGGAGCCCCGAGGTCAGGAGTCCACTTTCAGATTTCAAAAAAGGGCCAATAATAAGGTGATCTTCGGAGCCATTGATTCTCATATGATCGTGTGCGGTCTAACCCATAATGACTTCAATGCGCAAACCTGACTAAGAAATTGTGGGCTTTCCATAAATCTGATGACTGCAAACTCAGATTTGGACTTTTTTTTAAAAGGATATTCAGGGCAAGTGAAAGCTATTCTCTGCAATAGTGTTACATGTCTTGATAGTGAATATATAAATATCTGACGGAATTATGGAGCCCTTTGGCAAACATGACGAAATTATATTCATTCAGAAAAGTACCCAAAAGTGGTCATAATTTTGCATTTATCTCTAAATCAACTAATTATATTAAATAGCTTTGATTGCTATCTGAATTTGAATCTGTTCCTTTTGTGAAGGTTTTATCGGTATTGAAAAATTTTAAAATATCAAACTCTTGAAAACAATGATTACAAATATCAAAATTAGAAAATTTCTAGAGTACACCATAAACAGGAGTTCATTATTTCAAACTTTTACTATGTCACTAAGCAAACAAATTATTTGAAAAGCATCCTCATCTTATGGACTTATTTAAAAAAATATTCAGGTTAGGCCGCACAAGATCATATTAAAATCAACGGCTCTGAAAGATCACTTTATTTTTGGCCCTTTTTTGAATTCTGAAAGTGGACTCCTGACCACGGGGCTCCCATCTGAATCTTTTCAAATATATTTTCAGTGTTCTCTCCTCATGCCGCGCCTACCCAGCTATCAACTTGTCTCCCTGCATATGCTTACTCAAAACCCTACCTTAAGGGTATACAAGTCGGCGGCACGAACTAGTTGGTGCGCGGGGTTAAAATGCATGCTATCTCAACCATAATAGACCGTATAATCTATGGCTCGGGCCGCGCGCCTCCCCTCCGCCCCACTGGCCGGGGAGGCACATTGTAGTGCAATGCATGATGATTTACAACGAAAACGAGCGCGCGAAATTTTTTGTACAGACCTTTGGGAATATGGATATCATGAAAAATCTATTGAATGTATCTGTTCAAAATAACATTATTTGCATTTTTGAACAACTAATCTATCCCTGTATGGTAACTATTTTGCAATTTTCGTTCTTCTTATGGTATTTATTTCCGCCCAAAGATGCGTTAAAATAAGTGTTGAAATATGGAATTTTCGACGCTCATAACTTTCAAATATATGTTTTTTTTTACTTTTTTGTTTCCATACAGGGCTAGATAATTATAAGACAAATTGATATCATTTTTTATTTTGAACGTACATCATCAAACAGTGGAGTAATCGCCAAACTACGTTTGTATGGAAGTATGACCGGCTTGTATACCCTTAAAACAAAATATGTATGTAGTATAACGTCAGGCTACTGTCTACTGCTTCAGGTAGTGCAGCCTAGGCGCGAGGCGTGGTGTTGTTTCTACTTCGCGCAGCTAACAATTTTTATGAAAATCAGTCCGTCGTGCGCTGCTGCTACTTCAGATAAATGTCAAGATGTTTAACAGTCGACTGCAGCCGAGACGGTTGCCCAATCGACCGTTAAACGTTAACACGCTATGAATCCGAGAGTGACTAAGGTAGTCTCAGTTTTTACTAGATGTCCAAAGAAAACCAATATAATTAGTTGATGATAAGCAATTCTAATTTGGAGTTGATTAGATTTTTTTTTTCATTGAATTAGTATTTAATTATTATGAGTATATCGCGATACTAGATAAATATTTGACAACGACGAGCCTTCTCCTTCATGTCCATCGACTGAATCGTTTTGGACCCATCGCGGTGCCCGTGCTTTGCGTCAGTTCGTCTCACAGGAGTTAGGAAAAGAAGGGCAGTGAGTGACCGATACGACGACTTCCTACTGCCCACAACACGTTCACCTTTAAATCAAGAGTGAAAGAACAGTCTCATTTCATTTCTGGATCAGCTAGGTGTATCCTAATCCCCATCCATGGCTGTCCACCCGGCGCTGTCGAGGGTATAGAGGACCCATATACCGGGTGTAAATAGACGCTTAACGAAGCCGAAAGTAACTTGTTTCCCCGTCATTGTGATTTTTTTTTGTGCTGAAGCACAGGTCCCCGGGAACCTCGTGGTTACGGAGACGTTGAAAGTCAAAGTTAAATGTTATAACTCAACTTACCCCCACATTTCAACTCTTCATTGCCCGCTGCCGAAAACAGAGCATTTTCACACCAAAAATAAAAGCAATTTTACAGCAATTTTTTTCACTCTGTAGTAATTTAAAAAGATGTCGGTGTGTACTAACCGAGTATGATGAGCGTGATGCCATTGAAGCAGGCGCCGACGTACGTCAGGCACCACAGCAGCACGCCGAACTTCAGCGAGTCCACCAGGTCCTCCACCAGGAACAACCTGCAACACAACGCGCAAGGGTCAGTGCCGAGTGCCGCCGCCCGATACTCTAAAAATTCTGGCAAAAAGAGATATCACAGTTCCGCTGGGAGACCTTAATGCCAAGGTAGAGGATACGTCGAGAGATGAACACTTAAGGGATGTAGTTGGCAAATATGGACTTGGTACCAGAAATGACAGGGCCGAGAAATGGGTGTAATTCTGCGCGGAGAATTCCCTAACGATTATGAACACCTGCTTTAAAAACCACCCGAGGAGACTGTATACGTGGATAATGCCAGGTGACCGAGCACGTAATCAAATAGACTAAAGGCCTTCAGTGAGTGCTTCAAGACTAAATCAGCCAACTTTGCCATTCACAGTCATGACGACACCGACAACTGGAACAGAGTGAAAAATCTTATCCTCTCAGCACTCAAAGAGAGCCAGAGCAAGGCAGTCTTTGCCCCGAGAAAGATATGGAGAACTGAAGAAACATGGAAGGGTATCAAAGAGCGAAAGGAACGAATCTGCGCTTGCAGACTACTGGAAAATTTCGGCAATAGTTCAACGTCTGTGCCGCAGGGACTATAATGACTACAGTTTGTCAGGACATAATATTCATGCGCAAAAATTTCAGACAAGGGATCTCTTCCCGAAAATTAAGAGTAATACTCGAGACTTCAAGCCGAAAACTTGGGCCATAGAAAATGAGGAGGGAAGACTGTTGACCGAAATAGATCAAGTTACAGAAAAATGGAGACCATGGTGTGAAAGCCTTTACGCCGATTCTGCAGCAGAAGCTCCAAGTACCTCGATTGTAGACAAGCAATGCATATAGAACCCGATATCCTCGTATCTGGAATCCAAAGAGCACTGCACAAACTCAAATCAAACAGATCAGTCGGTACAGACATTGCTGAAGAGATTAAGCACCTAGGGGATCTAGAGGTGAAGATAATAACCTATGCAATCAAGTCTGGAAAACAGGCAGGTGGTGTACTAATTGGAAAGAGTACCTACTGATTCCTCTGCACAAGAAAGGTTCAACTAAAACGTGCGGGAACTACCGGACAGTCGCACTTATCTCATGCTAGCAAGATAATGCTTTACGTAATCAACGGACGGCTGCAATGGTACCTTCAGTGGCAGATACCCAGTGAACAGGCGGGTTTGTGAAAGGTCGAGGCACAAAAGAACAGATTGTGAATTTTGACCGTACTGAGGTATCCATGGTAAGGGTTAATGACGTCATCTCAGGCCCTTTTAAGCCAGAAAAGGGGTTAAGACAGGGATGTATTCTTTCTCCTATTCTCTTTAATATAATATATATGGTGAATACATAATGAGGAAAGCCTTAGAAGAGTGGGAGGGAGGCGTCTCTGTCGGGGTATAAAGATCAGCAACCTCAGATATGCGGATGACAATACACTCTTTGCTTCTTCAGAAAAGGAGCTAGCTGAGAAGAGTAGAATACGAGAGTGGACTGGTTGGACTCACTATCAATAAGTCGAAGACAAAAGTCATGCTCATCGACAGAACCGGTCAACTCCCCAGAACGGGAGAACTCGCGGATCTAGAATTTGTCTGCGAGTTTATATACCGTGGATCGCTACTTACTGACCAGGGAGAAAGCGAAAGAGAGATCAAGAGAAGGACTCAAATGGCCAAAGCTGCGATGAGTAAGTTGACACGTATTTGGCAGGACAGAAAAGTCTCCAATGTCACCAAGATGAGACTAATCCGGACACTGGTATTCTCGATATTTCTTTAAGGATCGGAGTCGTGGACGATTCGGGCAATAGAACGAAAAAAATAGAAGCTTTTGAGATGTGGTGTTGGCGAAGAATGCTCCGCATATCATGGACCGCCAAGAGAACGAACATATATATCCTTGATCAGCTTCACATAAATGATCTAGACTATCCATGATCTGTTACCGAAGGATTCTCGGATATTTTGGTCACATAGCACGTCGGGAACCAGATAATCTAGAAAAGTTGGTGGTGATGGGTAAGGTACATGGGAAAAGACCTCGCGGGCGGTCACCAAACCGCTGGTCAGGCCAATTAACCGCCGTTACTGGACTCTCTGTTGCGACCGTCCTGAGAGAAGCTGAGAGCCGAATGAAGTGGAAGAACATCGTACATAAAGCCACGAAGGCCTTTCAAGGACACGACCTTCAGTAATGAAGTACGCCACCAAGAAGAGATATACGGGGTTATGTGTATACAGGGTTATTTGCATACAGGGTTATATGCATACAGAGTATTATAATAAGTTTTTTTAGATATTTTAAGAATCGATATAGTATAACGTTTAAATCATTGAGAAAACATTTAAAATATTATTAGTTATTAAAAGTTAGAATTATTAATTATAATACAACACATATAAACGCCGGGACGCGGATGTCTCAGTACTGTATGCATGTGTGTACGGGTGAGTGTGCCGTACCTGCGCAGCTCAGCGAGCCCAGCGTTGAGGTGCGCGGTGGCGGCGGCCGCTAGCGACTGCGCGCGCTCCGCCGGCACGCTGATGTCTTTCTCCAACAACCATCTGGAACACAAGCACGCGTACTGACAAACACAGTCACTCTTGCAACTGATACCAAATGTTACTAGCTTGATGCTGCACGTTACTCACATTATACAAGGTTAATACATTTTTATGAGAGCGCCCTTGTGGCAAGTTCTTTTTATAGAAAATTAAAAAAAATCTGCACTGCTTAAAGTTTATTTTTACCTAACACCAACGTAAAAATTATTTTAAAAAGTATGCATTGCTGGATCATCCTGTACAGTGATAGTGACATTAGCTGTCATTGACGTCGTCCTAATAGATAGAACGCGAATGCGCGATCGTCATAGGTTCGCGCGGATTTTACCCGTACGAACGCGCGATCAAACATATTGAACTAGACTAGGTGTCCTAACTGACAATCGCACGACGCGGTCGCACGACTCAAATGTTTTAAAATCTATTCGCGCGAACTTAGTTCGAACGAACGCGCGATCAAACATATTGAACTCGAATAGGTATCCTAACTGACAACACCAAACAAACAAAACAAATGTTTGAAAATATATAAATCTATAAAATAAGTAGGTCATCCAAATATTTCCCGACAGCAAAAATTGAGCGTCTCTGACGTCCATAGTTGTTGGTACCGACCGTGCCAGTGCCAAACTAGGTACTCCACGGTCGCTCGCGTCGTAAATTCGCGCGATGATCACGTATTGGCGTTCTATTAAGACACCCAGTTTTTGCTATCGCGAGAACACGCGATGGTCGCGTCCCTTACTCACGCGATGATCGCGCATTCGCGTTCTATTAGGACTTTGCCATCGAGAGCACTAATTTGTATAGTCAATATCGTTAACGTAATTGCGTTACCACCCTAAGGCTGAATACCACTTAACACATGCAAGTTGAGTCCGACCGAATTTCGTTCTTGGTTTTCGCCAATTGTCGGTTTTCGGCCGATTTTTATTATTATTTTCGGCAGTGGTCGAAAAATATTAAGTTCCGGCAAATCAATATTAAATGTTTTTTTAGAGGTAGGTATTCCATCGTTATACCTACCTACTTCATAAATAATAGCACAAAATCTATAAATAACAAAAAAATCGTTTATTCTTTGAGAAAACTATAAAGTTAATTTTCGTATGATTTAGGTTTAAACGGTTTAATTCATTTAATTTTCCTTGTACTTAACATATTTTACTTTTCCCAGTCAAAAACCTAACGAAAAAACTAAACCAAAAATAATTTGTATTTATTTGTATAAGTACCTACTTACTTACGGTTTTCGGCCGAAAAAATAAAAATCAATTTTGTTCAGACTCTACCTACTTCAGTCAAAAAACGTCAACCAATAAAACAAAAAATCTCAATCTTAGTGAAGTTTCATTTTACTGGAAGTTTTTGTCAAAAGTGGTCGAGAGGTCGAATAAACAACAACAAAATGAATACTTTCGAAAATATTAAATCGCTCCCATTTTCTACGCATGTCAGCTCTCACCAACAAGTCTGGCAGCCGCGTGGTATTCCCTGAAGGTCTTCCCTCGAGAGCTGGTACAAAGCACCCCGTTCACCGATAATGATATTACATTCTAATCCGACAGGAGTGTCCTTCCATTTCATCGGGCACCATTCCAATTTCTAAGTTCTAACACATCGTTCTGACATTTTGCTAAGAAATATAGTCGGTAGTCTTTCGTAGAAAGAAAAAAATATTTTACGAGGTACTTAAGTATTATAGTTTTTCTTTTACGTCATGTAGGTTATCTGTGCTGGCTCTATCTGTAATATTTGATTTGTACTTTCTAAAGCTGCGGGCTACGTTGTACTAGATTACAAAGAATGGTAACAAAATGAAAGTGTCACTCATCGTCTGCAAAAAATAAGTAGGCATGTCCTCAACAATTTAGGTAAAACGTATGACGATCAAGTTTCTAATTTGTGCTAAAATATTTACCTATTTAGCGTTATAATTACTTAGATATCGTCGGCTATTCAAGTAAGTGCTGTAAAGATACACTTGTCGTCTTTTAACCTTATACATATACTTAGAAACATTACAATTTAGATACCTAAGTAGGACTATAGGAGGTAGGTACGTATATTTACTGGTTTTAATTTTCTAAATAGGAACAACTAGCGCACAGGTTTTTAATTTATTATAAAGTTAAATTCCTTCATTCATCATAGTTTTCTCGTATCAAGAAAAGGAGACTGTTTGGGAAGTGGTCTGAGGTGGATACCTCAACTATATCCTTGTGTATAGGGGCATCAAAAGTTTTGAGAAAAATAATACTTTAGAATTCATAATTCTTTTTTTCTTTTCTGACTTTATAATACTTAATTAATGTGTTTTTTTTTGCTTGACTAAGTCACTTGCCACCTCGACAGTACCGAATTTCAGGCTTTTTTTCGTTTTTAACTGACTTCAAAAAAAGGAGGACGTTCTCAGTTCGTCGGAATCTTTTTTTTTATTTATTTTTATTGTTATGTTCACCGATTAGTCGAAGACGGCTGAACTGATTTAGAAAATTATTTTTTGTTTGAAAGGGTATACTTACCAAGCGTTCCCATTTGAGCCGTCTTCGAGTAATCGTTGAATAAAACATAATATAAAAAAATGTAAAAAAGATTCCGACGAACTGAGAACCTGCTCCTTTTTTAGAAGTTTGTAAAAAACGAAAAAATACTGATGTTGAGGTGGCAGGTGACGTTGTCTAGCAGTACAGTCGGAAATACCCGTTAAAACGTTTTTAAAATAAAAATGTAGCATAAAAATATGTATTCTAAAATATTATATTTCTTAAAACTGGCGGGTCACATTGCACAAGGTTGAGGTATCCCCACAGAAATACCACAACAGTAGGTATCGCTATCGGTTCATAGACAACTTTTAATCAGTCTCCTTTAAAAATACAATTGAAAACATGACGACCGCACGTTGTCACCTGAATTACAATCAGAAATATTTGCCTACGTTTTGGATGAACTTAGATCAGTGGGAAAGATTACGCAAGTTCTACTTACATCTGAATAAACACTACAAGCGCGCTGATTACACTCATAAACCTAATAGGAATGTGTGTCCGTAGATTCAACATTGCCCCTCGTGTACGTGAGAAGGCTTACAAAGTCGTCAGGAATACATCAATGAAAGCGTAACTTACGCCAACATTTTGGCAGTTCCGTCGGATACGAAATGTTGGGCGTTTGACAAGATGAAGAAGAAGTGGAAAATCAACGTTCTTGTTACTATGTGATTGGAAAGAGTCGACGTTTAAGTGAGTAGGAATATTACGGATGCTGACCAAACAGACACAGACATAATACGCGTGTATTGATAAGAAAATTACATTGTTGATCAGTTGATGATTGAGTAACTCACGATGTCCACATGTTTGAACACTCCGACCAACAGCGGGGTACCTGATAGCGTTGGTAACACCACACTATCAGTAGTGTGGTGGGGTTTTATTTTGACAGTTCAACAGCATCCATTGCGTACGTTTTTCGAACATAATTATGAAGCAACTAGCTGCGCCCCGCGGTTTCACCCGCGTAAATGTCGATCCCGTGGGAATATATCGGGATAAAAAGTAGCCTATATGTTAATCCAGTCAGTGTCAGCTACCTCCATACAACAAACTTTCGCCTTTATAATATTAGTGTGATGGATTAGCAATATCCTTCAAAATGATTCTGACCATTTTATTTTTCTTCATTCAACCCATTGAATGCTTAGCACAATGATATTAGCTTAGCATGGATCTTATTGACTCTAGAAAACATTGACATTGGACATTTCTTATGGTGGTAATTTGAGATGCGGCAGGGGCAGCTAGGTACTAAATAAGCACTGCAGCTACAGGAAAACGTTTTAGCAGTCATACGATACCTAAAACGTGAAAATATACGTAATGTAGGTACCTATGTAATCTAGCCGACTGTATTATTGCTTGGCCATTACCTACTCTAAAAGTTAAGAGATGGTCTCTCCCTCCTGAGACGTCGTCTTAAATCACCACCCTGTACTGAGCGTCTGAAGCAAACGGTATGGGTTATCGCATTGGCGGGCGTGACAATGAGCGATCGTAGATGAGCAGTGAGAGAGAATATAATGTAGGTAGGTACTAACTTGAATGGGTGTCCATCATTTGTCTTCTGCACGGCCTGCAGCACGTTCTTGTAGATGCGGAAGGCCACGGCGGCCGACAGCGCCAGCAGCGAGGCGTAGGCCAGCACCGACACCACGGAGCAGCACGCCAGCGCCACCAGCAGCGCCAGCCCCGCGCCCAGCGCCAGGCCGCTCGGCGCCGCCGCCCGCCAGTAGATCAGCGACTCCACTGCACACACCAGAACAGTCAATACCGACACTTACTGCGCCACCGAGCTGGCGGTGTTGACTGTGGGAAATAGGTTCACACAATGAACTTGATATAATGAAATACATATTTTATTGAAAACAAAAAGACGTTGAAACTCTCAGGATAACCCGCTCCAGTTCTTCCAACGATAACTTAACGTTACGCACTACGAGCATCGCAAGTTTTTTTTTTCGCGGTGAAAGTTCCGACTATAAAACTGAATCCGTCGATGATCTCAAAGTTCTGATTAAAATAATGTTAAGATTAACGGTGAACGTAGAGCCAGCCCAGACTTGCGAGATGATAACCGGTTATTTCAAACCTTCCAAACTTTCTCAATGAGGCTTCGTTCAAACAACCGTATGTGTTACGGAGCGAGAGAGTCCAATGGCGCTAAGAATGTACCGTTATTCAGTTTCGGCTGTCGTCCTATCTATCAGACCATGAACTCGAAATTAAACATGGTTGTTCAATCGATAATTAAATAACACTGTAAATCATTCCCGCATAACATAATACTTTCCGAATGCTTTGTTTTGTTAACTCTACTGAATTTAAGTTGAACTATCACACCAAATGATAAGATTGTCGACGCGAGAAATCTTTAAAAAAATAAAAGAAATCTTATAGTATGTTCGGAAACAGACACCGTATGGCTCGCGACTTGCCTCCTACGTTACACGGCTAAGGCTTCCGTTCCACGTCCACAAGGGGCCGGGCGATGCACCCGCGGCGCACCGGGGCCCGGGGCACCGGGAGCAGGGGCGCAGGGGGCGCACTGACACGTCACACACACGTCCAGGCGGTGGGCGCGCGGGCCGGCGAGGTTTAGTACCTGGTCCTCGGGGCGGCAGGGGCTCGTTCTGCGCGTTGTGTCGCGGCGAGTGCTTGGGGCGCGCCATGGCAGCGGAGTGAGCGGCCGGCGTGCGCGCAGCCTGCCGCGCACATGGCTAGCGCCACGCGGCCCTGCCTTTCACACACGTCATCGTGACGCTGACCCGCAGCGGACACCGCAGCGCCCGCGCAACACCGCTGCCACGCGACACATCCCGACCGCTCCATACATTGTCAGAATTGTCACATTACACGCAATACTCCAAGGCTTTATTAAACGCCAGGCTAGCCAACACCCTAATTGTAATTACGTAGCGCATTTACTAATGTATAGCCAACCACGTAATTGCTTTTCCAAGAACTTTCGACAAGAACTCCAAGCAAAACATCGTTAACATTACAAAGGTTGAAACTATCTAACTGTCGCATTGGTATTAAAGCTCAAATAGACCTTGACGTTGTAACTATGACGTGTACGGTGGAGACATTCAACGTTAATCTTGTATTCAGTAGGAGACAAATGTCCCGCAATACGTTTCGCTACAGATGTCGGTCGAAGACGAGCGACATCGGGCGACTTCGCCCGACGACGCCTTTAGCGAAACGTTTCGCGGGTGTGTACCCTAGTGAATGAGTGAGTAGGGTGGTAAAAAAATTGCGAGGTCGACTGGACACGGTCCATTGCCTTTTAACCAAATTGCAACGCAGAACATAATTATCACTCTCAGACGAAGATTATTATCCTAAATTAACTTCAGGTTGAAGAACCAGACGTCCAAACAATATTGATCGATGGATCGCTTTAATCGAACCTTGTGTGAGTCATACTACTATATCGGGAACTTGCCGGCCGTAGATATCATTTGAATTTATTTATGAAGTAATTATGAGGCAGCGTCTAATAATATCTGGTGCCTTCACAAAAGGAGTGGGCAGGTACATTCTAGAAACGCCCGTGATGACGAAATGTGAGCATAGAAACAGCTTGGCCTAGGGAGGGCTTTAACCAGCCGGGGGTTGCGGAAGGATCGTTACGTTCCCGCCACCGGGGTGGTTTTTAGTCAGTAACTCTGACAGACCCCTCCTTCTGCCCCAGGGCGGAGGACTGGGCGGACGAAGTCCATGAGGACTTTCCACCCCGGAGCAAAAAAAAAAGGTAGAGCTTGGACGACGAACAACAACAGCGCACATCTTCACAGTACGTCGGTCTGTGCCTACTGCCTACACTTGACACGAGTGATATACGGACAAGACAAGTTGATTGTCACGCTTACAGGGTTGAGTTTTTTAACTGAGATCAACTTTCCAAACGGTCGGGGGAAAGATTTGTTACGTATTACAAATTGAGTATCTATTTCAAAATCATTACAATTTAGTTATAGGCTTTTGCAAAATTATTTTCGTCACCCTAATATAGCGCATCTCAAGTGTTTCATCGCCAGATTTTTAGCAACGAAAAAAAAATGTCGTGCTTAGCATGATAGCCTGGCAGGATGCTCTTGCAGTCTCGCATTTCAAAACGTCACCTTTTCATGTCGAACGGTTGATTCAAGCTGCCCAAGTGATACAGACTTTCAATTATCTAATTGTCTTCAATTCGTGATCGATTAGAACGTCAAAATTTTACTTCCCAGGAACGATTGAGAAATATATTCGATCCAGTGGCATGAACGAATGAACCCAAATAGGTACCTACACTAAACACGATCCTCTCTTGAACGAAACTTACAACGAAGAAAACAGACGGCAACGAATTTATAAATATAGGCAAGTAAGTACCTATTTAAAATATAAAACAATGTAAATCAATGCCCAACGCGCCGGAAACAAAAACAAACTCCGCCTCAGTGAGTTACTACTGCAGTAAATACTAGTAGACAAGTATAATTGTGACTTGAAGCATGTTTGTAATAAATGCATGCGGCACACTCGACTTAAGTCTACAGCATAGCAGCACCAAACGAGTTTGTACACAACGTGAGCGTTGAAACTGAAAGTCGGTGCGTATGTGGAAAGGCTTTCATTATCAGTGTGCGCGGGCGCATGGGACGCGGCGACGACTGCGCGCGACTCCGCGCCACAACAAACACGCAGGCGCTAGCGCAGCCGCTTACTGCACGCACTTGGCACTGAGCGGCACCGACACACGGTCAATGCCATCCAGCCTTAATTGCCTTATCAAGCGGAATCTACCGCTGATGTTACTATGACGAAGATTATTACACCTTTTTCGATACCAATGTACAAATGACTTCGATAGACATCTTTGTAATAACGTAGCATCGCTCACTTTTTTAATGTTATGGAGCAAAACCTGTGCGAAAATTATAAGAATTATCAGAAGAATAACACAGTCAGCTGTTAACACAATAAAACAATAAAAAAAACAGTAAACACAGTAAAAAATATTAATAGCAATGCAGCAAGTGTCATGGTGAAGCTCAATAGGCAAATTGAGTCTTCATAATAATTATTATATGTTATTATTGATTACTTTATGTTGGTCTTCCGGTTTCATGTTTCCTCATTGGTATATTGCAATGTGGTCGGAGGTCCGAGGAAGATCGGGACTTTATTTACTGTATTGTTATTGAATATTATAGATTCATTGTGTTACACCACTCTAATTCGGAAGATTTATTCTTTGGCTCCATTACACTGATGATAACACACAACAATGAAACCGCTAGTAATATTAAGTCAATGAATAAAACCCCAATCAAAAACTCAAGTCTTAAAGCTTCAACTTTTTTATTTGAGGATTTTGTAAAGTGTCTACCGTAATTTCTTTATGCCAACACAACAGCCGTGTTTGGTGAGAGGAATTTTGGAAAACAGATATGATATTCTGCAATAATAGGGTACTAAAAAACTACTGACAGTGACAGTTCTGCTTTTGACACTAACTACAATCCACAATCTAGAGGTTTTATTTCCTAGATCTTAGAATTTAGAGTTTTCTAAACCTGTCTTTAATTTACTATTTACAGTTGTTCACGACCTCGGCGTATCAACCTCTCATGCAGTGATATCAACTGGTTGCAGTTGTTCACGACCCCGGCGTATCATCCTCTCATGCAGTGATATCAACTGGTTACAGTTGTTCACGACCCCGGCGTATAATCCTCTCATGCAGTGATATCAACTGGTTGCAGTTGTTCACGACCCCGGCGTATCATCCTCTCATGCAGTGATATCAACTGGTTACAGTTGTTCACGACCCCGGCGTATCATCCTCTCATGCAGTGATATCAACTGGTTGCAGTTGTTCACGACCCCGGCGTATCATCCTCTCATGCAGTGATATCAACTGGTTACAGTTGTTCACGACCCCGGCGTATCATCCTCTCATGCAGTGATATCAACTAGTTACAGTTGTTTACGAACCCGGCGTATCAACCTGTCATGCAGAGATATCTACTAGCGAGTGAATATGCTTCACCGAGCGGAGCTGCGCCCGCCAGTCGCGGTAGTGCTATTATGGTAGTATGTATTCATGCACATCTGCATATTACATGATAGTTAATCGATTCCGTACACAGCTGCTTCTGGTCCGCATTTCTAATTCAATGGAACGGAACATGAAGTCTGTGTCGGCAGTTACGAGTAAGTAGTTTGCATGAATGAATGTGTTTATAGGGCGCGATGTGTGGAAAGATGAAAGTTAATCACAATATGGTGCTTAGAGACAATGCGTGGAGGACGCCGCGCGTCGTCACCACACAGTGGTAAAAATAACGCCCAGTCCAAGTGCGACTGCGGCTTCCGAACACTGCCACACACCGCACACGCTCGCACACCAACACATTGAATTGAAACGTTCTAATTCAACCGAAACTAGCATTCCTCTTCACAATGAACAATATTCTCAAATCCTACGACTGTTGCACTAGAAGTAGGTTGAGTGATAAACGCATCGACACGTAATAAAAACGTAAGGCATCATTAAATTATGTGACCACAATAGGTCTAAACAAATGGAACCGGTTAACAAAGGAAAATAACCGTGATAAGGTGAACTAACGACCCTTTGTCTCCGCCCAGCCGGGCCAAGGGTCCTCGATAATATCTAATTGGAAGGTTGATTCCAATAAGGTTTAGATCGACAGATATCGATGTGATAGAACATTTTACAACACACAACACGAACTTGTAAATTGCGCAAGTTTTTGTAGACGGGGCAAAAACTGAAACAAACGAAGTGGATGCTCGATTCCTCGCGTGACGTCGCGGCGCGTTGATAGTAAAACTGTAATTATCTGGAATATAGCACCAATGTTGTTTGGTGATAACTTCAATGTTCTGTGTGAAGGAAAGTTCTACAAAACTCGCTTTCCGAAAGAAACTTTCTAGCAAACTATTAATTAAACCAGCTTTTCCCTGCGACTTCGAGCACGTGAATGTCGGAAAATATCCCACGGGAACGTATTACCGGGATTAAAAGTACCCTGCCTTAGTCCAGGTTATAACTATCTATTTGCTAAAATCCGTTCAGCCTTTTTTGCGCTAATCCGGAACATACAACATCCAGACAAAAAAAACAAACGAACAATAATTCTAAAAACTATATTGTCAGCATCAGATTTCCCTGCTGCTTCATCAGCGTTCCCCAATTTTTTTTTTCAAAAATATTCAACGTACAGTTTTAACTTCGTTACTTATTTACTCGTGAGTCTTCCTAAAAACATAATTTCAAAATCACGAAGATCTGCTAAGTAATTCTTTACTCAGACAAATGCTTCCAGAAAGACTAAATGAAAACCATGCACAAGAGAGGGTTATGTTACGAAAGTAATAAGATAAGGTACATGAATCCAGTAGGTACGCAGTTCTGTAGCCTCGTATCGAATCTATGGGACAGGTGAGAGAGCGGATCATGCTCCGTGCGACATCGTCGCTTATCAGCGGGACGCGCCTCGCGCTGGCACCGGGACTGGGCCAAAGGAAGCAGCTCATCACACACTCGCAGACCCTACTCTGTCATCTGCAGTGTCTTTGCACATTGTATGTTATTAATATTGATGCATTTCAACGTTTCGGATGAAACTGATGGAAGTACTTATAATCTAAGAGAGTAAGCAGTAACCGATTAGCAATCAATTAGCGTTGAATTATAAATATTAAATTAACATAATGGACCTAATGACGCCAACGGACTTATAACCATCATTTAATATACAAGGTGGAGACGACAATACGACAAAAAATTAAACTAATATGATAATATATTTATGATAGAAATTTCTATCATATTTATATATGATAAATATGATAGAAATATTTAATGATGTTCCCAGTCTGCATACGAAAATTCGATCAAATATATCCAATAGTTTATTTACTACAGCTACCTAGTCAAAGATTGGCATATTAGATGGCTATTTAGTATGTTTGAAAAAATCACTTTTTTATTTCGATGCTAGGATTTATTTGATAATTCCAAACTATTCTTATGCTTCAGTATCGCCAGTGATGCCCTTTATTGTCGTATTAGTTGTCTCCACATTGTATTGTGTTCATGAATACCTATTCCATAAATTGGGATTACTATTAATTAAGTAATCCCAATTTATGGTACCTACCATAAATTGGGATTACTTAATTAATAGTTTCATTGCTAAATTTCTATGTAGCTCGTAGTCGTAACGTATGAGTAGCAGAGTAGGTAACATATCTGGTTGTACCATTTGCCCGCCTTTCAAAATGTTGCCTTCTCAGTATTTCTCAATACCTGTTAGAGCGCTGATAAAATGATATTCCCACGTTCTGTAGTAAATACATTTCGGTTGTCACGAATCACCACGTGTCGTCGTGCTGGCAACAGAGATTCCGACACACATGTTATCCAGACTTCATTCTATCTTAGTTTGTACTTCCTTGTGTCTTACTATAATCTTATCTTTCTTATCATATCAATGAAGATATAATCAAATCAAATCATTTATTTCAGATAAATATCCATACTTACAAATCAAATCAAAACAAATCAGAATAAAATTGTAGGGTCAGGTGGGCTACAGTGAGCCAGTGGTACACAGAGAATCGGTATTATTATATTCAAAACTAGTTGTTACCGGATCATGAAACCGACACGTAGCAATGTGTTTCGTTACGTCTCCCTCACTCCCCAATTGAGGGCGAGCGCCCGTTGTAAGCGGTCGTGTGGTACGACGATTTGTGTTTTCCCGCGCAAAAAGTAAAAAATAGGTAAGTTTTGCTTTTCTTCTTCAAGGTCGTGTTTTCTGAGCTTTTCGTACCATATTTTATATACATGTTAAGTCACTATCTAGCAATAATATGGTTATTATGTTTTAAACATATTCCTTGATCAATTGCGTTTTTTCAACATCAAATGTCAAATAATGTAGGTGGTACACAGTGACTCAGTATTGCAGGGTACACAGTGAACCGTGGTTCAGTGTGTACCGCTTCATGGTTCATTGTGTACCAAAGTTCAACGTCAGATTAGTTAAATAGATACAACTTTTTTTGCTTCAGGATGGGTCGAACTAAGGCAGTGAAAAGAAAGATTGGGGGGCATAGCAAGGACGATATGGTGCAAGCACTTCAGCTTATATAAGATGGTGCATGCATACGCAGGGCCGCTAAAGAGTGCCACTTGGCATATCCTACGCTACGGAGGTACGCTAAAAAAATCCAGTCGGATGAAAACACTAACTTAGTTCCTAATTACGAAGTCAATGCAGTATTTTCCCAGGACCAGGAACTAGTGTTAAAAGATTACATAAAACAATGCGCCTTAATGTTTTATGGGCTCGGGGCAAAAGAAGTTCGTCAAGTGGCATACCAAATGGCAAAAACCAACAAAATTAAAACACCAATATCTTGGGAAGCAAATGGAATAGCTGGAAAAGACTGGTTGCGATCGTTTAGAACACGCCATCAAGATCTTAGCCTTAAAAAACCTGAGCCATGTAGCTTAGCCTTTAATAGGGACAATATTGAAAAATTCTTTTCAAATTTAAAAGAAGTTATGCAGCGACATCATAGCTTCGGTGATGACATGCGAGTATATAACTTAGATGAGACATCAACAACAACTGTACAGAAGCCACAGAAAGTGCTAGCACCAAAAGGGTTTAACGTCTGTAATATTTGCGGGATTGTCCGAAAGGGTTACCGCTGGCCCGGAACATAAAGGGCTAAGGAAGGAACACGGGTGGGTTTTAGTCAGTTAAGTCTGACACTCCCTTCCGCTCCACCCAGAGCGGGAGGAGTCATCTGGACAAGCTTTATGTTATCGTGATTAAGTTATAATTCTATTTTTTGTTTTTTCTTGACATTATAAGCAATAAACCTTCTTGAATAAATGAAAAAACTTTGTTTTAATGATGAATTTTTGATTGATGGCCGATTTACCCCAATTAGTCCAGTTAAAATATAACTTAACTTCGTTTTATTCTGATATGGTTCACTGTGTCCAACGGTGGTTCACTGTGAACTTCATCATGGATCAGTGTGTACCACAGAGTGTACACAGTGAACCAATTCCCATTTTTTTTAAAACACTTAATAATGTCTAACCTGTCAGTTTTTGAGCTTAAATTTGTAAAGAAACCTTAAGTCCATTAGACACTAAATGGTATGTATGAGAAAAGAAAACGATAACTTTGAATTTGAGTACATGACACAACTTTGAATTTTTTGTGGTTCACTGTTGCCCACCTGACCCTACACTTATAAAATTAAAATCAAATATTAAAATCAAAATTAAAATCTAAATAAAAACCTAAATTAAAATCAAAATTAAAAACAAAATTAAAATCAAAATTAAGCTCATAAATTAAAATAAAATTAAAAACAACAAAATTAAAATCAAAATTAAAAATTTATACACATTACATTAAATAATAATCGCAGGCGCTGGCATGCAGCTGCAGCCACCTCCGCAAAAAAGGCGAGTCCCACCGCTCGGACAACACACTCAGGAGCCCGTTCGAGCTGCCACGGCAACGGCGCAGAAGCGACGCACTCCTTTTTCTAATTATACCGTGGAAATCATCGGTTCTAGCCTCAGTGAACATCGCTGACGCGCTACAAAACCGTGGCCGCCCCAACAGAATCCTAAACGCGTTGTTGTACTGGACACGTAGAGCGTTGTACGCCCGCTGAGTGAAGTTGGTCCACAGGCTACATGTGTAGAAGGTCTGACAGTACGCCTTGAACAGGGTTACCTTCACCTGCGAAGAACAACGCGCAAACCTGCGAACCAACATGTTGCACCGGACAGACAACGCCCTACGTTCCCTCTCAATGTCCGCATTGTCAGACAAATCCTCAGTGACCCAGTGACCCAGATACTTGAACTGATTTACCCTGTTCAAAAGTGATCCGCAAAGAGTGACAGGAGCCACAGTTGAGTAACTTTTAGCACCCGCTTTAAAGATCATGTATTCACTCTTCTTTGGATTGTATCTGAGCCCATGGGCCTCTGCGTAAGTTTCACAAACCCTCAACAGTTTACGCAATGCAGAGAGCGAAGGGCTCAGCAGCACCATGTCATCCGCATAACTGATGTTGTTCACACAAACCCCATCAATAGAACAACCGACTTTAGTGCTGCTGAGCTCCCCGATCAACTGATTCATATACAGGTTGAAGAGACGCGGCGAGGTTAACCCCCCCTGCCTCACGCCACACTCCAACCTGTATACATCCGAATGCGACCCTGCCCATCTGACACTGTTCTGCTGATGACTGTACCAGTATTCAAACAGCGATATAATATCAGGTGACAATTCCGTCTCGCAACGCAACTTATGCCATAACTTATCATAGCACACCATATCAAAAGCCTTTGAAAGGTCTAAAAAACATGCGTATACAGGTGTGTTCCTGGCAGTATAGTACTGAACAGTTTGCTTAAGACAGAGGATGGCACTCTCAGTAGACAGGCCAGGCCTAAAACCAAATTGAGCGTCATTCAGGTTTAGGTGCCTTCCCAACTGTTGATCAAGCAAACTATCCAGCACCTTACTTATAACTGTTGCTAACGAGATGGGTCTATAATTAGAAATATCAGCAGAATCACCAGTTTTATTCTTAACAATCGGAACAATTGCGGTGTACATTAAGTCATCAGGCAAGTAACTATGACTCACACACAAGTTGAAAAACAAAGCGAGAACTCTTGGCAGATGTACACCAGCGTACCTCAGATGCTCGATGCTGAGCCCATCATGTCCCGGGGACTTACCCCGGACCATCCTCTTAATGACAGCAGCCACATCCTTGGCACAGAATCTAACGGAAACGTCCCCAGAGCGATCCCCAGCAGCAAGCACCCGCGACGCCGGCCCGAGCGGTGACTGAACCTTGAAATGTCGCTGGAAGGCACAGGCAATGTCCCGGGGCTCATGTGCACCACCGATACTCACAGGAAGGCTCGACACTGAGTTCAAGTTTTTTGTATTTTTCCAGAAATCACTAAAGTTCTTGTTTGCATGATGCTCAGCTATATTATTCATTTTTATTTGATCTTCATTATCTTGACAATATTTTAATTTCGATTTAAATATTTTCCTAGTTTCACGCATGTCTTTGAACACGGGTCCAGTGGTAGGTTTGCCGTGAAGTACCCAGGTTTGAAAACAAAGTCGAGCCCTCCTATGTGCGTCCCCGACATACCTGTTCCAGCCTGGTACATGTTTATGTTTTCTACGGTTAGGTACACGTTTATTACAGCTGCACTCTGCTGCCTTAGTCAAAATATTTACAATTCTTTCATACAATTTACTAATTATTAACTTGTGGGCCTCATTATCACACATTCTGTCGGCACAATGCGTAAACTCTGATGGGAAGTCTAATAGTTTTAACTTTGAGTTACAATAATTATGGTAAGTTTCAATTTGTTTATTATTTCTATTGCCCCAATTTATTTCATTAAACGGCGAGTTAATTATGTTAGTTTTAGGTAAAATTACATTTAAATTACATTCCACCAGTAAGGGAAAGTGATCTGACCAATAGGTGTCATACATAATAGACACATTAACTATCGAGCGTCGCGCTGAACCAGTCACCACGCAGTGATCGAGCCAGCGACGACACCCGTGTGCATCACTAATAAACGTATACGAGTCGGGTGGTAAAAGTTCCATGTCTACGCACGACCACATCTGTTCAGCACAAAAAGTTAATAGTTCACAAGAAAACTGCTCACCTGGGTGCGCGTTGAAGTCCCCAAGAATAAATACGGTTTCCACATCACTACTCTCGATTATAGCATTTAATTCACTCAAACACTCAGTGAACTCAGTCAAGTTATCAAATGAATCTGTTGGCATATACACTGTTATAACTAAAATTGACCTATCGTTGATCACTATCTTAATCGCCGCGAGTCGCACACTTTTACACACTACAATCGATACCGACGGAAAAACTGACTTTCTCCACAGCAGAGCAACCCCACCATATGGTCTACCTCTAACAATCCCGGCAGACGTATCCACGGCAGAATTACCGGTATAGAAGAACGCGTCATCGATGGTACCCAGGAACGGTAAATCATGGGGAAGAAGCCACGTCTCCTGAAGCGCAACAATGTCAGCCGATTGACACAATTTCCTTACACAACCAACCGAGCGAGTGACGCTCTTACAGTTAAAGCTGACAAGTTTTGACATACTATTCTCAACACTCATTAGTAGTAGGTTTCATAACAGCCAACTCCCGATCGGTACGCTGCGTCATGTTTCGATTAAATTCAACGAAACGGCGATAAAGTACCCCATCAGGCCAAAAATCTTCGTTTAAAAATATTTCCATTTTAGATCTAGGAACGAAAACAATGTATGCATTATAATCCTTAGCTGTTTTCATATTCATTTTTTCTAAACGCACGTCTAGCTTAGTCTTGTTGTTTATATATGCTTTGATGTCACACACAGACGCTTCCATTGACACGTTATAAATATAAATTGGAACCTTTATGTCAGCTGCTCTAAAATTAGTATTGCCGTTCACAATAGCTGTTCCCGATTTTCCTAAGAAACGATTTCTCAGTCGTCATATAGGTGGATTTGAAAGTTTTACTTCATACCTATTCTGAATGTGTGCCGGTCGTTTGCACATTTTTCCGACTCATTATCACATATATGCAAAGAATCATTATTTAAGGTTCTTGTTATATGCATGACGCAAGTATCTGTTATAGCAGCAAGTACAATTAGTGAGTAACCATTAGATCAAGGCGAGACCAATAAGAGTGCGCAGATGAAATATGACTTATTATTTATCAAGTTATCAGTGAGGTCACGTCGCGGCTACGGGTACAACAAACAATGCAAGTAGGAACCTAAATACTTACAATTAGTTGGAATCATAACTACGAGCACGGCACACAGCAAGCAATAGTTTTGTTCCCCGTCATTAGCATTACCTACATATTGTACTGACCAAGGACATACTCGTACAAAGAGTACCTGCTAAGCATATCGATTATTACAGTCTTCATTTTGACTTACTCGAATGAATAACTTAACAGGGGGCTCACATTGGTCCCGTCATCATGCACGTGCTATACAGTCAACATAATTGCTACAACAAACAGAAGTAGATAGGACTAGCGTGTTGCTCACGGACGAAGCTCGTCTCGGTACGTAATAGATACCCAGTGGCACCTTTACACACATTTGTATACATGGACATAGGATTCCTGCGACCTCCAGTATCCGATCAAGTTTCTCTCGTCGCGTAGAAAACCAGGAAACAAAGAAAAACCAGTCTTCCGTTAAAACTTGTAGGGTAGAGCGACGACTAGCTAGTAGAACAGAGGGGGAGACACGTGGCGGGTCAGTTCTAGGGCATGCGCTTATAATTCAATTAGGACGGCCTGTCGTTATCTACGTAGTGTGTCCGAACGAACCGTTCATCGGCACGGGACGAGATACTGACAACATGAACAAAACGAGATTCCTGAACGTGTCTGGGAATGAGAGGAACCCACGAGGCCTGGCAAGCGTTGTTACTGAAATAAGTCTAACTTACGATCCATTTGGCAAATAGCTGTCTCATCTTATTGTTACAAATTATAGAACTCAGTTCGGGAGACGAAGTTGAGGTTAGCCGTAAAAGAATCATTTGTCTTAGACCGCCCAAAATCCTCGTGATTGAGCAAGGAGGAAAGAGCGTATTCGGAAAGCGGATTGTGGCACCATGCCGAAATTTAGCATGTTGGGAGAAGATAAAAGAACTTTAGAAAATAAACCCATATTCAAACATATGCCAATAGTGGAATATTTTATTTCTTTCTGGCAAGGCGCCGTCACTAGCCGCCAACGTAATTCGATAATTAAAAAGCAATCTCCCCAGCGATCTCCGACATGAATTATATAAATTCGGTCTAGTCAAGCCGATGGATCGTCAAACGCTATAAATCAGATTGTTACCGGCCTCAGCGTCAGTTAAAATCAGTCTAATTTCATCTTGGCTGGCGATTTGAAGTGTGCAGGGTGAGCAGCACGGCACAGCGCATGCGCGCCGCCACACATTCATTACCAACACAATATTAATGACATCCAAGAGTCAGATGAGCCACGTGCCAGCGTAGCTATCAACTACAATACTTTATCATCACATACAGATAAATATAAAGACGTCGCTGTCGCAGCCGTGACGACACACAATTAGCTAGTTACGCACTGCAAAGCTATTTGCACCTTTTTGTCCCATACTACAGATATAAATACTCGAGACGGTGCAGTGGAATTTTTCAACTACCTATGTGGTCAATGACAGTTTAAGTAATCCGCGGAGTTGAGGATCAACTTGGACTAGAAAGTTATAAATGAATCGTACACCCGGTTACAGTCGATTATAGTGTAGGTCGGATCTTCGTTTGCGATCCATCACGTGACATAATTCGGTGCAAATAAAGTATTATTAAATAATAGTGATACATTTAGGACGGTCTTGTCGAACCTTGACTCGACACGCGGAGTTATTATTGTTCTGTCACCGGCGGCGACTACGATTTTATCGTGGTTTGGCGGGAGTTCACGACACGAAACAGATTAGCCGTGATGCGCACGGAGCCGACCGACCACCCGACCACGTCCAGCACCACCACCGTCACCTTCACCATTGCTAAGTACCACCATCACTGGCGACATCATCTCCGAGGCCGCGATCCGGTTGATGAGTTATCGTTAATGACACTGGAGCGGTGTTAACTCTGAGCTCACACAACACTACAAGTACGAGTGCTAACGGCGGCAGTGGGTCACAGTGCAGGGCCGCAGGGCGAGGCGCGCTGCCCGGGCGGCGCGGCGGCCCGGTTGGCGGCGCGCCACCTATACGTATTTCTGCCCTCCGCTCTCCACGACCACTCACCTTCGGGATGCAGCCTCTGCGGGTCGAACCAGGCATCTGGAATAGAAGGCTGCGCGTTAGCGGGTTAGTCGCGACAGACAGAGAGGAAAGCGGGCGAAGCGAAGCCGGCGCGAGGGGGAGGGGGCACTTACGCGGGTCGAGGACGCTGCAGAGGGAGGGCCCGGAGTCCGGCATGGTGGTGATTTACGTAACGCGAGCGTGAGGTGGATAAGGGCGGCGGACGGAGCGCGCGCCGCGCCGGACTCTCGCGTCGATACTGGCGGCGCAGCCCCGCGCCGAGCCCTCCCACCCCACCCCGCGCCGCAGCCCCCCGCCCGCGCCTGCCCGCACGCATGCGCACCTACCACCATGTCTGCCCAGCACCCCCAGCGTGCTGCAGCACCACCACCGCCCGCCGCCACCGCGACACGCATGCCCGCACCCTCACCAGGATATCGTGTGTTAGTCTCACAAGGTTAGCTCATCGTGCGGTTAGTATTTGAGTACTTACTCCGGTGCAGACAGATGATTAGACAAGTTATTTACATACAAACAGTAAGACGAACAGAAGTAACGAGTAAGAGCGAGATAACGGTGTCTGGTACCTATGCATGTTGTTTAAGTCTTGTTTACAGGGCACGCGGGTGACGGGTCGCAGGTCACGGCGCGGTCTACATGAAATAATGTCAGAGTCGAGCTGCACTGACCTGCAAAGTGCATTCGCCTTTTGTATTCATTGATCAGTATTAGAGTAAATTCCGCAAGGATCCGCGGAAAATAACGAAAAATTTGAAAGTCATTAAATAAATGACAATATTAGCGGTTAGAACGCGACGCGACGTTGTTTACGTCTTATCAGGTACCTTATGTTACGATGAATCATAAATAGCCATGTTATCCTCATTCAGCACACAATAGCTACAACACGTTCAATGTTGCTAAGAATCTACCAGGTACACTAATGGTGGCTGACATGGCCAAACTTGCTGAAAGTCTGCATTGTAATGTATTATATCATCATCGTCAATATTATTGTGTGGAAATATTTTCTTGTTAAAAAACGATTAAAACCAGTGAGACGCAGACAACTTTCGAAACGTGTCGCCTTCACGCATCGTAAGCCATCGCACAAAAAGTGATTATAACAACTGAATAAAGGCTGATCTTGTTCCGAAAAACACTGCCACATTTAAAATACATGCGAGAATTCATACACCTTTGTCGTATCCTTGCAAAGTAAGAGAATATGCAAAGCAGATCACGAACTTCAAGTGCAAAGAGCTGTAGTCAAGTCGATCAAAGAATAATGGCAAATTTGGACCATGACAAGTCATTTGGGCTCCTTCCTTAGTTCTAAATCGCAACCATTCCGAGAGAATCACAGATTATTCAAGACTTTCGTTTTGCCAAATAACCATGGAGAGTGCCGTCTTGTCCGAAGTCATTGCGTGCTTCAAAGACCATGTCAGACATCCTAAGTCATCAAATGATGATGTTTCAATATTTGCTTCCTTATGAAGATGACTTGGTTGGTGTTGACTTTGAATTCATCTAGAAAACATAAATAAAACTAAATGTAACTTTTGAATCTTGATAGACAGACTATACTTGCAGCACAAATACTTAATAGTTTAGAAGTTGTGAAGTGGATAGATTTTTGTCCCGCCATACGGTAGAGTCGCGGTCGTCTGACAGTCGTGGCGGATAATGGGCGAGAACAACGGAGTACTGCGAAAATGAGTCAGCACAGTTCACCTCCATTATGGTAATACTAATTACAGACCAACGTTCCAACTAACCAACCCTAAAACTACACGCTCATATTCGTCGATTTACCAACTATGTATTACGTTGTGGGTTGCGGGTACTGAGGACACATATTCGTAGGTCTTGGATACCTGAACTTCAGATAATCAAATGCCAAACTACGTATTAGAGACAACACCGCAAAATATCACCAAAAATAGAACTTTATAATGAAAAGCGTCAATAAAAAGCTAGTTCCTGAGACAAATTACAAACCTCAAGTACTCGGCTAATATTACGCTTCATAGAAATTGCACAAACATGATGTAAGATGTGTATCGACTTGAGTTAATGTTGAACATCTACGTTTTTGGTGCTACCATACCAATATTGAGGCTATCCACACTAGTAGTAGTATTTTAGTACTTCTCCTGCTAAAAGATGGGATGAAGATCAATCAAAGTTGAATACTGAAGCTATTTTGCACTCCCACGCAGAATACTGGCCGTGACTTCGGATTCCGGAGCCACGGCCAGTGTACCAAATGACGTGTTCAATTTATATGCTACTGCTGGCCTTTGTTTTAGTCCAAACCAACACACAACAGAACGAAAGCCAACTTGTATTGCTGGGTCTATAAGTTCTGAGACACCAGTTTACAAGAAGCATAAATGTAGGTGCAGATAAAATTGTTAAATAATAATGTTCAGTCTGATTGATTTTGGCCAGCGTAAGAGGTTCCCGATTGTGATAGCAGCACCTGGTAGCAAAGAATTATCTTTTATTGCAGTACTGTAGAGAGACTATAGCCTACTTGGTGCTTACCTTCATACCAGTACCTTTATAGATGAGCGAGCGCCTCATACATAATATTGCTATCTTGGAAAAAGTCTCATAGAAAAAGTACCATACAATTCTACATAACGTCGTTCATATTGCAATTTGTTCAATGTCAAAAATTATGCTGTTTTTTTACTCTCCTGTAAACTTGTCATTTTTGACATAGAACTAATTGCAATATGAACGATTGCAATTTGTTCAATGTCAAAAATTTCAATATTTTTTTGTAGTATGCTGTTTTTTTACTCTCCTGTAAACTTGTCATTTTTGACATAGAACTAATTGCAATATGAACGACGATAAGTAAGTATAGCTACCTATTTTATTTATTCCTTCAGAACAATAGATATTGAAGAAAAAGTTCTGAGCCACACGATACTACATCAACTGACAATCCCTAAGTGATGCACCCTGGAGAGACAGACACGGAAAAATCTCTAAATTATGAAACCCTAATCCAGGCTTTTGGTGTATGTGTTGGGTATATCGGGGGGAATCTCAAAAGAACGTTTACCGTAATCCTTCAATCAAATAATAATAAAATTCTTTATTTCACCAAAAGCCATTTCATTACAATATCCAAAGACAAGAGAGCGTAAACCCTCCCAAAATTGGGGGAGGCCTATGTCCAGCAGTGGACGTCTATCGGCTGAAACGACGAAGAGAGCGTAAAGGCTTAGGTATAACTAGGTCACAATAATTTTAATACTCTTGTTTAATAAGTTCTTGATACAATATGCAATGGAATATAGTTTCATACCTACACAGTCATGACCGGAGACAGTCATGAAAGGAGTGACTGATTTAATAAGCGGGTTTCCCCACCGTGCACCGGCTTGTTCGCCCTAATCAAATAAATTACAAGCAACTATTTTTCATTCACGACATCAACTGACATCAAACGGGAACTTTGTAAACCATCTTATGAACATATGAGTAGTTCATTAAACTGACAGTTCAGAAGGCAGATTAGTCCAGTACTCATTTCTGGAAGTAAAAGCTCGCTCGTTGGCTAGCAACAACTTGATCCGTTTAAATAAAGAGAGCAGACGGTGACGGTGTGTCTGTTCGGTGGTTGGCGAGGAGCGTATCGATCGCCGCGCCACCCGGCCTCGCTCGCGACCCCATCACCCCACCCACATACAGCGAGGACTAGCCTTTATACTTTATTGCATCCATGTCTGGGTTTTTACAGATATTCAGGACTATTAGTAATCAAATTACTAACGACAGCAAATGCTGTTGGCAATTGATTACTAGCAGATCTGGATTTATAAATAAGACATTCTGTGACAATATGAAAAGAAACAATTAATTTAGCCTGCGAATCTATTCGTAGGACCAAAGCATTAGAATAAATTACGAACGATCCGATAGATTCCCACACACTAATAGGATCAAGACTAAATGGAATCTTTCCGCTTGATACACTTTGACGACGACCCCTAAATCAAAACAGTACACTGTAGGTACTTCTACATTTATTACAGCTTTCATCATAATTGGGGTCACAATTTTATCGTATTGTCTCCCTCTTCTCTTCTGGCGAGTAGCAGCACTACCACTGAGTTGACGAAAATGACAGTTTTTGTAAGTCGTTTAACAACAAAATAAAGCAATAAGGTTATTCGATTCTGTAATTTAACAGCCTTTTTGGGTGCGTCATTATGAATGGGAGAGTAAACAAAAGGGGTGACAGGGAAGTGACGTCAGCGGGAGATCTCGGCACAAGGGTCACAAAGGGCTTAGCGCTACATTTTTGTGAAGAGCTTGGAATTAGGTCAACGAGTGCACACAGAGCTCGTGTTGATCTTGGAACTGTCTGTGGTTCTGCTTGCTCTTTTTGTAAATATTTGTTTCGTGGTACGAGTCGCAAGCCAACTAGGAAAAAATAAAAAATAAATGTATGGCTTAGGAAGTATACATTGCCCAAGTGTTATTTTATTTTTACATTGGGTATCAGGAATTATTAAAAAAAAAATCGCCATAACATTTATTTCCCTGGATTGAAAAAGCTGGAAGTCATGGGGCCGTTGTCCAACAGTGGGATAACGCAGGATGATATTTATTAAAGTGACATGCCAAAAAAGTTACATTCTTATGAACTTGACGACATAGGTTAAGCCGTCTGCGCTCTGAACCTGAACCATGACTCGGGTAGTTAACATCTGGGGAGCTGGGGAGTTTGTTGCACCACGAGTTCCTAGCTAAAACACGAGGAAGTGGTGAAGGGCGTTTTGGGAGACTGCCTTTACATAATTGTTGACGTTCTTAAAGTGCTGATTCTCAGCTTAATTTGAATGAATGATTTTTGATTTTGATCAGTCAGTATTATACCTACCTAGAGCATAATAGTTTTAATAAAAAAATCCAATAATGAACATACGAACAATCACACCTATAATGATAAATAGGTACAGTTTGGCATATCGAGAAGTGTTGGTGAGAACATAGTTGGTGACACTCGCTCGAGTCTCGACCTACATAAAGAGTGCTGAGACTCGGAGTTACTATGAAATCAAACTTTTTGTAGCGATTTGGCAACAGTTAGCTATTTCTACCAGACTTTATTCATGAAGTATACATAGTTAAAGATGATGTCTTTAATCACACCGATTGTAAATCAATCGATCATGCAAGATCAAACAGTTTAACGATTTTAAACAAGTGATTACATAAAACAATTTTCAACATGTTACCATTTCTTCTTTTTGTCACCAAATTAGGGTGGTACTGAACTGAACGACAATGAAAATAATTGATTAAAATTTCATTTATTTTTACATGGAGTAGATTGACTGAATGCTGATGACTGATATTGTAAAGTTAAGTTCTTAACAATTCACCTACTATGACATTATTAAGATAGACATGGTACGTTGTCCATCAATAAAATCTATCGATATTGCACTTTTGCAGAGCGCCCCGAGGTCGATTCGGACGAGTAGATCGTTTGAGAATAAAAATAAGACAACTATGCCACATACCATCATATAGGCCGGTTAGAAACATGTCTTCAGCAGATCTAAAAGGAAGCAGAGACATATTTCAAAACGTATTTTCTTTTTATTATTTAATGTAAGTTGTCATTTCTAAAACTAACTGCGCCAAAATTAACTGCGCCAAAATTAACTGCGGAAGCACAGCTGACGTAATTTTTTTTATGCAGAATATCGCGCGGATGCATCGGAAGGATTTATTACCGGAATGTGACCTAAAAGCCGCTGACATGTCCACCACCGCCGCAAGGAAATCTTTTAGCCGACCAAACCAAAACCGAACTAATCATAGCAGAGTTTAGGAAGCATAGTTTCGAATAACTGAAGCAGCCGACACCCTTTCAAATACCAGTATGTCGATACTTACGCGTGATATCGTCACCGCTTCCGGAACCCATGTTTCACACACAACAAAATCCACACAAAAGGCAAGTCCTCGCGAGAATGAGTCACAGCACGAGCACACGACGCCACACCAATGTCAAGCGAGCACTCGGAACAGTTGTGAGCAGCGAGCAGAGAGCGTGCGACGTGAGCGCGCGGCGGGTGCTCCGTTTGTGAACGCAGCGCGGTGCTGCTTCATCGATGCTAAAATTAGCGATGGTGGCGTCCGCGTCGTGCATACCACGCGTCACTCGCCGCCACCGCCGCCGCGCCGACGCCGCTCCCTGCGACCGCGCACTCGCGCACCAACAATATGCCTATTGCCACAGTTTAATTTACTCTTAACAATGATATATATCATTGACTCTTAATCAAATTCAAAAGAATACAGGATTAGGTATGTAGTCATCGGTGGATGAAACACTTTGAAAGAGACTATTACAAAAAGTCTCTCCTCTATGGGGCAAACTGCACATAATGATGAACTACGAAAAATTGTTTGGGGCACCTAAGGTATTTTGAAGGAAATTTTAATCTCAATAAATTTACGTCGAGTCCCGCTCTCAGAACGACAAAGATAAGATAAAGACTTGAAGATAACACTAGTTTCAACTACAACAGTTATAAAGTTATAAATAAACCAAGGCATTAATGGATAGCAACTAAGTTTTAATAAACGATAGTAAAGAGCGACACCGGGAACTGAAACCAGTGGGAAATAAAGGATGACTCGTCGATTTACAGCGTAAGTCGGAGTAAGTCCTCTGACTGACGGGCTAAAATTTTGTTCAATTGAATGTTACAAAGTAAATTCAGATAATTATAATACTTAGGGCTGATTTTTCAATCATCTGATAACTTTCTTCAAGGAATAATTTCGAAATTTTGGCAGTTATTTCATACTGTCAAAAATTCAAAACTATTCCTCGGATAAAATTATCTGGCGTTTGAAAATCAGCGCTTAGTTGAAAGATTCTTTACCAAGTTAAAGACAAACTGTATAAGTATGACGATGACTGCCCGATACGACATAAGTATTGTCTCGTGCTGGCTGTCGCCATCCACCAAGTCACCAAGCCTGTGGTCGGGCGGGCTAGTAGCAGACAACTTAATGTCTAGGGCAAGAGTAGGATGGGAGCGACTCGGACGTTGTCTGAATAATGTATGGTGCGGGCTATCGGACGTCCGCGTGCAGGCCGAGCGTGGGCCCGCGGGTGCCGTTACCCGGTGCTGCAGCGCGGTCAACGCTCTTGCCGCTCCGCCACCTCTGCAGCCGACCTCCTCTACCCCTCCTAGTTTCGCCACCCCGCCCCCCTATTTGACTGCTGTCACTATTTCACTTATTTATATTCATTTCATTTTGACAAAAAACGTAATCTCTCAAATTTCCCGAGGTTGAATCTTGTTGGTTTGAGATGAATAAGAACCTAATACTTGCGTCATATCAATGCGAAAATTTCGTAACCATAATTTCCTAATATTAAAACTTGCCACAATGTTGTTCAGGTGCTGTAATACACTTGTATAGCTAATATTGGTGTGCGCGGGCATTGTTCTCCTGCAGACGTGATTCTTCACGGTCCGTGGCCTGCAGCGCGCGGTGCTCGCCTTCAAATGGAACCATTCTAATTTTCTAAAACTTACCGTGTCGCGCAAAAAAAACGCTGCGCGCTAGCGACACCTCATGCAGACACGAACAATGAAATCACCTACCAGTTATAGCTATGATTCTCCATTAGCGAAGACTATGTTTGCAGTCATTTCATTTCATTTAGGAAAAGAAAGGCATTTTGAAACGTAATGCCAAACAAGTTGCCATTCACAGTACAGATAGAGCGTAACAAGGAAAGAACATCTTACCGAGTCCCATCTGGCAGAAGATGACCTCGGCCTCAATCACATGCGCTACTTGACGTTTCGGCTCAGGCGCTGCTGGCTTCGGCGGCTGAACCGGCTTTGACTTCACAGCTTCCGGCTTCAGAGGTTCTGGTTTCGGGGGCTCGGGTGCTGCCGGCTCTGGTGACGCCGACGGTTTGGGTTCCTCTGGCAGGGGCTTTTCGGGCGCCACTGGAGCGCTGGGAGCAGGCGTTGGAGCCGGGGCCGGCGCCGCCGCGGGCGCCAGCACAGGCGTGGGGTCATGCGGCGGCTCGGGGGTGTAGGCGGCGCGCCCCGCCTCGGCGCGGGGCTCGGCCCGGTGCATGGGCGACTCGCCGGCCGTATCGGCGTCCGACTCGCTGTCTGTGAATTTGTCGGCGATGTGGTCGGCCGAGGCGGAGGGTGCACGAGGCGCCTCCGCCAGCAGCTCGCGCTCCATTTCAAGGAAGCTGCGCGTGGCGGCAGCGGCGGGCTGGCGGTGCGGCGACTCGGCCGCCTCTCGTTTGCCGTCGCGGTCGAGGTGTTCGAAGTCATCCGTCGAGTCCTGATCGCGCTTCATTGCGGGTTCGGCAGGCGGCGCGTCGGCGACCGGAGCGGGGTCTCCACTCGCGAGACCCCCAAGGAGAGCGTCGGCGCTGTCCATGTTTCCTTACGTGACGATAAAAAAGACCGGTGTCGAAAGTGATCGATAGGGTGCGGGAGTAGCGCGAGTGCGAGAAGCTGCGAACGCAGAGGGCGGGTCCTGTCGTGCGTCCTCGCCGTATCGTACTGCGGTCTGCTAGCCGTTCGGCGGCCGCGGCTGCACGACGTCACTCAGCACGAGAAACGAACGGTATTACTCATCGCCGACCCCTCCGTTGCAGCGGGGGCGGCGCCGCTCGCCGGTAATATAGATAATAAAATGAAATTATAATATGTAAATGAAAGCAAATATAATAAGTTTAATATTTACTGTAAAGATGGTCAAGTAAACAGTTAATATAAATAAAATTGCACAAAAATATGAGAATGTCTAATGCAAGCAAGAAATTGCCAAAAGTATTGACTTTCCGATCCTGACCTTTTTAGAAGGCGCGCTGGCTAAGTAAGCACTGTTTTACCGACACTTCACAGCACAGTGTCAATCGGATACAACAGGAGAAAATAGAAGAAAATTTCACTTCACTGTGGTTTCACAAATGAAAGGAAGCGATGGCACTGACAATACTGACATTACAACAGCTGTTACCAGTGTGACCAGTTCAATTTGTAAAAAAAGTATGCAAAAAAACTTTTATACATAAAAAACAACCGACTTAAAAAAAAAAACACTACAAAGTGGAAAATAACTTTAATTTCAGAAGTCGGTGTCAAATAACGAAAATGCGGAACCAACGACACCGACTTCCGAAATTAAAGTTATTTTGTTGGTAAAAAGTTCTTATTTTTCACTTTTTATTAGTTGTTAGGTTACTCCACAAAAATTCAATTAACATTACTTGCTATGTAACTATCAGTTAAAACATCATCAATATAAACTAAGTGGGAAAAAAATCGTATTAGTGAAGCTAACTCAAAAACAACCCAAGCAAAGTTTAATCAAATTTATTTGGGGTCATCCCTGGTGCATACCTTATCCATCAACACATAGATATTGCAGCCAAGCTAAGGTTTATTGAAGGATTGAAGACACCGACTAGAAGAGTCATCAAAATTTGCATAGAAATGCCAGAGATGCAGTACATTTATGCATATAACTTCGTACTTAAGAATAATTACTTAATGTTTTATACGCTAAAATTTTCCTGAAAGTATGTAGATCACGTTAGTGAAAGAAACACAACAATATTGGCACATTCCTTTTTAAGAAAATCGCGGACATACATACATACGGGTCGAATACAGAACTTACTTTTTGAAATCGGTTAAAAATTAAATAAATATTTATAATGTTTTCTAAAAATGGGATCGCTGTCATTATTGTCTTACTTTTGTTGTGTAATTTAAATCACAAAGTTGAATTAGACGGTAGAAAGGTATGCGACTTGGAAAGTGATATATTAAAACAATGTTATATAAACTATAGATACGTTGCTCGCGCTCTGTAGTGGCAACATAATTGCAAGGTAATTACCGCACCACCATTTAGTCGCGTACATAGATGTCGCGTATCAACCAATGCCACGGCTGTACCTGACAATAAAATAACTAATTTGTGTGAATAACTTCCTCCCTACTTCCTAAAAAATGCCGCCCTGTGTTTTTAGGAAATGTAAAAATTATACTGCAACTGTGGAAGATAAAAAAGTATCATTTCATGCGTAAGTATCAAGAAAAATGTATTTTATTTTTTTCGAAGCCTTCTAATGGCGGCTGGCGCCTGAGGTAAGTCACGTGCCGTTAGTGCCTGGGGAGAGATGGGGTACTTTGCATCAGTATTTAAATAACCTACATTGTTTTTATTTTGATGAATTATACCTATTGTTTGAATATAATATGAACTGTAACTCAAAGCATTTATTTCAATTAAACCTTGTACAGGCACTTTTGAATAGTCAAAAAATTTAATAGTCTGTCAGTTAGTCAGAAAGTTGAAGCTAGTTGCCCATTCCAAATCGTAGATCTCTATGGAGAAGAACGGGCAAGAAACTCCATTGCATGGGCACTCTTTTAAATCAAGATATTACAAAATCGTGGGTAGGTAGATTATTCTCTTCTTTATGTGAGAACAATGTAGAAAAAGACACAAATGAAGAAACAATTCAAAATATAAGATTAAAAATAAGCCTTGGCAGTTAAGAGATGACCAGTCTCAACCGACGGCACTCGTTCACGAACATGACGCGTGCATCAGCACCATCCAGCTCAACCATATTGAAGGGAACCGAATGATCCAACACACGCGCCAACATCGGTGAGACATTTAAGTAAGCATGACACGTTCTCAACTGCCATGCTCTTTCAAGTCAACATCAAAAATCATAATAAACGGATACATGGTTCTTACATTTACAAAAAAAAAATGCTTATATATTACTTATACAAAAATATAGTTTGCAATTTATTTAAGAGATTAAGAGAATTTTACCACGAAACAGGAAGAGATATTTAATATTGAAGTATTCAACAATTAAATCTTGATTGAATAAAAATAAAAAATAAATTATGTTCGTAATGTCAGAAACACTAAAAAAGAAAAAGGGAAGCACCTCTTCCAAATATTGAAATTTTAACTAGTGAGCCCAAGTGCCTGTGGAGCAGGACAGCATTAAGCCAAGCATTTTTATCTACGATATAATCATCAAACTTGTAATAATGCTTGCACACAGTGTGCGTTTAGTGCATGTTTTAAATTTCTTCTCATTTAGTTGAAGAATATCGAGTTGTATTTTATTATAACATTTTACACAGTAATCCATAGAAAAAGTTTTTACTGTTGACAATCTGAAACGTCTGTCTGTGTCTCTGTGGTACCGGACTTAAAGAATAGCACCACCCCATACTTCCCTTGGGTGTCGTAAAAGGCGACTAAGGGTCGTACCGGAGGATGGGCAGCAGCGTTCTCTATGCATTCCACCACCATACAATACTATACTGCGATCGCCAACCCGCCTGCCAAGCGTGGCGATTATGGCAAACTCCCCCCAAAAATAACAAGCTTAGGGGAGGCCTATGTTCAGCAGTAGACGTCTTTCGGCTTAAATGATGAATCTGAAACGCGGTTGATCTAATGTGTCCCTATTTCTAGTGTTAAAATTGCCTGTCACTTATCTTATTATAAAGATGTAGGTAGATTTTTTCGAACGTACATAATGTTTTCTTACTTATATTGACAAGGAACCGTCATGATGTTGACAGTTGTTGTTGTTCTTGTTGATGTTGACAGTTCCCGTAGAGATTCGCGTCTGCTGAGCTTGTAGCATGTGGCTCTGACAGCCCTCTTTTGCAGAATGAAGATAGAATCAATATCTGCACCCCGTCCCCACAATAAAATACCATAAGATAAGATGCTATGAAAGTAACTAAATTATACCTAAATTATACTGAATTTAATTTAGATACTGCACATGGCCCCATCAACTCAGATGTAGAAATAGCTCAGGAATTTGAAAACTTTTTTTCTAATATTCCCCTTAAAACTACTGAAGCTTTAAATTCATCCCCCACGCTTTCTGCTGCCTTACTTAAAAAGAATGTAAAGGCATGCCCTTTGGAGTTTAGGTTTCAGCATACAGACCCTCAGGCTGTTATAAAAGCTTTTAAAGATCTTAACATTAAATCAACAGAAGATCTCTGGGGAATGTCTGTAAAAATATGTAGATCTTTCATCGAAACCATTGCGCCCTATTTAGCTTTCATATTTAACACCAGTGTTGATCAAGGAGTCTTTCCGGATCTTATGAAACATAGTAAAGTTGTACCATTGTTCAAATCCGGTGATAGTAAAGAACCTAACAATTATAGACCTGTCTCAATTCTGCCAGTTCTCAGTAAGGTGTTTGAAAAGTTGATGCTCAATCAAATGTTACGTCACTTTAATAAAAATTCCATCTTTCATGAACACCAGTACGGTTTCACCAAAGGGCGTTGCACTACTGACGCCGGTGTTACCCTAATAAAGAACATTTTTAATGCCTGGGAAGAAGCAAAAGATGCCATTGGAATCTTTTGCGACCTCTCTAAGGCGTTCGATTGCGTAAACCATGAAACACTTCTGATGAAACTGGAGCACTATGGAATTAGAAAAACAGCACTTGATTTGCTAAGATCATACCTGAGAGATAGAAAGGTTAAAGTTCAAGTAAACGGCGTAAACTCATTAGGGTCTGAAATGACAATGGGTGTTCCTCAAGGTTCGATATTGGGTCCATTCCTCTTTTTAGTTTACATTAATGATTTACCCCAATTACTTCAAAATCAACCGAAGATGGTGTTATTTGCAGATGATACGTCATTGATCTTTAAGATAGACAGACGGGCACAAAATCTTGACGATGTGAATAACTCTATTCTTCAGGTCCAAGATTGGTTCACGGTAAATAATTTGGTACTGAATGAAAAGAAAACCAAATGTATTAGATTTAAATTACCTAATGTTAGAAGTAGCGAATGTGACATCATACTTAATGGAGAAAAACTGGAATTTGTTGATCGAACGGTTTTTCTGGGAATCACGCTAGACGAGAAATTACAATGGGGACCTCACATAACATCTCTTGCGGGGCGGCTTAGCTCGGCCGCTTATGCTGTTAGAAAGATTAGACAATTAACTGATGTAGAAACCGCGCGTTTAGTCTATTTTAGCTACTTTCACAGCTTAATGTCGTACGGCATTTTACTATGGGGTCGAGCTGCTGACATTGAATCCATCTTTATTTTGCAAAAGAGAGCTGTCAGAGCCATTTATAATCTACGTCGCCGCGAATCTCTCAGGGAACTTTTTAAAAAGATTAATATTATGACGGTACCTTGCCAATTTATTTATGAAAATATTATGTATGTTAGAAAAAATCTACATCTTTTTAATAAAATAAGCGATAGACATAATTTTAATACTAGAAATAAAGATAAAATACATCAACCATTTTTTAGATTAGTCAAAGTAAATACATCTTTTATGGGGTACTGTGTTAAATGTTACAATAAAATACCTTGTGATATATTGCAATTAAATGAAAGAAAATTTTAAACTCACATTAAACGTACACTTTGTAAACAAGCATACTATAAATTAGAAGATTATATCCAAGATAAGAACGCTTGGAAACATGCTGGTTCTGCTCCATAGGACAATCTAGAGTCTAGACAAAATCAAACTGGTTGCTAATTTAATTGTAAAATTGATTCTTTCTTCTTTTTTTTGACGTTGATTTATATTCTGTAATTACTTAAACTCACACCCTGACTTATTACTTGTAATTTTTTATTTTAATGAAAATCGTTTATTTTTACCATGTTTGTAAATATGTGAGCACCATGTATCTATTAGATAATTAATTTATGTCATGTTTTCATTTTTAATTCTTTTACCTATTTTGGTATAGTAATTTTATTTTATTTTAGGTGCATCGTCTTCACATATTATTATATATAATTAATGTATACAAAATATTGTAAAACATTTTAAAAGAGTAACGGTGGAGTTTCTTGCCCATTCTTCTCCATACGAAAACTACCTTTTGGAATGGGCGACTAGAATCTGCCTTTTAAGTGCCTACTTGAAATAAATGTTTTGACTTTGACTTTGACTTTACCAGTCTCGCGTATTTAAGCTCTGAAAAATAGATTTAAAAAAGAATTAACCATCCTACAAACGAAGGTTATAATAAGAAATAAATATAATTCAATGGAATAAAATCCTGTTTATGCTGTCACTTCGAAAAAATAATAGGTTATTTATTTTGTTACTAGCTGACCCGGCAAACGTTGTTTTGCCATTTAAATTATGTTTAGCTGCACGGCGCTACTTCGTTCGCGTGGTGTCCTACCCCTTACCCTACCCTACCCCTACCCTACTCCTACCCTGCTCCTACACTATTCCTAACCTACTCCTAGCCTACTCCTACCCTACTCCTACACTACTCTTACCCTACTCCTACCATACTCCTACCCTACTTCTACCCTACTCCTAACCTACTCCTACCTTACTCCTACCCTACTCCTACCTTGCTTCTACCCTACTCCTACCCTACTCCTACCCTACTCCTAACCTATTCCTACACTACTCCTACCCTACTCCAATAAGTATAAAAAAAAGTTAAAAGTATCCTATGTTCGTCTCCTGGTTCTAAGCTACCTCCCCACCAATTTTCGGCCAAATCGGTTCAGCCGTTCTTCAGTTATAAATAGTGTAACTAACACGACTTTCTTTTATATTTATAGATTATATTATTTTAAAACAAAATAATTAATGACGATTTAACAAAACTAATACATTGTTGTTTATGTATTGTCCTATGAGTTTAATCGATTTATATAATTATATTAAATTGAATCTTTGTAAATCTAAAGTATGTACAATAATCAAAACTATAATTTTTACAAAGTTACAGCTAAATTTTCTTTTTTTCAGTGAATTCCAAATGTATAAGGCAAAAGAAAATTGATTCGAAACAAGAAAACAGATGGCCCAAAGTAGTCCTACATTATGTGCGGCAACTTTTGTAGATAGACGAAGTTCTATGTGACATATTTTCATTTGTAAAGTCGCACTTTGTTTCTACTAATAATTTATGTTAAATAAATCTATGTTTTTAGGACGGTTAGTTAAAGTTACCTTGTATAAAGAGGTATAAATCTACATAACGCCTAAATTCTATAATCGACAATCATTCATCATTCTCCTACTAATATCTTAATTTATTTGGGGTCGGTGCAACATTTATAATGTATTTTTCTTCCTTAAATCTCTAGTTGAATGTTTCAGAACGAAACTTTGCAGCCATCTGCAGTGGGCGGGGCCCGCGGGGCGGGTCTGTCATGTTGAAGTTTCTGCCTGTCAGACAAGACAAGTCAAAACACTATAGTCGATAAAGCAGTTACTTGTTACCACAGAGTATTTTTTGATAGACTGAAACTTGTTACTTATATAACCTGTGGCTTGTGGGGCAGTTTATGATGGTTTTTCAGCATACAGCGAAATCGAGTTCTTTCCATGGTTCTTTCTAACTAGTAGGAAAAGCGCTTACAGCGATAGTGTACTACTCTGTGCAGCGATACCACCATTGGGCAATAGTTTTTTCTTTCAATCAAAGAATACCACTGACATTACGGTGTCTGTGACATTAACTTCTCTTCTTAGTCTGTGGGTCTGTGGTGACATTAATGACATTACTGTCACGACAAGACCACCACATTCCATTGACTCTGAATTCCATTTCCATTTCCAGCATTCCAAATTCCAATTCCATTTCACAAGGATGGCGGCGACAGTAGCGGACGGTTGTGTTAATGCGAGTGCAAAACAACAAAATTGCAACGGAATAGAAGGAAAGTTGCATAATGGAAAAGTGAATAATCATAAAAATGGTTACGTGAAGTCAAAACATTTAAATAATGGTGACACTGTGAGTAGATATTCATTTATTTTATTAACCTTCCAAAAATGTTTACAATGTTGTCACGTTATGTTATTTTACCGGTGCATGGAATTATTCACACGTCCCGCGGACAGGAGCGCTTGGTGGCTTCAGGCGCGGTCGGCCGGCTCATTTCTAGCAGCCGCGCTGACCTAGTGCGGGGCTGTCCCGACCTTTGTGTCATATCATGTACTGTACCTACCACACGGGACGTCAATCAACAACTTAAGTCGAGTACATTTTAGACAATATTATTTAGCCATAGGGTTATTTTATGGGTCCAATATTGACAATTTAAGGTATCGCTTTTGGATTCATATAGAGTTGTGTTTAGTACACCTACATTTCGTTTACGTCTCAGATAACACAGGGCATGGCTTCTGTTACAAATCAGGCACAAATATAGCCTCTGAAATAATTAAATTTACTTTTTATTAACTTTTGCTCAGTGCATCAACGCTCAAGGATGATGGATTCTAATAAGTCTCACTGTAGAGATACGAATGAGATCATGCCTGACTAAACAATTGATAAGTAATTGAATACAATCAACATCACTCATCACATCGTTGAGTACCTATAGAATTCCTCAAATATCACTAATAAGCTAGGGTTACCTTTTAGAAATTTGAAAAGTCCTCACAAAAGTCGGACGTTTCATTAAAAGTCCGAACATTTTAGTCACAAAATCCTAACATTACCCACTGTGGTATGGTAGGCTTTCATCTCAGAATAGTCGGATAGGAAGGTGACCTCATCTAGTTTAAAAAAAATATGAATGACGTGTAAAAGTGCTAAAACCAACACACACACAAACCTACTTACATAAATAAATCATTTATCGTGGTAGTAAATGTTCGCGAGGGGAGGGAGGTTGAGGAATGTGGGGAACAAAAAAAAAATACCACAAGGCACCGTACCACAAGGCGAAAACGCCGAAAAAAACACGTTTTTTGTATGGGAGCCACCTTAAATATTAATTTTATTTTGTTTTTAGTATTTGTTGTTATAGCGGCAACAGAAATACATAATTTGTGAAAATTTCAACTGTCTAGCTATCGCGGTTCTTGAGATACAGCCTGGTGACAGACAGACGGACAGACAGCAAAGTCTTAGTAATAGGGTCCTGTTTTTACCCTTTAGGTACGGAACCCTAAAAAAGCAAAAAGTGCACTGAAAAATATAAAAATTAATACTTATACCAGAAACTAGCGTTAAGTTTGACTATTTTACTTAGGGCTGATTCATCGCCAGATAACTTTCATTCGAGGAACAAAATTGACGTTTGACAGTTTTTGTATGAAACAACTGTCAAAATTTCAAAATTATTCCTCGAATAAAGTTATCACATAATTGAAAAATCAGCTCTTAAAAGAATTTTTATTTTCAAGAAAATATTTTATGTTTGAACTAGTTGATTGTTTTCAAATTTGCAATACAAGATTTATTGTTTGATCTCGATTCATAAAGAAGTATATTATGTTTTTATATGAATGAGAAGTTAATTAATATAAATCTTATTACTCGTATTCCAACTAAGCCAAAAAAACCAGACAAATTAAAGAGCCAGACAAAGTCTGAACAAAAGTGTAGAAGTCCGGACATCCAGACAAATCCCGACGGATGGTAACCCTATATTATGTGCTTACCTTATTATTATGTGTGTGTGGTTAGAAAAGCCTGCCAATAAAAGAAGTAGAACAGGTCATGTCATGTGAAATTTTTGCTTGTGTAAACTGAAATTATTATTATGTACCTTTATGAAAAGCATATGACAGCTAGCTGTAATAACTGTAACTTAGATAGCAATGAATTTTAATTGGGACGGGAATACCCTTCTTTAATAATAACCTACATACAATATATTAATTGTCTTCACATTTTCCCCATTTACATAATGATGAAGTGAGTAAATAATATTTAACTTCATTATTATTTGAATGACTGGTTTGTCTAACAGAACTCATTTATTTCAGTGAAAGATTAGGTCGTGGCAACAATTTTAAAAGTGTCTTTTTTAATTTTGTCTGTGGAGTTTCTTGCCCATTCTTCTCCATAGGTATCTACTACGCTTTAATTTATGTGTAACAGTCACAATAGCTGCTAAGTGACCCATACATCAAATCAAATCAAATCAAAAATGTTTATTTGTTAGAATATGATAAAATATGTAGATGTTACAATATGGGTTCCAGCATATCCTGCCATAATATGGCATACAAATATTTCTATAAAAAAAAACACAGCATATATACTGCTAGTCTATTAATTATTATTAAAATAAAATATGAATCTTAGAAAAATAATAATAGTTAATTAATAAAGATTGAAATTGTATAAAATAATTAATTATTAATAAATTGTATTGTAGTAATAATAATAATGAATTATGTAAGTAGTTGTTGCATGTGGTAGAATAAAGGCTATTTTTATTTTATTATGTTATTAACGACTTATCCTCTAAATATTCTTGAACACTAATAATTTTTTCTAATAACAGTCTGAACAATAATCTTTTGAAAAACAGCAATGGCAGATCTTGAGTATTATTTGGCAGATGATTATACAGGCCGTCCCACGGCTATGCCACATGGAGGGAAAGTACCTTGAATATTGTAGATGGAACATTTTACTGAAAGAAGACGTTATTTTAATAAAAAAAACACAATTTAAACTGCATTCACAGATTTTTACATAATTACATTGTTGAACCGGGAATCGTACCCGCTACACGAGAAAAAAATTACCCTGTAGCTTTATCATACCGATCGAAAGGCTTCATCATAAGGATTATTTTTTGCTAAATAACCTAGTGTCAGAAATAAAAGGAAGACCATGAATTTTAACATTTTTAATACAAAATTAATCAATTTATCAAATGCTCAAAATGAGTCCCATACTGTTGAATACAAAGTCGCTCTTTTTAACTAACTTCAAAAAAGGAGGAGGTTGTCAATTCGGTTGTATGTTTTTTTTTATGTTTGTGGCCTCAGTACGCCGCACAGTATGATAAATGGCCTCAAAAAACGGACATCACTTTTTTATTCTACTAATCGAAAGAATGAACTATTTTGAATGCGAGAGTAGAACTCCCGGATCTTAAGTATACTTTAAAACACAGTTATAATTTTTATTAGATTTTTTTGGATTTCCAGAAAAACGCAAAAATAAACGATGTGATGAAAATATTTGAACATTTGTCTTTGAAGTTTATTGACATTATATGCAAGGTATTATATAGGCGAAACAGAAAAGATTTCACTATAATAGAAAAATAAATATGCCTGATTTTATTTTTATTCCTTTTTATTTTTTCCCTCGTACATCTTTTGTCAGTAGCACCTAATATTTATCTTAAAATATTCTTCAGATCTGAACTATTAACTGTAAAAAAAATCAGATGCAAATCTATCAGGAAATCGAAGATATGATGATTCTATGGTTATCAAATTTTTCTCTGATAATAGGGTTGTCTTTCTCAGACCACAAAAAATACAATAAATAATTTCAGTTGAGAATATAACCTAACGAGGGCAGACCCCTTCCCTATACCTCATTTACCCCTTCATCAAAAAAATATGAATTATGTAAATGTATAAAAATATTTTTAAATCAAACGGTTTTAAATAACAAAACATTAAACGAACAAATATACACGTGAAAAAAATAAACTTTACAAAGTATACCTGCAAACAGCCACTAAGGGCAATTTTTGAACTTCACAATATTATTTTATGCCAAGAAAACTTTATAAGCCATTAATTTTCCTATGGGTACCTCTATACCTACTGTTTATACGTAAAGAGTAATATTTACTTCATTTTAAGAATTAAAAAATTAAAATGTTTTTGTTTTCAGAATTTTGATTTGTGAAAACTCTAACAACAAAAAATCGAAATTCGAAAAACCCGAATTCCTTTGTGTTAGGCATCTGATATTTTACAGGCAGGTTATCATAACACTAAACAATAATGTGTGTGAAAATAAAATGCTACTACCTTATAGAACATGCGCAAAAAAATAATTTTAAAAATTACAGAAAAAATTACGTAGCTTGCTTTAAATAACATCTAAAAAAAATTATTTTGTTTCTAAAAATAACAGATAATTGGCATTATCACATACTATCACTAAAACATAAAAACGTTGCATACATGATAAGATAATACAATTCTTTTGATTTCTATGGATAACCAGAATAAAATATTAAAAAAAATATAGCTCTGGTTCTAAGCTGAATTGGTTTTTGGTAGTTCTACTCTAGCATTCAAAACAGTGTTTACTATCGATTATAAGAATAAAAAAGCGATGTCCGTTTTTCGAGGCATTTATCATACTGTGCGCCGTCATTTATAAGCCGATTTGGAAAATTCTTTTTTTATTCAATAGGATATACTTCCGGATTTTTTTCAAAATCCAGTTCTGATGGGATCCATGAGGAATTGAGGGAACTCTTCAAATATTATAGGCACACCTATAGCGATTTGGGTATTTTTTATAGTAACTCGTGCATTTGCTCTCGGAAACCACCATTTGGTGAAGTGGAACTGATGAAGAAGACCACAGATGGCCATCGGAACTACTCAATAATAATGATTTCACGGGTTGCGATTCGATTACTTTAGTATGGTTGCTAAGCACTTTGTGCTCGTCACAATGCGAATGGTGAAATAGAGCTGATGATGGAATACCTGGAAAACTCCTCAACAATTAACGTCCCTGCATCGGGAAAAGCAAAATTTTGTAAAAGACGATGGGCAAGTTGACATTAGGCTATTGTAACTTAGATACATGATAAACAAACCCACTAAAAGGCACAAAAAAACTTTTTAACAAAAAAAACCGACTTCCAAAAAAAACAATACAAAGTGAAAAACACTAGTGTTTTTTTTGGAAGTCGGTTTTTTTTTGATAAAAAGTTTTTGATTATTTAACTCCCTGTCGATTTTTTGACCTTGTTGTGGTGGATATTTAGAATAATACGTCTAAGTTCTGTTTGTAGCTCGTGGACACTTTCATACTGGTTCTTGTAAACTTAATTTTTCACATAAACCCATAAAAAAAATCTAACGGGGTTAGATCTGGGGATCTCGGGGGCCATCTTATTTGTCCATTTCTCCCGATCCAGGGATTTGATTATTTAAATTAAAATAATGTCTTCTTTCAGTAAAATGTTCCATCTACAATATTCAAGGCACTTTCCCTACATGTGGCATAGCCGTGAGACGCCCCGTATATAATAATTGCCATACAATATGTATTTCTTTTTTAAATAACTTTAGTTTTATTTGGGGTAGTTTCAATTTGTCTTGGTGTCGTATTCTACTATTTATTTTGTAGCTGCTTTTTTCGAATAAATTATATATTTTTTTTTCCAAAAAAGCATACGTTTCATAAATATAAAGACATGGTAAATATAGTATTTTGAGTCTTTGAAATAACTGCTTACAGCTATCTAAAAAATGTATCGGGCAATGTGTGGAGCCCCCACACAACAATTTTTTTTGTCCTTTAAAGACTCTTTGCACGTCTACCGAGTTTCCCCAAATTATAAGACCATGTGAGTAGGTACAGATGCTACATAAGAATGGTAAGCAGCCCTTGCGCTATTTAGATTAACCGTTCATCTACAATAAATTGTGGTATTGTGCAATTTATCATGTTCTTGAGTGTTTAGGATTAGTCTCAGACCAACAAAAAAAGAAAGACGGCGCGCCGCGAACATCAAAAGTGAAGCCATAAAACCGTGCTCCTGCAAGTAAACATACACGCTCACGCACACAACTACACTAAAACCATGCTCATCGCTCTTAGTACGTCACGAGTCGTCGTCAAGTTAACATAGATTAAAAAAATATAATTATGCCTTCCTGTGCAGTGAAAAGTTGCAAAAACAACAGCAAATCACATAAAAAGTCTCACGGAATCACTTTTCACTTGTAAGTACTTGAAATTATATCGTTTCTATAATATTTAATTTTAGATTACTTGGAACAAAAACCTCAACGAACGAAAGTAGTGACATAAGGTGTGGGGGTTGCCATAATACGATTTAAATTTTCCCCATTCGATTAATACATACATATAAATATGATTTGTTACTTCGAGTTATATTCCTATTTTCTTTTTTATGTATTGAATATTTTGGGTTTCCAATTAATACTCAACAATATCTCACTCGTACAATATTATACTAGTTCCTACTCGCACAAATATCCCAAAATTGTTAGTAGTTAGGGTCAGAAATTGGGTCATCCCACTATCCTATCTATCTTGAACAAATTATTATGCATTGCACTTTTATAATGCCAAAATGCACAGCAGGTAGGTAGACACCCCATCAGCTACACACAGACAGTGCAGTACTTAGGTATAGCTATGTAGACAATGTCGCATTGGTCAATTTAAATATTATTAATTTAGCCAGATGTGCATTTCTGTAAAAGTGTAGGGACATTAAGTCTCTTTTGCTAATAATTTCAGTTAAATGAGCAGGTAGCGGTCAAACTCCACGGGACATGTGACGATGTGGACGTGTATGATAAGATAAGATAATCATTTACTTGCTCAAACCTGAGTAGGTACAATACATACAGCACAAATTGTCAGCATGCAAGAGATGTTAAAAGTAGGGATAAAACAGATCATCACGTTTGCCATAGAAATTGGCATGCAAATATTAATAAAATAAAGTATAAGGTCACTCAAAATAAATGTCAAGTTAATATGAGAACATTAAAAGTATTATAGTAATAAATTAGTGAACGTGGTCAAAATCTTTCATCAAAAAATTCATTTAAATTATAATAGGCTAATCTGATAGAAAGTTTCTAACTTTCTTTTTGAACGCTAAGTCAGTTAGTTAGCTGCTTTCAGATTTTAGGTAGTTTATTTTTGGAGCCATGCAAAAGACACTTTTCCGGTTATAAGTGCCGTTCTATATTGATGTAGGCAAATTTGACTGTTGTCACGTCTATTACGAGGAAATCGATCTGCCATGCGAGAAAAGAGGTGAGGGTTAGATCTTAAGAATATTGCATTTTCTATTATAGTATAAAGTGAAGTTATGTCAATATTTTGTATTTTTTTAAACAAGGCTTGCAATTCTAGTTGTTTCAAGTTTGAATATCGATGTAATGCAACGTTTTTGAGTTTAGAATATAAATTCCCGGTCAGTTGAGTTGCCCCAAAAGATAATACCGTATCTTAAAATAAACTCCACCAGGCCGTAGTGAGCGGTGAGCAAAGCATCTACACTAATTACTGCTTTCAGTTTGTACAGAGCATATGCTGAGGTACTTATTTTCTTACTGATAATCTCAATAGGTGCCTTCCAATTTTTTTTATTGTCAATAGTAAGTCCTAAAAATTGTGTTGTATCAACTTCGTCAATATTTTTATGATAGTTTATTTGTCTAGATTGTTATTTAATGTCAACGAGCGTTGACTGAAGTGCATGATTTTAGTCTCATTTAAATTAATTTTAAATTGTTTTTATTTAACCATTCTTTAATTGCAATTGGTGAGTTATTAATGTCAGATTTATATGTCTCGATCTCTATACTCAATTGTCACTACACTGTCATCGGCAAAGGGGCTCATAGGTTGTTCTGTGGACTTCGGCAAGTAATTAATAATAATGTAAACAGGGGAGGTCCCAAAACACTTCTCTGTGGGACACCATACATAACTTCACGTTCTTGCGACCGATGACTCCTTCTCGCTTTGTAGTTACGTTTATCCTACTGACTTCGGCTATTTGTTTTCTGTGCTGAAGATACGACTCAAATAGTTTTAGTATATTACCTCTAATGCCATATGCTTCGAGTTTCTCAAGTAGAATATTGTGTTGAATATAGTCAAACGTCTAAGTCATATCACAGAATATACTGCACACAGGTTTATTTTGATTCATATTCGTCATCACTGTGTGTAAAAAATCATAAATTGCCATGTTAATAGTTTTTTTCTCTCTGAAACCTTCGCTCATTGCAGAGGATCTTATTGTGTTTTAAATATGAGTTGAGTTGCTTATGAATATATTTTTCAAAGATTTTGTAAATTATAGGGAGAAGCTTTATCGGTATATAATTCTCCATCAACTCTTTATTGTCTTTCTTAAACAGAGGCTTTACGATAGATGTTTTTAGAGCTGATGGCAATATGCCAGCACTGATACTCAAATAAATTATGTAACTTAAAGGAGAACATATGACGCCAGCTACAACTTGTGAGTATTTTTGTGGAAATTCCATCGTAGCCTACATTATTTGTATTTTTGAGTGTTGTTACGATTTTAAGTAGGTACGTCATAATATGGTGTACTAGGTGCCATAGACATAGTTTCTTTTTTTTTCAAAAAACTATGTTACTGTAGTTCCAGCATTTACAATGGGTTGAATTTTGTCGATAAAATAGTTGTTAAAGATATCCGGTATGTGTTTTCGCTCTGTGGTGGATTCATTATTAATTTTATCTAATAGATAACCATCTATGGCGGCGTCCTAATTGGCAACGATCGTACGAGCAAACGATGCGTTCATCGTCGTGCGATGAAAATGATCGTACGATGGTCCAACTGGTGTCCTAATTGGCAACGATCGATCGTACGAGCAAACGATGCGTTCATCGCCTTCACCGCAGCGGCGCGGTGCCATTTTAACAATGGCTGTTTACAGAGATGCACATTTTTTTCTATCGGGCAATATTGCTTTGAAAATTGCAAGTGACATTGAAGAAAGAAAACGTAGACCATATAGATCCTCGCGCTGCTCGCGCGATGACGCGTGACCAATCAGGACACCCAAAAGGGATTTGTAGCTTTGATTGCACGATCTCACGATCAAACCCAACGTACGATCGTTTTCAAGCATTTCGCTGTTCTCGCGCGATCACTTGCAAGCTCTATTAGAGCGAGAGATTAAATACACTAATTTCTTTAGTGTGTCTAAAGAAATTAGTGTATTTAATCTCGTCGTGCGACGAGAACGCATCGTTTGCTCGTACGATCGTTGCCAATTAGGACGCCGCCTATAGATAAAATTAAAATTCATTGGTATATTTAATTTGTTTTGTTTAATTATTTGCCAAGACGTTTTGGACTTATTTCTACAAGTTTTATAATATTTTGTGCACACTGTGTCAGCTTTAATTTTTCTTTATACAGCTTGGTGTAATTTTTAAGACGCATTTTATTTATCTGATTAGGTTTTAATCTGAATTGCCACAGCAGTAGTCGTTTCTTTTTGCTTCAAATCGTAATATCACGAGATATCCAGTTTACCTACTCTTTTTTAAAACTTACAGTTATCTCGATATACCTAAGGGAAGCATAGATCAGATCATAAACGAATGTAAACAAATCCAAAAAAGCCATAAACGATATATTGGGGTCGTTAACATTGTATACCTCTGTGAATGTGAAGCTGCTTAAATGATTTTTAAACTTCAATGAGTTTTCGTCACTATAAACCCGTCTATTTATACGCCACTTGTTTATTGCGAACGTTTTGCTTACGGGGAATTTAAGAAGTGGCGCCGTGTGGTCAGACAATGCGAATTCTAATGTTACAGTTTTGCAGGGCTTATTGAAATTATGGGCAAAATTGTCTATGCACGTTTGGCTCTTCAATCGTGTAGGTTCGTTCAGTGCTAGTTTTAAGTTAAAATTTAATAGCAGATTTTCAAATTCATTTGTCTTATACAACATTATTTTTAGTATATGCGAAACCCGAAACACGTGTCTAGTATTTTTATGTAAAGAATCCATGTACAAAATTACAAAACTGTATCATCAAAAATCACGAAGTTATAAGCTTGTTAAGTTACCTGCTTGTCCGTACAAAAAACATGCTCACCCGCGCCACTCGCGCCGCGCCGTCTTGCGCTCATTGATAATAGTACCTAGGTACCTAACCGTTCGGCGCGACGATTGGATAACCTACTTAGTGTCGCTCGGTGTTCAACTTTTAACCTTTTTTAAATATTTTTGGGACAAAATATAACATGGGGAAAAAATTATTGGAATCGATTCAGTTACTTAATCTGAACAAACTATATTCAGGTTTCGCATATATACTAAAAATAACGTTGTAGTTTCTTTTTAATATGTCAGTGTTTAATTTTGAGTTTTGTTAGTATAAGTTTGTAACATTGTTAATAATGTATCGAAGAATTGAGATAAATTCTTGCCGTTAGGAACCATAAATATGCATTTAAAAATGGTGTTATGGTTAATAAGTTCTATGGCGCCGCATTCGAATACACCAACGGAAGATATTTTAGCAATTTTTGACAGTTCTCTCATTGATGTCCGTTCTTCACAAGTATACATGATCCACCTCTCTTTATCTCTGCATCATGAAATGTTCCGTTACGCATAAAATGTCGACATCGATATTTTTTCTGATAATTCCTACAAACAGACGGATAGCGAGTCTGCTTTTGATATCAATCCTGCTATGTTTTGATGCATTGCATAAAGGTGGTTACTCACGAAAATAATTGTTACTTTCTCTGTTGTCATTGTTGCATAGGTCTTCTCTGTTAAATTGCGTGTTATAGCTTTGTAAGTCAGTAATCAAATTCAATATATCTTTGAAGATTGTATGCACTCCAAAGTTATTAATTCCACCCGATTTATAAAACATACTATAATCACATTTTAAATTGTAATTACTATTCCTCCCAAAATTGGGGGAGGCCTATGTCCAGCAGTGGACGTCTATCGGCTGAAACGACGACTATCTATGAGAAATGCGTGTCCATGCGTAGATAGTCAAGATATAGTAAATTATTTAAAAATAATATGCTATGGGTGCTTACATAAAGAAACAGGTTTCCGGTGCAGAGTCTGTGCAGGTCGGTACCGATCGGTGCGGGTGACCCACATTAGCTTATGCCTTCCTTCCGAAGATCAACCTGCAGAGACCTGTACAGTCTGACCGAAAACCCGCTTCTTTATGTAAGCACCCTAGGACAGGAGCTGGCTGCTTTATGAATTATGATTCCCGCCGGGGAACGTAAAATACATTTAATTAAATACATTTCTTTCATCTTTATTCTACCGCATGCGTTGCGTGATTCGGTCATAAACAAACCATACCGCATAGTTGAGTGGTTGTGCGCTGCAGTCACGCCACTCGTTATCAGCACGCGTAGGTGGCGGCAAGCCTGCGCACGCGGCACCGCCCGTGCTGCCCGGTGCCTGAGCTCATAGGCGGGCTAGGCACACCTTGACACAAATACACACATGATTTGCGCCAGCTAATTATTTTCCTATTAGCAATGATTAGATGTAAGTGCAAATCGATTGTATAACAGTGGAAAACGCTTGGGGTCCGGTCCGTCTTCGATCACTGTCTATCTAACATTCCTAATAATAAAAGAATATATAAGAATAATATAGGTTTTGATCGATACCGCGTTGTTTTATACTCATTTAAATTAAACAAGGTAATTTTACTGATTAATTAGTTTGTTCATCCGCGACACATCAACGCGTATCAGCGGAAAATATTAACAAGAAAAAGTTATTTCAAAAAACCTCAAACGTACGACGAATTATAGTTTGGTTCGGAATTTTGGGTCGGCACATGGCACTGCTACTATGACACTGATATTGACCGACCGTCATAACATAATTTTAGCTTGTCGCTAACACCGAGCCCGCTGACATGGTGCCTGCTGTCAAACAGATGACGAACTTACAAGTTACAATACCTTCATGTGGATGGTCGTAGTCTGTGTGGTGCCGGACTTAAAGAATAGCACCACCCCATACTTCCCGTGGGTGTCGTAAAAGGCGACTAAGGGTCGTACTGGAGAATGGGCAGCAGCGTTCTCTATGAATTCCACCACCATACCATACTGCGATCGCCAACCCGCCTGCCAAGCGTGGCGTTTATGGCAAACCCCCCCTTTTGGGGGAGGCCTATGTCCAGCAGTGGACGTCTTTCGGCTGAAATGATGATGATGATGATGGATGGTCGTTGTGTAGGTGTGCTTGGTTTCGAGCATTTCAAAGCCACGTCTTATCTTTTTTTTTTGCTTTTTGTTATCTATTACTAGAATCTTAACGCTGTGTATCAGTTATAGCAATTAGCTGACCCACCTTTGCATAAATGATTGAGATTTTTTAGAATACGAATGGATAGAATTTTATAGTTCTTTTAAAAAACAAAAATATAAAAGAACTAACTGACTGTACCTGCAAATTTTATTTGTTTCTCTTTAATTTAGGAATAGCAGCTTTTACAATATCCTAGCAGACTTTAAAACTATCATAGGAAGAGCCTTTGACGTGCCTGTAATAGCATTTTGTTGGTTGTCTTGTCCAACCTAGCAAGCCTCATATTTGTGCACTGGATTTCTGTTCACCTAAGCTAGAACAAAAATGACGAAAGAATTTGTATTTATTTAAAGACTATGTTTATCGGACAATTTGAGTGTTTTGCCTGCAATATAATACTATTTATTAATTTACAACAGATTATTCATCCGAGTCTCTCCTATTTAATTCTCCTAAATATTGTTTTGCTTTTCAGAAGCTTGTGTCGGAGCGCGGGGGCGTGCCTAAGATGGACTGGTCCCAGTACGACACGTTCCCCGGCTCGTTCGAGAAGTGCACGCTGCTCACGGCAGCGCTCACACATTTCGGCCTGTACATCCTCATGTTCCTGGGCTTCGTCAACCAGTTGCTCTTCAAGCCCAAGGTCGCCACGGAAAAGAATAGAGAGGTATGTAAAGGAATGGAGTACTTTGGGAATAACCCAACTGTTTATGTCTAACGCAGGTGAAATTTGTTTATGTCTAATACAGGTGAGGTATAGTAAAAAATCCGACTTTGTCTCCGTAATTTCGAGCATTTCGAACATCCTTTGACCACTTTCCTCTATATTTTATATTCTCTTATTTCGATACTTCTCTTAGTTTTGACTTGAAGTCGCATTTCAAAAACTCACCCGGTGACAGATGACCTGGTGGCAGATGACCTGGTGGCAGATGACCTGTTAATTGTTCTGTAAATGCGTCTTGTCGACCAACTGTCGTCGAACATATTTAAATACGAGCTGTTGCAACGGAATCGTGTAAACAGTTTCATTCAATCAGGAATGGAAGCAGTGCGTGAAAATACCTACGATTCTAGAAAGAAAAAAAATCAGAGATGTGGCACCGGTTGCAGCATGTTGTCGTTAATCATGAGGTGACATGACAACCTTTAGTTATGCAACATCATTCAGGAGCATTGAGAATATAACCACTACAAAGCGTTAAGCCGATTTCTTTGAAGCACACGACTCACTACCGCGGGCCGGGGGACGACGAAGAACGCGCGGCTGCAACTGGTCAGTTCTTGTAGGTATGTCTATCGTTAGGGCTGCTCTACTTCAATAAAGGATCGATATCGATAAAATGGATTTCAACATTATGAAAAATACTCAATTAAAATCATAGAAATAATATTTAATCAAAATCAATTACAAAAAATATCATGTATCCTGTTATTATTGATTTTTAAAATGAATTAATTGATATTATGTTTTTCGAATTAAAGTTTTAAGGTCCTGATTGTTCTTTGTAAAACACGATAAACGAGCGTCTACATATTTTTGAACCCGAACCAATCGGTCCCAGGCTCACAGCGGTGCCTGACGACATAAAAATTATCCTGGACCGGTCGGTCCCGGTCGGGGACAGAGAGAACAAAAAAATCCCGGAACATACATAAAAAAAATACCGACGAACTGAGAACCTTCTCCTTTTTTTGAAGTCGGTCAAAATTAATTTAATTATTTTCGGTATCAACTTTCCCGCTATTAAAGGTAACAGCACAATTTTTTACGATAAACATACAAAGGGAAAGAAAGGGGTAGATGCATTAGAATTGTCTAATACAAGAATGAGACTTTTCCGAAAGACATCAACACGCGACTCAAGAAGTCAAGAGTGTGCTCGTTTACCCAGCCACCATTTTAAATAGATCCCTGCGGTGGCTCATAATCTAATTAAATCAAGAATAATGTTTCGTACTGTTTACTTACCGATGAAAAGTTATGTCATCTTTTTTGTAACTAGATGTTTCCTACACCACTTCACCGCGCATGAAGGCATTTTGATGCGTTATAATTGCTTAAAAAGTTATAAAAAATTGTATTAATTTAGCGTGCACACAGAAATGTGCGTAGAAAATTAAATATAAATATAGTATACGTAGAAAACTACCAAGCACTTGTTTCACCATCTCCAAGTTTCTTCCTATTGGTAAAAGCCACCCAGACACTGGAACAAGCCCCAAGAATATAATTAATAAAATAAAAATTATAATATTTACTTATAATAAATAATAATACGCACCTTGTTAAGTTGTTACTTCACTATCACGACTTTTCCGCTTCTGCGTAACTTCAATTTAGTAACCCTAACCATTTGATTGTTTTGTTTTTGCATTCAATTTTACGACAATTCGCTGTATTAATTATTTTATTGAATAATTCGCCACCTCGGAATGGGAAAAATCTTTGCGCAAAGAAGGTATTGACAGCAGTTGACTCACATAATGCGTAGTTTCTCCTGGAGAAGGCTATGCGTTTTTTCCTTTCTTCAGGTAAGTCGGGAGTGTTGAAGAAGTACAGTTAGCAATATGTGCAGCTGGCGAACCGTTAGCGGTTGAGTTTCCTCATAAAGTTTTGCGGTGGAGAAAATACAAGGTTTGGATAGACTAGTCATTTTAGTTTTGCATGCTCCTCCCCATGTTGCGATGCAATAACTAATGATTGATTGCACCAATGCTTCATAAACCATCCTTATCGTCTGTTTCTCTGCTAAATCACGAAGCTCTTTAAAAATGTATGTGAGCTTACGCATTCTTTTGGAAAGAGATTAAGTATGATATTTAAGACATCTGGTGGAACTAATATTAGGACAATTACAGTTTGGAGCTGGAGGAAAGTTACATTTATGTGCAGAGGTATTATTGGTAAGATTAGCACCTTCAACTCTATTATGAATTGAAAAAATAATGTATTTGGTTGTGTCTTCGTTTAATGTGAGAGAATTCGATGATAGCAAGTGACACACCGTTTCAAAGCCGTCCTGCACAAGATTAAAAAGTTCATCCCACGAATCTGCGAAAAATGTTAAGGCAGTGTCATCAGCGTATGCGGAGATGCGACAATTTTTAATCTCAAGTGTAGAAAGCTCATTTATGTAGCAGAGAAAAAGAGTGGGACCCAATATACTGCCTTGCGGCACCCCAAATTCCACAGGAAGTTCGTCACTGATGTGTTCGCCAATGTTTACAGATTGGGTTCTGTTTTTTAAATAATCCGATAACAATGCGAGTGGAATGCCCCCAGTACCATGGTCTTCAAGTTTTTGCACAAGGTGGGGATCGGAGACAGTGTCAAAGGCTTTGGCAAGATCAAGGAATAAGACAAACACTTATTTGTACTATCTAATTTGCTAACTAAAAAGTTATCTGTTGGGCGGCCTGCTCTGAAACAATATTGCGTATTAGAAAACAAATTATATTCTTCTAGATACTTTGTTAGCCTGCTGTTGATTATACGTTCAAATATCTTCGATAACGTTGTTAAGATCACGCAAACGTGATCTTAACAACGTATATTTAGCTTATAGGGTTGCTGAGGTTGTTTCTGTCACCCGCGTTATGAATCGGGTGCACCACAGCTCTTTTTAATGCGTCTGGAAATATTCCAGAAACAAAACAGCGGTTAATCAAATAGGTTAGAACGGGTGCTATAGAATCGGATTTAATTATGCTTTAATACCTCAGTAATTTGGTCCCAACCAGGAGAGCAGTTACTTTTATCATATAGTCTTTGATCAGGGGCTTCGCCTCGCCGCTAGGAGTCTCGCCTCGTAGGCCTGCGTTACCATTGATTAGCTGTAGACCTCAACGGAACGTGTCACACATGGCCAGCCGGCGCGATGTGGTGAGCTGTGTACACGCATCGTTGAGTCTATGCGAGCGATACTATTGTTGTTAGTCACTTACCGACAGGTACCTGCTAACCGCGAATACTGCTAAGTTACCGTGTTTATGCGATTTAGTTCCATCGAAATGATCTTATTCAGGACTATAAGGAGCACTTCTAATATGACTTCTGGATTTGCACTGCAAGGTAGAGATGCGAGCATTTATCCACATGGCACACTTGAAATCATCAACTAGAAAGCCATTACACCGAGCAACGAAAATAGCTTGGTCGAGCATCTGGAGGTCTGGACTGAGAATTGAGATGTATCGACTAGTCGGCTTTTTAATTTATTCCTATTTCTTTGTTTAAAAACAAATAAAATCGTAAACTTTATTTATACTAGCATTATTGTATCTAGGGGTAATCTCTGGAACTCCAAGTCGGATTTGAAAAACCTTTTTGCATTTGATTGCCCAATTCTCGAGGAAGGCTATTTAATATCACGCTATGACCCTTAGGAGCCGAACGAAAAGAAAATACTTAAGTCTTTCCGACTTAAGCTAAGCGAAAACGAAGTGATAGCGCATGAGTCTAGGGAACAAGTGATAGCGCGTGGGTCTATGGAACAAGTGATAGCGCGTAAGTCTAGGGAACAAGTGATAGCGCGTGGGTCTATGGAACAAGTGATAGCGCGTGGGTCTATGGAACAAGTGATAGCGCGTGGGTCTAGGGAACAAGTGATAGCGCGTGGGTCTATGGAACAAGTGATAGCGCGTGGGTCTAGGGAACAAGTGATAGCGCGTGGGTCTAGGGAACAAGTGATAGCGTGTGGCTCTAGGGAACAAGTGATAGCGCGTGGGTCTAGGGAACAAGTGATAGCGCGTGGGTCTAGGGAACAAGTGATAGCGCGTGGGTCTAGGGAACAAGTGATAGCGCGTGGGTCTAGGGAACAAGTGATAGCGCGTGGGTCTAGGGAACAAGTGATAGCGCGTGGGTCTAGAGAACAAGTGATAGCGTGTGGGTCTAGGGAAAAAGTGATAGCGCGTGGGTCTAGGGAACAAGTGATAGCGCTTGGGTCTAGGGAACAAGTGATAGCGCGGGGGTCTAGGGTACAAGTGATAGCGCGTGGGTCTAGGGAACAAGTGATAGCGCGTGGGTCTAGGGAACAAGTGATAGCGTGTGGGTCTAGGGAACAAGTGATAGCGCGTGGGTCTAGGGAATAAGTGATAGCGCGTGGGTCTAGGGAACAAGTGATAGCGCGTGGGTCTAGGGAACAAGTGATAGCGCGTGGGTCTAGGGAACGTGATAGTATACGAAACAATAGGTTTCGTATACTATGTTCTTTATTTAGACTGTTTATTATTTACTAGCTGACCCTGATCCTAGCGTACTTCGTGCCGCCTCAGAATCGATAAGAACGAATGTATGAGAAAATAAATTACCTTCATTAATTTTTTTGTGAATTTGTCCTATTTTTTAATAGTTATTCTGTTATTCGGGGCGGAGACAAATCCAACAAATCAAAGATCATAAAAATCGGACTAGCGGTTCTTAAGTTATAAATTAATGGTTTAATTAACCCGACTTGATTTTATTTACATATATAGACTTAAGAATCACAGTTTCGGTTTTGTATTCCCGAACGCAACCAAAAGCAATGATCGGCTCAGCCAATAGTCGGTATTTTTGCAACCAACTACGCCAGTCGGCTAGTCGGCCCATCTCAACTGCGAATGCTTTTACTGAATAAAACAGTGAAACAAAACAGTAGTCCTCATGCTGTACCGCTCTGCAGGATATTGACCGACTTGCTGGATTTGGAAAAGGTCAGGCGTATCGATCGCCCGTTCCCATTAGACATGGCTGCATGGGTAGTTCGTGAGCGAGTGATAGAAACGGTCAGGCGTATCGATCGCCCGTTCCCATTGGACATGGCTGCATGGGTAGTTAGTGAGCGAGTGATAGAAACGGTCAGGCGTATCGAGCGCTCGTTCCCATTAGACATGGCTGCATGGGTAGTTCGTGAGCGAGTGATAGAAACGGTCAGGCGTATCGAGCGCCCGTTCCCATTAGACATGGCTGCATGGGTAGTTCGTGAGCGAGTGATAGAAACGGTCAGGCGTATCGAGGGCCCGTTCCCATTGGACATGGCTGTATGGATAGCTCGTGAGCGAGTGATAGAAACGGTCAGGCGTATCGGGTGCCCGTTCCCGTTAGACATGGCTGCATGGGTAGCTCGTCATAATTAAAAAAATATTATATATAAAAATATTGCGAGTTATCGCAAAGTTGATTCTGTGATTTTTACTGTGATTTTTATTCCTTAATAAATGACTGATTTTTATTTCAATTTTGTTTTTTTACCAATTAAAACCACTAGTCTTATATTATTTAGTGGGAGCAATAGACCCAAAAAAGAATTAATAAATTATTCCCATTCGTCCCCCCAAAAAATTTTGAGGGACCATCGGGAAAATAAATAACGAATTCCCGTTCGTCCCCCTCGGGGGACGAAGTCGAGGGGACGAACGGGAATACACGGATAGAAATGGTCAGGCGTATCGAGCGCCCGTTCCCATTAGACATGGCTGCATGGATAGCTCGTGAGCGAGTGATAGAAATGGTCAGGCGTATCGAGCGACCGTTCCCATTAGACATGGCTGCATGGGTAGCTCGTGAGCGAGTGATAGAAATGGTCAGGCGTATCGAGCGCCCGTTCCCATTAGACATGGCTGCATGGGTAGCTCGTGAGCGAGTGATAGAAATGGTCAGGCGTATCGAGCGCCCGTTCCCATTAGACATGGTTGCATGGGTAGCTCGTGAGCGAGTGATAGAAATGGTCAGGCGTATCGAGCGCCCATTCCCATTAGACATGGCTGCATGGGTAGCTCGTGAGCGAGTGATAGAAATGGTCAGGCGTATCGAGCGCCCGTTCCCATTAGACATGGCTGCATGGGTAGCTCGTGAGTGAGTGATAGAAATGGTCAGGCGTATCGAGCGCCCGTTTCCATTAGACATGGCTGCATGGGCAGCTCGTGAGTGAGTGATAGAAAAGAGCTAGCTCTTTTCGATTGACGTCGCTCTTGATCACTCACTCGTTCGCTAAATAGCTGAGTCACTGAGCTTGAGACTGAGCTATAGAAGAGCTAGTGCCAAAGAGTCCAAACTTCCAAAGAGCTATTCACTATTGAGCGAACCGAGCCGTCTCCTTTGACGCGCGTGGAGCGTGAGTCAAATGAGCTAACCGTCGACGTCTGAGTCACTGAGCTACAGAAAAAAGAGTTATATTACTCTTCTAGCTCACTAGCTCAGTGAGCTAGAAGAGTAATATAACTCTTTAACGTGGAAGAGCTAATCGCTCTTTTTCTTTTCAGTGAGCTATTTCGCCCATGTTAGGGAATGGGAACTTAAAATTCACTCCATATTATATTTGTAATCAATAAATTGTAAAGAGCTCGCGCTTACCAAGAATAAATGATCCAAAGAAGTTAGAACGTATCTGAGTAATAAAATAATAACAGGAGCTTGAAACGTTTCCAGATGTCTTCCCCATCGTCATATTAGGAAGGCCACAGCCAGGACGTAATCCGTGATATTTCCGATCTGGTAGTACCTACCTATGCTATTTCATTAGTGGAATATTCATAAAGTTATGTTACATAACGTACATAGACTACATGCTTCAATATTAATTTCTTTTTTGTTTTGAATCGAACATTTTTGATCAAATCTTTTTATTGTTGGACTAGGATTTATGTATAACTAGCAGCACCCCGCGGTTCCACCCGCATAAGTGTCGATCCCGTGGGAATATAAGGATAAAAATTCTATGTGTTAATCTTGGTTATAAACTATCTGTGTGCCGAATTTCATCCAAATCCGTTCAGCCGTTTGTGCGTGAAGTAGTAACAAACATACAAAAACACAAACGAACTCCTTTATAATATTAGTGTGAAGTGTGATGTGATAGTAGTGCTTAATTAAATAGAATATCATTAGTTCGCATCAGTGGTTCGGTAGTGGATGCTAATCTGACACGATCGACCACATGCAGCGTGCTCGTGCTCCTGCGACTGGCGGCAAGTGCTGTACCATGGCTGTACCTAGTAAAGCACAAATGCGTGTAGCCGCGTGTCTGCGCAGAGTTATTGCCATCATCGGTAGCGTGTTGGCTATTATTGCTGCTATGGTGAGCTATTGTGTTTATTAAATCAATTTGTCGTATTCCAAACACTGATGTTTAGTGTCGGCTCTGGCACAGTGGCACTGGTGTGCCGAACCTGTAATACCTGATGTTGCCCTTTATTTATGTGTTATGTGTTGTGTGCATCTTTTGTTCCCTAGGCCTCGTGCACAGTGCATGGCCAGTAGGCAATACATACCTTAAGAGCGTTTACGCCGAACGGCATTTCATACAAACTTTCAAGCCCTTATTTTTCGAAATGAATGAACCGATTTTAATGAAACTTCATATGTATAAGCAGGATACAATGGTCTAAAAAGTTAGTAGAAAACATTTTCAAAAAATAGTGTCACAGCCAAATTAGACCGATTTTAAGTTTTCCATAGAAACAGAGATTTCCAGTTATCTTTTTTTAAATAAGACATTTTGAAAATGTTTTCTACTAACTTTTTAGACCTTTGTATCCTGCTTATGCGTATGAAGTTTCATTAAAATCGGTTCATTCATTTCGAAAAATAAGGACTTGAAAGTTTGTATGAAATGCCGTTCGGCGTAAACGCTCTTAACGCGTCCGCGACTTCATTAGCGTGCATGTTGGATAGGATTTCATGAGTATTATTTTTTTTTTGCGCAAAACTCTTTTCTAAATTAAAGTAGCTATCTGACAGTGAACGTCCCATCCAAATCGGTCCAGCCGTTTTGAAGATTAGCCGGAACAAATAGACAGACAAACATTCTAAAAATGTTTTTTTATTTTTATTAGTACCTATACTTTCATATGCATTAAGTAAAAAGCTGTTATATTGACATTACTAACGGACACTTCAATTTGATTATCTGTACAGAGGTATATATTCTTCTATTTCGTGTCGCGGGCACGACTATAGCCCTATAGGTATATTTTAGATATTAATGTATAGATTGCGACTATTAGAGCCCAATACTTTTATAATATTAATGAAACCTAATAAAATTATAATTTTGTTATCAAATTATTTGATAAAGAATTGACCTTCACGGTGCATACATTTCTGTTAAGCATTGCTGCTAATTTTATGTCCATAAATTAATACAAATTATATATTATTTTGATAATGTACTTTCAATATTGATCTTGTGTAGTTGTACTATTATGTATTCTGTTTTTGCACTGGCTGACTGGCGCGGTATCTACTCCTACACTACACTGATTAGTTTGTGAAGCGAGCTTATGATTATTGTACTCTAATCATTCATATGAGAGAACAGTGAGGGAAGTAAGGTTCACGGGGCAATTAATTTAATTATGTGAGAATCCGTTAAATAGCCTCTAAATATTTTCTTCATAGTAGTCAGCACATGCTCAACTCAACGCACAGCACAGCTGAAGATACGGCACACTAATCAAATGATCAGCCGAAAATAAATACGTGAATTATATGTCAAGTAGTGCTTTGGTAGACATTGAATAGAGTGTAATAAAATACTCCTATGTTACACACCATATAAATTACAGATATAAATGTAGAAACCAATTCAGCCTAGTATCGTCTTCCAAGTTGCTCCACAACTGCCGCCCCATACCGGTCCTCCGCCTTGCGCACTCAGTTTGCTGCATCCCACAGCCTCACACTTCGCTGCCACTCGAGATGGCCGGACCACTGCTACTTTAGCCACAGAATACATAATAGTTGCTGTATCTTGATAAATCTACAAGTCTACATGCTCTGCTCGATATCTCCAGTTCCTTTTCATTTCAGAAATTCTTTTTCCAAAAACTTCCGCAGCATAGGTCGCTCGTCATGTTAGTTGCAGATGGAAGGTATTTAACGTGTTGACGGGATCCGGCCATCGCGCGTCGCCTCCAACTTTCTGCCGAGTCAGTGTGTGATGTGGCATATTGATAGCGTGGAACCGGAAACCCTAGCTCCCCGTTTATATCGTGGCTCATGCCCCATCGATCATGTTATGTAATTATATTCATTAGGTATTTTGATAGTTCCATAGCTCACTGATCTTTATAACGATGTTAATATTACAACACTTATTTTTGCATAGGTATGCTTGTCTTGTGTATTATTATTCCGTTCGATTAATAAATTCATAATTTACATACAAAGAGATAATTGTTAAAAAGAGTAATTATGTTGATTGTTTTGCTTAGCCGAACATGAAGCTAATGTGTTATTTCAAATTTATTTATTAATAATCATATTGTACAAGAATAGATTGGGAGGTGACCCCCAAACTAAGTGGCCTGTATCGGATGCTGCTGTTTATAAATGACTGAATAATAAATCCTCATGTAAAGCTTGTACCTGTGATCCACGTCTATCATTGCCGTATTATGTATGTACCTAAGTGTGTACTGTGTGTGTAGCATATTTTTAATTTTCTGATTTTCTTTCTTTACGTTTCGCCTAAAATCAAAGAAAGCTTGACTGCGTACCTACAGTTGTAAAGTGTTGACTGTATTTAATTCAGTTGCAAACAACGACACCGACTATTTTGTTCACAAAGTAATATGTGGACACCTTTTAAAAAGTGTGGCCGACTTCCCTTATCGGGAAAACAATAAGTGCACGTCACAGCGCCACAACTTGGTACAATGCATGGAGGCAGCGGAGACACAGAAGGTCCACCCTAGCACACTCTAACAGAGGAAAACTTTTAGGCCCACTTGCTCCACAAATCAGAATTTAGCGCTAGTTAAACGTATTTAAAACATCGTTTTATTTCTGTCAATCGTTTGAAAATGACAGAGACAGTATAATGTTTTAATTATGTTTAGCGTTAAATGCATTTAGTGATTTGCGGTACAAGTGGCTTTAATGCTGTTTAACTTACACTAAAGCTTTGGTTTCAAGAAAGCGGTGAACAGATACACATTAACGGCCGCCCAAGAATAGAGCGTTTTTTGAGTTTTAAGGTGTCCAAAAACGCTCGCTAATGAGGGGATGGGGTGGGCCCCAACCCCCCCCATTAAATACTGGTGTAAACTGCAGATTTTCATGATGGCCCCGATATTATATGACGGAACCGCTCTTCCAGGATTCCAGGAAACCGTAGCTTATGTGACGGCCGTTTTTATATGACGGAACCGCTCTTCCAGGAAACCGTAGCTTATGTGACGGCCGTTATTGTATGACGGAACCGCTCTTCCAGGAAACCGTAGCTTATGTGACGGCCGTTATTGTATGACGGAACCGCTCTTCCAGGAAACCGTAGCTTATGTGACGGCCGTTTTTATATGACGGAACCGCTCTTCCAGGAAACCGTAGCTTATGTGACGGCCGTTATTGTATGACGGAACCGCTCTTCCAGGAAACCGTAGCTTATGTGACGGCCGTTATTGTATGACGGAACCGCTCTTCAAGGAAACCGTAGCTTATGTGACGGCCGTTATTGTATGAAGGAACCGCTCTTCCAGGAAACCGTAGTTTATGTGACAATTGCGCTCGTCTGCCGTCATTTTCAAAATTGAAACTAACTATTGATGAGATAAAATAAAGTCTTTATTTGTATACAAAATATAAGGAAGAGGATAGCCTTGCCAGTCGAAAGCAAAGTGGAAGGCTGGTTAGTGAATATGAAACAAGTGGTTTCATACCAACGAGATATTTTGCCGAATTATTCGACAAGTCTTTACGAACCGTTCGCCGTGTAAACGAAAACCAACTCAAAAACTATATTTGATTGAAATCATAAACAAGAACGTTTACATTTTGCGATTGCGATACAGTGATGGGAAGCACGGAATGAGAGATCTGATGAGCAGTTAAGTTGCATTGCATAGAAATATATTTTAAAAACGTTTTAAAAGGTATTTCTGACTTTATAATACCTGATTAATGTGTTTCTCTGCTAGATTTCAGTATTTTTTTCGATTTAACCGAATTCAAAAAAGGAGGATGTACTTAGTTCGTCGGATTTACATTTTTTTACATTTATATTCACCGATTATTCGAAGACGGCTGGACCGATTAAAATTTTTTTTTTGTTTGAATGGATATACTGCCTAAATGTTCCCATTGTCACCAGGGTCAGGATCTGATGATGGGATCCTGGAGAAATCAAGGGTACCTACTCTTCAAATATTATAGGCACAGCTATAACAATTTGGGTATTTTTTATAGTAACTCGTGCATTTGCTCTCGGAAAGCACCATTTGGTGAAGTGGTACTGATGATGAAGACCACACATGACCACCGGAACAACTCATTAATAGGTATTTCACGGGTCGCGATTCGATTACTTTAATATGGTTGCTAAGCAATTTACGGTCACAACGCATATGATGAAGTGGAGCTGATGCTGAAGTACCAGGAGAACTCTTTCCTTCCTTAATTTACAATGGTAGTATATTTCGTATTTTTGGAGTATTTTTTTGTTGTAAGACGTAACCTTCCTACATAAATATTAAAAAAATACCTAAAAATCGGTACCTGCTAAAGAAAACTGTTGAGATGTCAAGTGACTTTGCCTAACAGAGAAATACTTTAATAAAGTCAGAAATACCTTTTCATACCTGACCTGGTGGTAATCCACCAGGTCAGGTATGAACAGGTATCTCTAAAATGCTTACCACTTGGTAAATTTTTTCGAGCAAAAAAAAAAAAGAATTTTCTAAATCAGTCCAGCCGTCTTCGAGTAATTAGTGAACAAAAATATTTAAAATGTAATAAAGATTCCGACGTACTGAGAACCTCCTTCCTTTTTTGAAGTCTGTTAAAAATGAAAAAAAAAGACCTGAAATTCAGTGGTGTGGTCGTAAGTGTCCGTGTGGTGCCGGACTTAAAGAATTGCACCACCCCTTACTTCCCGTGGGTGTCGTAAGAGGCGACTAAGGATCTTACCGGAGAATGAGCAGCAGCGTTCTCTATTTATTCCACCATCAAACCATACTGCGATCGCCAACCCGCCTGCCAAGCGTGGCGATTATGGCAAACCCCGTGTTGTGCTCTGTGGCCACGCCACCGTTTATTTTTTTATTATGATATAATCCATTTTTATGTACGGCTGACGGTCATGACGTACATACATTGTTTTTGAATGTACGACTTTTATTTTAAAAGAAAAAAGTAAATTAATGTGGCGTTGCTGCGGAGAATTCTCTGTAGCCACGCCACCTGTAATCAATATTTGTAGATACAATTTCAGCTATTTCTCTGAAGTTATATAATGTACGAACGCTGTGTATTATGTACACGCGATAAGTATGAAAAAATATGTTAATTCTAAAGTTTAATTCTAAACTCACAAATTGTCCCTTACAAATGTATTTTAGAGATTACTTCAGATTGACAGGAAAATTAAAATAAAACTCAACAGATTTCATAAATAGAAGTTATTTATTATATATCCGTGTTATAAAAAAATCTGAATACTATGCAGTATACTGAATGCTATGCAGTATGTACGTATGAAAAAAAAAATGCTTAAATATAAATGAATATATAAATATCAGACAACATCATATTCATTGATCTGACCCCAATTACTTTGTTTACGCACTTGTGTTATGGAAATCAGAACCAACGTTACCTTACACAAACACCCAGACCCGAGCCAATTTAGAAAATTGACGCGACCGGGGATCGAACCCGCCGGGACCTATTGCACTCTGGCCAAATGCCTGTACCACTGCGCCATCGAGGTCATCGTAAGTTATATACTTATGTAAGTTATTAGTATTCTACCATATTACAATTTGTACATAAACCAAAAATCCAGCCAGCCCGGCGATTGAACGCGTCCCAGAGGGTCATGGCCGTCCGGCTAGTCCGGGGCGGCAATCCGGCAAGGAGGCAGCGAGCCTCCTTGCCGGATTGCCGCCATGGGATCTGGAGGCCAAAGTACTCGCCCTCATATGGGAGTGGCGAGAGGAGGTAAAACGCCGGGGCGTAACTCCGCTGCCGCGAGAAATCGCGGCGCAGCGGATAGAGCTCCGGCGGGATCTCATGGCGACATGGAGAGACACGGCTGCTTCAGGAGGTTCCTGTTCAGAATAAGGCGGGAGGAAACGCCCGGGTGTCACCATTGTGTGGATCGCCCGGAGGACACGGTGGAGCATACGGTGGAGATCCGCCCAAGTTGGGCAGAGCACCGCCGTGCCCTCACGGGGGCGATCGGCGGCGGCGATCTCTCGCGTCCGGCTCTAGTCCGGGCCATGGTACGGAGCGAGAGTGCATGGAAGGCTGTCACCTCCTTCTGCGAAGCAGTGATGCTCGCGAAGGTGGAGGCGGAGCGCGTGAGGGAGAGGCAATCCTTGCGCCCTCACTCCCCTAGCCGCCTGCGGTGGCCGGGAATCGATAGCCGATTCCCGGCCACCGCAGGCGCGGGCTTGCGGACGGCGAGCAAAGTTTATACTTCGAATGAAAATGGAGGATTGGGTCATTATAAAACATATTTTTACCGTCGTAATTCAGAATGAGAGTGTTATCACGACATGACTACTAAAGTGATTCGCGTTAAAAAAATACAAACATTAATTCTGTATTTTCAGGATCTATTTAACTCGGACTTTTTTTTTAATTTACATTAATAATATAATAACTTGTAGATACATAAATACACTGTAAATCTGGTGTAATGTATAATTACAGATTTTTCTTTGATTGAGAGTGATTTTCTGTTTAAGTTTTGTAACCATTGTGATAACACGGATTTATAATAAATAACTACTGTAAAGGCGTTATAATTGTGGTTTAAATAAATAAATAATAAATAACTTATATTTATGAAAACTGTTGAGTTTTATTTTAATTTTCCTGTCAATCTGAAGTAATCGCTAAAATACTGTTGCGCGCCACAATTAATACCTGGTACATGGTGACATTAGTTACCACTAGCGCCATCTAGTATCGAGTAGCGGAACTAGTAGTCAAGATCCTTCTAGAAATTTCGATGCAACACAATATAAGGCCGAGATGCGGCACGACCGGGACATCCCCCGACCCATCACCATATTCGGCAAGCCGATCCCTTGGGAAAAGCAAGCCAAATACGCAGCAAATTGTCACTAAGGTGCAAATTGCGCATCAACGCAGCGTGCATTCGACCAATAATGACTTATGCCTGTGTAGTTTTCGCTCACGCAAAGCCCCACCATATCCATAGGATGCAGACCCTCCAAAACCGTTTCCTCCGAAAGGCTACAGAATCCCCATGGTTCGTCCGTAATGAGATCCTCCATCTTGACCTCAAAATCCCCACTATCCTTCAATTCATGAAACGCCTCTCCAAGCGCTTCTTCGATACCGCCGCCAAACATCGCAACCCTCTGGTTGTCGAGGCCGCCAGTTACACTCCCACCAAAACCAGTAAATGTCGCAGTTCAAGCAATGTTCTCACCGACCCTGATGACCCCATAACCCTCCTCCAGGAGAGCAATAGGGCAACCAGTACAGTACACAAAAACAAAAACAAAAACAAAAAACCGTCATACCGACCTCGCCGACGAGGTCCTTCGCGATGCCCCCAACTAAATGCCCCCCCTGACCCTTGCTCGATGTAGTGCCAGCCCGCACCGCAGCTGAGCCTGTAGAATTAAATTCCCGACTGTGACCTCTGAGTTTTTTTCGGCCTTTCTTCTCAGAGTAGTCAGATAGGAAAAGCCGATCTCATCAAGCTTAAATAATAATAATCTGATCCAGCCTGTCCCATCTTGCTGCCCTCTCCCCAACGACGCCCTAAACCGAGGTTCGTACCCCACAGGGGGTGCCCTTAGCGTGTAGTCGCTTAGTATAGTAGATAATTGCCCCTGGCTGGAGGCTTTGAGTTTACTTAAGGCTAGTCCGGTTAAGTAGTCACAGTCTCTCAAGGTCAACTACGAGATGCCATAGTAAAAAAAAAAAAATCGACCGGGACAGTGTTAGATAAGAGCCAGGCGAAAACAACCGAAGCTACTCGTATCTTCAAGTGCGACTTAAAGCGATCAGTAGTGCAATTATGTTTTGTAATTAGAGTGTGTTGCTATTAGTGAGATTAAAGTGTCATTTTTTTGGTTAATAAATCGGCAGTTTTTATTGTCACGAACCCGAAGCTCGTAACAATACATTAGTTTAATACACTATATGGGACAATTTGTGAGTTTAGAATTAAACTTTAGAATTAACATATTTTTTCATACTTATCGCGTGAACATAATACACAGCGTTCGTACATTATATAACTTCAGAGAAATAGCTGAAATTGTATCTACAAATATTGATTACAGGTGGCGTGGCTACAGAGAATTCTCCGCAGCAACGCCACATTAATTTACTTTTTTCTATTAAAATAAAAGTCGTACATTCAAAAACAATGTATGTACGTCATGACTAGAGAATCCAATCCCGCATCAAAATCGCGGTCCCGCAAGCCTGCGGGATTAAGATCATCAATCCCGCGGATCCCGCGGGATTTGCGGGATTGATTTTAATTATTATTATTTTTGTTTCATGTAATTTAAAGAAAGAGAATACACACAAATATTTTTAATTATTCTTATCTACATGAAGCAAAGTTATCACTTATATTATAAATTAAATAAAATATTTTAAGACAATACAATATTCACAATATTTCACGTTTCATATTTAGATTTTTATTTGAAATAGAACATATTCATTGGTTTTAGAGGTATTTAAAATCAGCTTATTTTTTCTGAAAATACTTTCGAAGAAATGATAAAGTATCTAACGTTTCATCTTTTAGATTTGATCTTATCTTGTTGCATAAATAGCCAGCGGCGGAAAAAGCACGCTCGGCTTCCACACTTGTAGGCGGAATTGACTTTACATAAGTATAAACAGCTTCCAAATACTTTCCCCTATTCCCTCCACATTCAAAAAGTGTCATCTCACGTTTCAATATCAAATCAGTTGAATTATCTCGAGTGGGTACACGCACAGCAGCTCTAGACTCTGCCACCCATTCAGTACGGAGACTGCGCTCTAATTCTTCTTCTAGTGTATGTGAAGGCAGATTCGATAAAGGCATGTCTTCTTCACTGTCATCATCTTGCTGGTTTTCAGTTTCAGGTTGCACGTCTGACATCAGTCTCTCAATTAAACACTTCATTTCAGTTCTTAGCGTAGCTTTACTTGGATAAAAGAATGGATTGTCCTCTACACTTGCAGACCTTGAATCTTTTTCTAGATATTTTTTTGGATTTTCCAAGTAAAGCAACACAGCAGTTATTGATGTGCGGCGTTCTTTTATCCGGCGAGACAGTGACACAACAAGTTCCTGGCTCAACCTGGTGTTTTGTAGATTCAGTTTATTAATCATGAAACGCAATGTGGTTTCTGCGGTAATTAATGTTGCATCGTCGCGGCATAAGACGTTTACAGCGAGCTTCACTGGCTCTAAAGCTTGTTCAATATGAGTCAAAGTCATATATTCTTCGTCTGTGAATGAAAATGAAGATGATGTCAGTTTAAGGTCAATAAGTGCTTTAGATATGCAATGTTTGACTTCGTTAAACCTCGACAACATTGATGCGAGACTGCTCCAGCGCGTTCGGCAATCTAAAATAAGCTGCAATTCTTTGCCAAATTCTGCTTTGATATATTGTTGCAGCAGATCATTTTTTACAGGAGATTTTGAACTAAAAACCTTGACAATTTTTCTCACTTTTTGAATAAGTTCTTTGTATTGTGGTAGCAACTCTTCTGCTTGGATTTCTTCCCCTACCGAAAAATTACCTTGCTCGTCGTTATCATCTTCACTTTCATTATCACTCTCATTATCTGGTCTGTTTCCGAGTACTTCAGCTTGCATTTCTTCTTCTTGTTGTTCTTGTCTCTTATTGTACAGAACTTCAAGTACAGCGAGTTGCAATCCATGTGCGAAGCATAATTGGTGGTGCGCTGATAATAATCTGCCAACTTTCTTCATGACGGCTGCACCATCGGTTGTCGCTGCGATCACATCTAGATTTAGGTCAATTTTAAAATCCTGGAGTTTTTTTTCAAGTGCAGTTACACAGGCTTCTGCAGGAAAACGTCCTTCAATTCTTACTAGCCCCAGGTTCCAAATGTTCGCAGTCGCAGCTCCACCGGTAAATAAGTGAAGATTTAAATTCAAATAGCGGCGATTTCTTAAAGATGTCCACTCATCATAAGTTAGTGTGAAACGCTTTTGCAATTTTTTCAGTGTTTCAAGTTCGCCGATAGTTTTCTTTCGAATGGATGCTCCGTAGGCCATCACCATAGTTTGTATCGTGCTGGCAGAAGAAGGCAATTTGTGGCCTTCCGATTCAAATAATTCGCGCAAATCAATTGACGTGATGAATTTTGAGAATGGGATTCCATCTTTTGCTACCATTCTGCACACTCTTTCTTCCATAGAAACTTTTTTTTCGAGTGGGAAATAATCTGTTAATTTCTTTCTTTTCGGTGGGACTGACACTGCCGAAGTTGAAGCACATTCGTCTAAACGTGAAGTAGTTGAACTAAACGAGCCAATTTGGCTTGCGCTGCTCGTTTCCATTCCCGGTGCTGGATTTTCAACGCTACTGCTGACGCTATCAACCAAGTTCAAATTCATGTTATGCTTTGTTCGCAAGTGGGTGTGAAGGCCTTTAGTAGAGCGAGCAGAGATTTTTAGAATAGCAGGACATAACTTACATTTAGCGGTTGATCCATTTTCTGCTCTTAAAAAATGTTTCCATACTTCACTCGAGCTTTTATACTCTTTATAAACTAAATTGACACTCATTTTTAATAATAAATTGTATTTTTTCACTCGTAACGTGCTCTTAGCACTTTGATAACTTGATAATAAAAAATAATAGTCTTGTCGTACGTTACGTAACCTTTTCACATCACAAGTAAGACGCAATAACATTCTTTGACACTTGACCGCGCGCAAAGGTAAATCCCCGTGCGCCGTAGGGGAATCCCCAGTCATAGAGTACTGGAACTGACATTGATTACGTTCCGTTCCGATAATAGTTCCGATCATCGTCTGAGCCTATTACGTTCCGTTCCGATAATAGTTCCGATCATCGTCTGAGCCAATTTTTCTTACTTTTTTTCAATCCCGCGAACGTGCGGGATCCCGCATGACTAATCCCGCATTTTTGATCCCGCAAAAAAGGTGCGGGATCCCGCGTTAGCGGGATCCCGCGTTTGCGGGATTGGATTCCCTAGTCATGACCGTCAGCCGTACATAAAAATGGATTATATCATAATAAAAAAATAAACGGTGGCGTGGCCACAGAGCACAACACCAAACCCCCCCCCAAAATTGGGGGAGGCCTATGTCCAGCAGTGGACGTCTATCGGCTGAAACGACGAACGACGAGGTCGGAAGAGACTTTGTTTAGCAAAAAAACATTAATTAAGTATTATAAAGTCAGAAATGCCCGTTAAAACTTTTTTTAAATAAAAAATGTAGCAAGAAATGTGAGTTCGGTTGGAGTTTGATGCCCCTTTGCACAAGGATTTAGTTGAAGTATCCCCACAGAAATACCTCTACAGTATCATATTGGATCATAGACAACTTCCCATAAATTTTTTAACAGTCTCCTTTATGAGGAACATATACATACATACATTTATAACATTATGTTTCAATATTTTAGGATCTATGCGCGCCAGCGTGTACTTGATAGCATTGATAATAATGGGGGTTATACAAAATATTAAGTTATAAATTACAAATTGATTTTAGTAATATTAAAATAATATTGTGTCATATCCGTAATAAGGATTATTTTGAGGTTTATTTTACTTTCAATCTTCTTTTCATAATGAAAATGAATACTTAAGCTATAACTTCAATAATTTGATTTGTTAAATTTGACGTTTGAGATAGGCAACTAAAGTTAGAACTAACGCAGCCGCACTGGCAGTACAAAAAGTAGTTCCACTGAGTAATATAATTGTATTGTGAAAAGGAGTCCGCACTTTTCTTATTTACGTGCGTAAAGGAGACTGAAACGATTACATACAATCTTGGGCCTGGGTGTAAAAATATGAAAGTAGTGTCAATTAATAGCTTATATATTATCAACCTTTCACTGAAAACTCTGCGGACTTTGTCAATCTGAGAACTGAGATAAGAGATTAAGTAAAAGTGAGGTTATGTTACAAAATTTAACTAACAGCTGATTCCTGAAGTACAAAATATGTTCTTTTGCACTAATAGCTATTATATTCAGTAGAAAATGTTTGAAAAATCATACGAATGAACGTCAATGACTTCAAGTCATAAGTAGGTAGCTATGGAGTTAAGGAAAGGATGATTGTCTGCTAAAATAAAGTAAAAAATCATTTAATATAGTGTTTTATTCGTCTTCTATTATAATTAAAATGTCGTCTAGGAATTGTGCAGGTGGTACTATATTATCTTGGTACCTAGCCCAGCTAAGGTACCATATAATGCACATTATATGAGCGCAGCAATCCAAGAATTGTTTCATCGCGTAAGGGTTGTCGACCCAGTGTATTGCAGTGACCAGTTGTTACCCCACAACCTCACACAGCGATCCATAGTTTGAACAATAATATCCAATCCAGAAGCCGGCGGCGGTAAAATCCAAAATAACAATTCCAAGTCAAACGTGTAAGTGATCTTCGGTGTCCAGTGTGAAAGCAAGGGTCGTACAAGGTAGGCAGGGTCGGAATCCGTAAAATACAAAGCAGTGGTCGTGAAAAATGAAGAATAATCGAGAAAGCACTCAAAACGCATCTGAAAACACGAAACGAGTGAGCAAACGGCAACTGTCACAGAGTACTTTTTGATAGACTGAAAGCAACTGTCTAGTGTCAATGTCAGTCAGCTGTCATGCTAGTGTATTGACCTCATGTCAGTGTGCCAGTGACATAAATACATAGACTAAAAATAGAAGACTGGTTTTAATCGATATGAAATCGATAATCATTAATATTGGTTTCTCAGTAATTAATTGATATTTTATTTATTAATATTACTGTAATTATATGCAATAGCGTATAGTAGTGCATTTAATTACTTTGACTTAATGATTTAGTGCAAAGGTTTTATTTTCGTAACTGTGTAATCGATTACTCAATTGATAATCTCACGAAAACTATCTTTCTCATATTTCTCCGCTTCCAGATTGCGGATTGAGGTGATTTTCATATTCTAAGATAAAAAAATATGACTAATTTTTTAGAACATATTTCATTACATTTGGGCCCACCGTTTTCCATCTCCTTTGCTAGTTGTGGTTTGTTGGGGTCAGTTGATTAAAATTAATGATTAAAAATCATAATCTTTAATCGTGAATTTGATTATTTGATTAACTATTAACTAGGTACTTATTTATTTATTCATTTAATTTATTGGAGGAGCAACACCAACAGCTTATGCAATACATAAATATGCTACTTCAAAAGCAGTAATAAATAAACCAAAGTGGAATTCTGTATAATAAAACAACTAATTCAAATTCATTCCTTATTCCAATTTCACAGACTATACTTTTTGTGGCCTATATATTTATTTTAAAGCGAGCGGATATGATCATTTAATTTTTTTTTGCTGAGGGAAGCTTAGAACGGGAGCTATGAAAGTTATCCTGTTACCTACAGGCAAAGTGTTTATTAACCTCTCTGCTCGACTAGATTTTGACATATGACGTACCAGCTGACTCGACGGGATCTTGCGAATTACGTCATGGTATTCAGGAATTTACTTCAACTTTCAGCATCCGAATTTATTAAGAAAAATGTGTTACCGCGCCTATTTTGTACAATAAGTTTGTGGCAAATATCTTTAATTATATGCTGAGGTCGGTCAAACCGCGTCATTTTACTGCGAAAGTTTTATAAAATAGATATTACTACACCTATCCAAAAGGTAGGCACCTTAAACTCGCTGAAAATATGTACATAAACCACCTAATCTCTTGATGAAAATATGCAAAAGGGAAAAATAAAGATATTGTCATTCTCTCTGCATTCTTACTTTTACCATTTTTCATACATAAACTACATATAAAACATGATCAAATCTTATAAAAATTACTAAAAAATGTGATGCGACATGTCACTTCTTAGTGCTGACCATCCACCCAATTTTCTTATTTCGATTCAAAAATGTCATAAAGCCTAATCGATAATAATCGATGCTTAAAAAAAAATGTTTGCAGAAACTGAATAAAAACTCTTTGGTATATTTTTCATGAAGTAATTATTTTTTTAAATATAATTATTTTAATAAGTACATACACGTACAGTGTGGATAGGGGTGTAACTTTTTATGGTTCCCTACGTCCGAATGAAAAAACGGAACCCTTATGAAGGATCACTCGTGTGTCTGTCTGTAGGTCTGTCACAACCGATTTGTTTCGAATCTACTGAACCGATTAAGTTGAAATTTGGTACACATATAAATTTCTGAGACTCAAACACGGACGTGTAACATATTTAAATAATTAATTTTGAAAGGGGTCACTTTTTGGAGTGACATTAGAAAATTAAAAAAAGCTTTGCTTACGTAGGTACCGTGTAATATATCAAATAAAAGTGCTTGTCGTGAGGGTCACATATGTTCGGGATGTTATATTCAACTAGCTTCTGCCGGCGACTTCATCCGCGTGAAATTTCACCCTCCCCCCACTCACCCTTTTAGGGGTAAAACTTCGAAAAACCCTTTCTTAGTGGATGCCTATTCTTCACAAAGAACACACTCTCCAAATTGCATGTCTCTAGGACCAGCGGCTTAGGCGTTGATATATCAGTCAGTCAGGACTCTGATTTTTATATAAAATAGACTTAGTCGGTATTAGGGTTCCGTACCAAAATGGTAAAACGGAACCCTTATGGTGAGACTCAGTCTGTCTGTCTGTCTGTCACAGCTGGATATCTCAATAACTCCTAATGCTATCAACTTGAAATTTGGAACAGTTTTAGATGACGTTTACCCAACTATTTTGCAAATAAGAAAGAAATAAAAATATATGTATATTTTTTGCAACAGGGACTGAAAGGGGTCTCAAAAATTCTAAGTATAAAATAGTAGGGCATGTGCGGTAACATGAAGGAGCGCAGTTTGCACATTCTCAAAAAATTTTTCTTTATATTTTAGGCCGGCCTTAGTTTTCGACTTTTGATGAAAAGTGTAAAAAAAATATGGTCCCCCCCTTATCTCCGAAGTTTGCAAAAAGAAAAATCTGAAATGATTCTATGTGATAGAAGTTTATGTAAAGATTACAGGAAAAATAAAACAAAGTCTTTATATAGCACACTTTTTCAGAAATCATCAACAAAAGTTAATCGGTCAAGAGATCACGCCGACAAAAAACTGCAATATTCTACACCGCAGTGCACAGTGCTAAAATTCTCTGACGAATATAGGCCCACGCCGATCAAAAATTAAAAACATCAAGGTACGGAACCCTTGGTGCGCGAGTCCGACTCGCTCTTGACCGGTTTTTTTTTAATGTTATGCTTAAAACGCTTGATATAAAAATAAGATTTTTGGCATTTTCAATCTCAAGTAGCGGTCAAGGGGGTTAATTGCAGACTGGCTGTAATAGTAAGAAATGGTCAAGATGTTATTCCCCATAAGAAAACAGTAAGTACTTTTCTTTTCTGCCAGGCACTTTAATTATTGGGTACGTTATGAACTTATGAATGATGAGAAATAGAAATACAAACTTATTTTTGCAGTCGATCAAATTAATGATTGCATTGTGCATGCGTAAATATTCAACCTAACTACGGAACCTTTCACTGTGCGTGGTCCGACATCAACATGGTCAGTTTTTTTTAAATTTCGTTGTAAACTACCACAAAAAAAAAATCTATTACTCAAATAAACTAATAGGAACAAAAACTACCAAGCTCATACAACTAACAAAACATATTGAAATGTAAAGTGATTGTGGAATACTCAATTTATACCATTAATTTATCATCATTCCCAAACTTTTGCTAAACCTACCAAAAAAATGTATACCGGGCATTCTGTACCAAACTATTAGAAAGTATCAAAAATAAATAGTAAGTACAATAAATAAAAATAATTTTGAACGGCGAGCGCAGTCCGAAGATAAATTCAAATATAGAAACAATTCGCCGCGAAATTCAATAAATGACTATGGTCAAAGGTCCTCAGTTATTGACTCAGTTTCAATGGGTACGTATCAAAATCCCGAAAGTTCATAATACCCATGATTGAAATACCGACGTCCATAACACCGAAATTCAAAATACCGAAAGTTTTAAATGTCGATAGTCGTTATATCGAAACACAAAATACCGATGTTCAAATGCCCGAAAGGACGAAATCCCGAATGGATGAAATCCCGAATGGACGAAATACCGATAGATGAAATCCCAAAGAGCGGCGACGTTGTTCCCGCGAATACTCATAGATGGCACTACAACACAGTTATGACGGTGGGCATTCTGCTTAACATGTTTTAATATTTTTTATAGCGGGGGTAGATCTCGAAAAAATATTTTATTCCGTAATGTTTTATTAATTTGTAGTTACTGTTAGCTACTTAGTAGCGAGTGGTTGCTATAATGAGTGAAGATACTTTTAAAGTGTTCAAATCTCAAAAAGGTGGATATAAAGTACAGGTAGGCAGTTTTGTGTTTACAAAGAACCGGCAAACCCATTTGCTACTTAGTAGCTAACACATTTGTAATGACAACTTAGGATGCAAGAGCGAGCGAAGCGAGCTCGGGACTTGGGGCACCCCGACTTGGACAGGTTAGGTTCGAAGGGGATGACGGGGGCTCGAGTGAGCGAGCAAAGCGAGCGAACGAGCCCCCGTCATCCCCTTCGTGTTAGGTTCCTTTAAACCCTGTAGACAGAAAAAGGGGCCCCGCGAAGCGGGGCTCCGTCGACTACGCCTAACAACATATTTTTGTAATTTTTGGAAAAAACTTTGGGATTTTTTTCTCGGCCACTATGATTTTGCGAACTTTGGGGTGTGGAAGTACACTGTAAACTGAAATAGGGGCCCCGCGAAGCGGGGCTTCGTCGACATAGAATGCAAGAGCGAGCAAAGAGCAACCCGAGGTTAGGTTTGGTTAGGTTACTTTAAACCCTTTATACATAAATAGGACCCCCCTCGAAGCGGGGCTTCGTCAACATAAGAGACAAGAGCGAGCGAAGGGCACCCCGAGGTTAGATTTGGTAAGGTTACTTTAAACCCTTTACACAAAATTTCAACAATTTGACAATTCAATTTTTTGACAATTTCGGGATTATGAACTTCGGGATTTTAAACATCGGGTTTTTAAACTTCGGAATTTTAAACTTTCGGGCAAATGAACTTTCGGGATTTTAAACTTTCGACCAAACAACCATTTGGCGTTTCAATTTTCGGGATTTCGTCGATTGGTATTTTAAATTTCGGTCTTTAAAAATTCGGGATTTTAATACGTACCCGTTTCAATATAGGGTCCAAAAAACTATTAGAATAACATTAGAAAAGCATAAATCATTATTATAAACAATGCTTATTTTATTTAATGCTTAAAATAATTTTGTTTCAGTTTCCGAGTATCGATTTCAGAAATTCGACATATTAATTATCCATGTCAATCGAAATTTAAAAAAAAATCGTTTAGCATAATCGCTTTCGCACATCATTACTATAAAAAAACAACAATAGACGGCGATTTTGAACACAAATTGAGTAGCGGTAATGAATAATACGTGTTATTTGACCTGTGCTTCAATATTACGTTAACATTTGGGCATTTATGTGTTGTTTATAATATTTTCAATAATATTTGTCACATTTTAAATCTTACCTACATGTGTGTGCGTGACATTTGTGAAAAGTTAAATGTAAACACGCACGATTGGCGCGAAACTTCGACATTAGATATCAAAAAACTTCATAACCGCTACTTATTTAACTTGAACAATGGATGAATTCGTCAAATAATTAAATGATGTATTATTCACTGCCCCTGTGGTGGAGTTTGGATGTTCGAAATCCCCAATTTTTATGTTTTTTAGCCTCGACCACCACTGTCAACAAAATGGCGATTATCGCATTTACAGACTTGAATTTAATAAAGGTAAATTAATATGCTTGCGCGATAAATATGAAATATTTAATGGCGTTAACTTAAGAGTTTTTTATCCAACTCTCTTAGTTAACGCACATTCATTAGATTGGATGGGTAGCATAAAAAATATTTACATAATCAATGAAGGGTGTCGTATGTCGTAATTCCTGGGTCCAATGGGACCCAGTACCGAGCCGGCGGAGGTTCGTGTGTTCGGGTCCATTCGGGGGCGCTACCGAACTATACGGTTAAGGACCATACACCAATGCCAGTGTGGCGGTAACTAGGTCATCAGTCGATGCATCTAATGTAAACATGTGTCGCGGAGCCGGCCTCGATTTATCGTCGTCAAATTCCGCGTCAGCAGTTTCGTCGCCAGCGCACCCGTCGTTTGCTGAGATTGCGGAGCGCCCCGCCCGTGTATCCCGCAGCCCCGCACCCGTCATCGCGGCTCCTCCACGCAACACCGCCCGAGCCCCTCGCCCCGTCCCGCTGCCAGTGACTGCAGCCCTGGCGAAGCCCATAGAAAAGGAATTCGCTAGCGTCACCGCGAGTGCCCCAGGAGTTCTAAGTAGGAAGCCTATGCCAAACAAGGCACCGAATAGGGCTGATGATGAGGGTTTCGTGACGGTGCAAAGGAGGAAGCACCCGTCGCGAACAAACAAGAACCGCTGCGGCAAAGCTCCTACGGAGCCCAATGTCAGCTTGCGTGCCGCAAAGCCGAACACACCGGTGTACATCTCCCGCCTACACTACACCACTAAGGCGGAGGACATCGTGGAGTACGTGCGCCAGAAGACGAGGTACGCGCCGAGGGTGCAGTTACTGGAATCGCACCGCAACGTCAACTTCAAGGCGTTCGTGGTGCGCATACCAACATGCTACCTGCACCTGGTGATGGAAGAAAGCTTTTGGCCGCAGGATGTGGTATTCCGCCGCTTTCGCGGACAAGTGCCACCAGAAAGCACAAAGACTTAGTGCAACTAAGTGATACTAACATAGTTATTAAGTTTTATTTACTAACAAAATTGTTACTATATTATTATGTATACTTAGGTTAAGGTATGTATCTATGGGTCTTTGTTACCTGAAAATAAATGGTTTATTATTATTATTATTATTAATGCCGTCCTCTGGCTCGGTAGAATAAATGTTTTCTTTTGCAACTATGCTAAAATAAACCTAGGTCACACAAATTATCTGACGACAGTTGAAATGAAAAAAACTGGCCAAGTGCGAGTCGGACTCGCACACGAAGGATTTCGTACCACAAGGCGAAAACGCCGGAAAAAAACACGTTTGTTGTATGGGAGCCCCCCTTAAATATTCATTTTATTTGGTTTTTGTACTTATTGCTAAGTCGATTATAAACATTGTAGCACCTACTTTAGCTGTTATATTTAATAATTGTATTGACCGTGGTGAGTTTCCTGATCTTATGAAAAACAGTAAAATAATACCGTTGTTTAAATCGGGTAGTACATCAGACCCTACTAATTATCGACCTATTTCAGTACTACCTACCTTTAGTAAAATTTTTGAAAAACTTATTTTGAATCAATTGCAAAGATTTTTTAATAACAATAAATTACTGCATAATAAACAGTTCGGTTTTACAAGGGGTCGTTCGACTACCGATGCAGGAGTTGAACTTTTAGGACATATTTATAATGCATGGGAGGACAAATGCGATGCCTTGGGCGTCTTTTGCGATTTGTCCAAGGCATTCGATTGTGTTCTTCATGACACATTAATCAGGAAACTGCACCACTACGGAATCCGGAACGCCTCTCTGGATCTTCTTACTTCTTACTTGAGTGATAGGATTCAGAGAGTTGATGTTAACGGAAAAAGGTCACCCGGATCTGTAGTAAGAATGGGGGTCCCCCAGGGCTCAATTCTTGGTCCTTTCTTGTTCCTTATTTATATCAATGACTTGCCGTACCTCATAAAGGATAATCAGGATATAGTGTTGTTTGCAGATGACACTTCTCTTTTGTTTAAAATCAAACGTCAGCAGCTGGTTACTGACAATGTAAATAACGCCCTTGCAAAAGTAGTTAACTGGTTTAATGTCAATAACCTACTTCTTAACGGAAAAAAAACGAAATGTATTAAGTTTACGATACCCCACGTTAGACAAGTAGAAACTAGTGTTCTCATTAAGGATGAAGAGTTAAAACCCGAAGATACCACAGTATTCTTAGGCATAACGTTGGATGCCAAGCTTCAATGGGGCCCCCATATAGATAAATTGTCAAAAAAGCTTAGCTCTGCAGCATACGCCGTTAGGAAAATTCGTGATTTGACTGATTTAGAGACAGCCCGTTTAGTTTACTTTAGTTATTTTCATAGTGTGATGTCGTACGGTATTCTGTTGTGGGGAAATGCCGCCGATATTCAGACAATTTTTATTTTACAAAAAAGGGCAATTCGTTCTATTTATAAATTAAGTCCTAGACACTCCCTCAGAGACAAATTTAAAGAGATTAATATAATGACTGTGCCTTCTCAGTACATTTATGATAATCTTTTGTATGCACATAAAAATATTAATCTGTTTAAAAAATACAGTGATATCCATAACATAAATACTAGGAACAAACACAAATTTGTTGTTCCTACAACAAGGCTCAAGAAAATAGGTGGCTCGTTTAGATGCCAATGTATACATTTTTATAATAAACTTCCTAGCCACATTCAAGAACTAAGCCTAAATAAATTCAAAGCTTTTATAAAGCGAAAACTATGCCAGAAAGCCTATTATACTGTAAAAGACTATATTGAGGACAAAAAGGCTTGGGATTGAGCTGCTCCAATAGGTTTAGACAGTGAATGTTATTTTGCTATTTTTACACTTTAATATTTTCTTTTTTTTTTTTTTTTAAGTATCTATTTACTTACACAATGACATGTACATTTACTGTATAAAGTATTATATTATTTTAATTATTGTGAATGTGAGGACTATGTGGGTCATTGTTTACATTTTAATTGTGGTCTGGCAGTTTGGGTAGTTTATGCGGCCTACCCAAATGTCCTGTCTTTGGTATTGTTCGTCGAATCGTTGAGCTCCTGAAGTTCTGAGTTGAGCTGCACGGTTACTGACAAATGCGTGCACTGACTGGACAGGTCCACTCAATCTGTGTGGTTCTTTCCTCAAAAGATCTTTTCAGACACTAATCTACATGGTCCTCAAAGATTATGTCCGGATTTTTATATACACATTGACATTGATGAATTTTATTTAGACAATGACATGAATATTTACTTTGTAAAGTATTTTTTATTTTATTTTTCTTTTCATTTAATTATTGTGAATGTGAGGACTATGTGGGTCATTTTTTTTCTGTTTTCCTTCTTAGTTTTAATCATGATCTGGCAGTTTGAGTAATTTACGCGGCCTACCCAAATGTCCTTTCTTTGGTATTGTTCGTCGAATCGTTGAGCTCCTCATTTCTGAGTCGAGCTGCACGATTTTTGACAAATGCGTGCACTGATTGGACAGGTCCGCTCAATCTGTGTGGTTCTTTCCTCAAAAGACCATTTCAGATATCAATCTACATGGTCTTCACACGATCTGACCAAGATTTTGTCTGGACTTTAAAAGAGACTGTGACCTCTGAGTTTGTTTCGGCCTTTCTTCTCAGAGTAGTCAGATAGGAAACGCCGACCACATCTAGTTTAAAAAATATGATGACGTGTAAAAGTGTTTGTAAAAACCTACTTACAGAAAATAAATCATTTATCATTTATCATTTATTTGTTGTTATAGCGGCAACAGAAATACATAATTTGTGAAAATTTCAACTGTCTAGCTATCGCGGTTCTTGAGATACAGCCTGGTGACAGACAGACGGACAGACAGCGAAGTCTTAGTAATTGGGTCCCGTTTTTACCCTTTGGGTACGGAACCCTAAAAAGTAGTTATGAAGTGTAACTTGAACACCAAGAAATCAGAAATGTAAAGATTGGAGGTTAGTTCATTGAAAATATTCTTCAAAATTAGAATTCAGTGTATTTGAACGTTAGAAATTATTTATTTGTTCAATATTAAGAAATGTGTGTCATTACTTTCCATCATTTCTTTTATAAAGAATTAATAATATTGAGGAATGTATTAGTTTATAATCAAGTTAATCAATTAGTGATTAATGATTAACGTCAATAATCATGATCAAGATTAATTTTTTAATCATGATTATTCTAATCATGATTAATGTAATCTGATTAAATTTATCAAATTAATTAATTGATTAAAAAATTAATTGATTAATGCCAACACTGGTTGGGGTACCCACACACATTAGTAATTAAAGCACAATATTATTATATTTCTATAGCCTCCTACACGTCGACAGATTCATCAGCAGATGGCCATCTGCGAATGCCTCCGCCGACGTGTAGACGGGGTATAAATTTGCGTTTTTTTTTTTTGAGAATGTGCGAACTGCGCTCTTTCATTTGATACCCCACATACTTCGAATTTTACAGACACTCTTTCAGCCCTTGTTGCAAAAAAAAAAAAAAAAAAATATTATTTCTTTTTTGCAAAATAGTTGGGCAAACATCATCTAAAACTATTCCAAATTTCAAGTTAATATACAGGGTGTTTGGTGCATCGTTTGCCAAATGGAATTGGCCGAAAGAAGAGGTCATTTGCTATCTCTTAAGGCCCAGTAACTCATTCCTTGTTTCACCGGTTTTTTTAAAATGACTTTTTAATTTTTGTTTAGAAAAATACAAGAACTCTGCATTTAAGCTTAATTTTTTTTTAAAGTTATGAGTATAGCCTTCCAATTTTATTTTAATTCCTATGTTTACTCTTGTATGGTTCTATGAAATTAAAAATTTACTTACTAATAACATCTAGTTCCTTTTTAATAACTCCCAAAGTTTTTGAAAAAAGGAAAAATACACTTAACACTCAACTTTAAAATGCTGTAAAAAAAAAACTAAAAGCGATCGAGATCTTCGAATTCTTTTAAAAAGTTCTCTAGTTTGTCCTCTTTCCAACGGTGTGCAATATTCCAAAAAAAAACTTTTAATAACTTCAGTAATTTGCTAAATGTGTAATCGAGACACATCAGGCTGATATTCGATATTACGGTAAGTACACTAGTTTTACATAAATAACATTCTTTGAGTAGGTGGATAGTGTTATCTCACTCTTACGCAGTCTTTTATCTCTTTCTAGGGTAAAATTTGAACGCTATACTCATAACTTTAAAAAAAAATTAAGCTTAAATGCAGAGTTCTTGTATTTTCCTAAATAAAAATTAAAAAGTCGTAATAAAAAAACCAGTGTAACAAGGAATGAGTTACTGGGCCTTAAGAGATAGCAAATGACCTCTCCTTTCGACCAATTCCATTTGGCAAACGATGCACCAAACACCCTGTATATTTAGCATTAGTAGTTCTTGAGATATCAAGCTGTGACAGACAGACAGGTAGACTGAGTATCACCATAAGGGTTCCGTTTTACCATTTTGATACGGAACCCTAAAAACGAGAAAGATAAATGTTAAAAGAAAAATAAAAGTCTCATCTCGAGATTGGAACTCAGACCTAAGGAGTTTGCTAATCCAATACGTAACGCTACCCGCTATCGGTACTTGATGTGAAGAAGTAAATTTTAGCAATCGTATGAACCAACCAAGATCCTACGAAATTACGTAGGTACCCTGTGTGAAAAAGCGACGGTATGTTTTTTGTTTCGTGTGACGCTAGCAAATCTGAGGTGTGCGTTCTGTGTTGATTACATCACTTATACACAGATACGGCCACACGTACTGTACGGCCTGTACGGCGTGTTCACAGCAATACGATCCTTGACGTGCTGAAGCAGTTTTGATCGTCTAATGTACATGTGCGATATCTTAAAAACATCACAGTCCAGCTTTAGTCCCGTCAGTTATCAGCAGTGTTTGTGTTTTCCAAATAGGATGTCTTATTTTTGCAGGAAAAAACATGTCAGTATATTGTATCTATTGTAATTAAAATGATACACAAGACCTAACTGTTAATTGTAATTTTATCACAGTATACGTATGTTCCGCTTTCACGCAGCAAGTCGGCTCACAGTCATGCGAGCGCATGTCTCGGTGTACAAACTGCATAACTACTATGTCGTGCCGGAGAAACATGCCTCTCGAAACAACGGTCCTCGGTGTCTTGACTTGCCCATTATTTGTTTAACATGCGGCGCCCCTTAAGGCGGATCCAGACATTGCGAGGCATGCGCATCGCATAGCGATCATCGCAAGTTTCGCAAAGTTTGGACGTTCATATTCGTGGAGAGGCATGTGCTTCCGCATGCCTCACCATGAATATGAACGTGCATCAGCCACCACTGCAATCATTATACCATTGCTTACATAATGCTACTTCGTCAAATAGGCGTCATCGTCGACTAGGCCGCTCATTCTGTCAAGGTCGATGACTATAATCTAGCACAAAAAATGGCAATCGAAGTTCTTGCGACAGTTACGCACAGTGTAATAGTGGTGCATACTGCTTACTGGAGTCTACGCGCTGGAGGTTTTTGACAGAGCTAAATACATTACAAAATGTATGACATACATAATAATAAAAACTGGCCAAGTGGGAGTCGGACTCGCACACGAAGGGTTCCGTACCACAAGGCATAAAACGCTGAAAAAAAAAACGTTTCTCTTATACCCCTTTAAAATTTAAGTATATTTTATTTTTATTGTTTGTTGATAAAGCGGCAACAGAAATACATCATCTGTGAACATTTCAAATGTCTAGCTATCACGGTTCATGAGATACAGCCTGGTGACAGACAGACAGACGGACAGTGGAGTCTTAGTAATAGGGTTCCGTTTTTACCCTTTGGGTATGGAACCCTAATAAAAAATGAGCACGAGATAATGAAGAAAAACATATGCTTAATTAATGTACGAATTATTCATTATTGACCACACTCGAATTTAATGAAAATACACATGAAGGATATTTATCATTTTTATGGCTGCCATCTTAGGTTTGTAGCTATGGATATTGTTGGGTACAACTGCAGGTTAGGTTAGGTTAACCAATCCTTGCAAAAAGGATCGCACGTTCCTGCGACCCCCGGCGGCGTAGGTGAGATATGGAACACCGGGGTGGTTTTTAGTCATCCGACAGACCCCGCCGCCTGCCCCAGGGCGGCGGACATCTATGATTTTCCACCCTGGATACAAAAAAAAAGGTTAGCCAAACCAGTGAAACATGTCTCCGTTTCCAATGCACCGAATGACTGCATTTCAAGGAGAGTAGAGTAAAAACAAAACACGCTAGACTAAACACCACTGCCGAGCGTCGCGTCCTCGTGAGTACATTCGATTATTTGGCTAGTGAGTGCGTGACCGTCTCGTTTGCACCAGGGTTCGATCAGCTCGGGCTGGCAAGCAAACTGGCGGCCTTGCCCAAGAAGCAGCTACCAATAATCATTGGAGATAGCTCCTCCTAGGGTTCCTTCTATCTGGCAGAATATTGATGCTCCGAAATTTAATACTCAAAGGGCATAACACACTTGGCGTAACCTTTTTTAAACGAATATTTTTAAGGCATAAAAATTATTTAACATACTTATTGTTTGGTCGAATGTTTATTATGTCCGAATTTACAATGGCATACTTTTAAGATGGCAGTATTTTATTTGGCATAATTTCACTTGGCCGACTATGAAAATAACTATGTCTTATTTATTACTGCTTGTATACCAACTTAGACCCTAACTAATTATTAAAAAAAAAATGGTTAGGTTAGGTTAAAATTGTGACCCCTACGCACGAGCTCACGTATGCCAAAAGACGATTCTAATTGTGAACTTTCTGCGTTAAGTTGGTTCTACTTTTTAATTACGCCTAAAGGTGATTCCGACTTAAAAAATTATGAGTTTTGAATGTATGATAAATGGGTGTATGCTAAACGATTTTCTGCGAAATGAAGTTTATGCTATCCGTTGTTATGCAAAATAATATTATGACATAAAAAGTTCTGCTATAAAGGGGGGACCCCTCCTCCTATCTACATCACAGGATGATTGACAATATATACAGGGTCCCATTAAAATAGATGGACAAATTTTAACACAGCGCTCAGTACGTCTAACTAAACATATCCAAGCAAAAAAAACACCGATTAAAGTGATTTTATTTTGACTTAAAATAATAAATTGCCGGCACATTAGTGTATTTTCGTTAGCTGATTTTATATTTCTTGTGAGTATCTATGCGTTTTTCTTTTATATTTTTTTACCATCGTCCTTATTTTGGTGGTCTGAATGATTCATAAAAGTTTGTCCACCTATTTTAATGGGACCTTATATACTTTTTTCGTTACCCTTGGTTGTTTTCAACTGCTGGGCAAAGGCCTCCCCTTTTTCCATCCAAACCTCCCCTGTCTTGCTCTTGAGCGATCTCTGGCCATGTTGGCCCTGCTCAATAACAATATTATGAATATTATTGCCCTCATCTCACGAGTACGAAATAATAATATATTTCAGTAGTTCAGCTCCTCCATCATGAAAGTACCTATACTCCGACTTTTCATTAGCTGCAGTAAAATTACACTTCTTACTGTAATTTCGTTAAAAAATGTTGCCGCACTATCTCTACTAGTGATGTGATTAAAACGCACTGAAACATCGTTTTAATTTAGATATTCGAAATTGACCAATTTTGATGCAACCGTAAACAATCAAATATTCTTTGTATTGATCGGATAAAAATATATGTTTTAGTTTCAAATCAGCGTAAATATAAAGTCTACTAAAGATAATTTTGTTTAAATTTTTATTTTAAAACTACTATATCGATATAAGAAATTACTTTTTTAAATAAATTAAAGTTTTCATTAGGAATAACGTTTACTGTAATTACAGGATTATTTGCAAAACATCAAAAACCTAAAAAATAAGAATATTTAAAAGATGTGTTTGTGATTAGAATTAATGCTTTTTTAGGGTTCCGTACCCAAAGGGTAAAAACGGGACCCTATTACTAAGACTTCGCTGTCTGTCCGTCTGTCCATCTGTCCGTCTGTCCGTCTGTCCGTCTGTCCGTCTGTCTGTCACCAGGCTGTATCTCAAGAACCGCGATAGCTAGACAGTTGAAATTTTCACACATGATGTATTTCTGTTGCCGCTATAACAACAAATACTAAAAACAAAATAAAATAAATATTTAAGGGGGGCTCCCATACAACAAACGCGATTTTTTGCCCTTTTTTGCTCGATATCAAAAATGGCAACAGGTAGGCACTTGAAATATTCACAAAATACTCAGTTGTATTTTAACTTTAATAATAAATAATAAAATTAAAATAAATATTTAAGGGGGGCTCCCATACAACAAACATGTTTTTTTCGGCGTTTTTGCCTTGTGGTACGGAACCCTTCGTGTGCGAGTCCGACTTGCACTTGGCCAGTTTTATAAATCCAATCCGATCACCGATGATTGTTGTAAACTTATCCTGAATTTCATTTTAAATATCATCTTCTAATAATATTATTAACCGACTTCTAAAAAGGAGGAGGTTCTCAATTCGGATCTTATAACTCGTCGGCATAATTCCATCGTAAATAGACGGATTTGCAATTTTTTTTTGTTCTAAAGTGCTTTATTCCGAAATGGTCCCATTTAAATTTCGTAAAGATCTGATGATGAGTTTCGGAGACATACAACGGAACTCTTCAATAAATGCCAGCAAATCAACCGCGATTGCTGCTATCGCATATGTATGCATTGTTTAAGCAATCACACAACATAACATCACGCCTGTACCCTCTAAAGGGGTACGCAGATGTGTTCAGTATAATACGGTACACCCACATTTCTGTCAGTTGTTATTGGGGTGCCTCTAACCTAAAAATTCCCTAATTTTTTAATGGATAAGGTATGCTTCAGAGGTGGTCCCATAATATATTTTTTATGAACTTTGCTTGGGTAGTTTTTGGATTAGCTTCAATAGTTAATACGAATTTTATCCACTTAGTTTATATTGATGATGTTTTAATAGCTTCCTGTCACTGATATTCACATAGCAAGTAGTGTTATATGAATTTATGTGAGGTAGATACAACTAAAAAGTGAAAATTAAAAACTTTTTTACAAAAAATAAAACAACCGACTCCCTAAAACAAAAACTACAAAGTGAAAAATTACTTTAATTTCGGAAGTCTGTGTCAAAAAACGAAAATGCGGAACCAACGACTCCAACTTCCGAAAGTAAAGTCATTTTTCGCTTTGATTTTTTTTTTTGGAAGTCGGTTGTTTTTTTTCATTGAAGGCTGTCGAAGAATGACTTATTTCTTACATGTAGTCGAAACGCAGTCCACTAACGTAGCAGCAACCTGCAACACAAGATCTCCAAGTTTTCCAACCATCTGCCATGTCCACACGAATAAATGGCAAAAAGATACGGTTAGCTCGGAGACAACTCGTAGCCGACCGACCTCAAGTTTAAGGAAATAAATAAATGCGCTTTAATTAGTACAAAAACCGGATTGTGTCATTTAATAGTTATTATTTCTACATATCACTGTGGTGTGATTGGCCATCGCGTCATTGTGCAATTAATTCTGGAAAGTAATACTGGTAATATAGGTAGGTACTGTGCACAGAACAGATATAACTGTTCTGTGGTACTGTGCATGCGCTGTTTACCCAGGATGTGGTCACGTTGAGGAAGGTAACATGGCGTTGTCCTTATCTCGTTGTAAATACTGAAGTACCTACTTACATCTAGTAAAAACAGTACTTTTTGGCTCTCGCTAAATAATATCAAGCTTAGTTACCAGGCTACTCGCACGGAACGTCGGCTCCTAGCTTTTAATTCCTAAAAAATAAATATAAAATACATGTAAATATTTGTTTTACTACATCGAATGGCACTCAATGCTGGATATTCAGAATGAAACCAAAACGCTGATATAATTCGTTAATTGACGCCACGGCCGCTGCTCCACGCTACTCTGCACTGGCTGCTATTCGGAGTGCGGGGTGGTTGTTATGATTGCTGCTTGTAGGTCAATTATCGAACTGCTAAAGTGCGCAAGCACCGAGCCACTCGTTCGCCCGACTGACGCCTGTTCCATCTCATTCATAATTATTTTCTTTGTCAGAATGCGTCATCTTCATCCTTTATTATTTTTGCTGTATATTAGAATAGAATACTAATATTAATGATTTACCTCGCCACATTGAACATCGTATGGTCTTATTCGTTGACGATAGTAGGTACTGCCTTGATTAAATGTATTGACAAAAAACATATGAACATGACTTAAATGATACTTTAATACACATTATACACTGGCTTGACCAAAATAATTTAATGATTAAATTATTAATTTACTATTTTATCTATTATTATTACTTTAACATTAATTACAAATATATCATGACATTCTCACTTAATACATGACATTTTGATTTCAATTTATTCTTGTGACATTAATATTTGCTAATATTTCATAGTTATTTGCCACGGTGAAATTACCATATCTGTGTGGTGCCGGACGTAAAGAATAGCACCACCCCATACTTCCCGTGGGTGTCGTAAAAGGCGACTAAGGGTACCGGAGAATGGGCAGCAGTGTTCTCTATGCATTCCACCACCATACCATACTGCGATCGCCAACCCGCCTGCCAAGCGTGGCGATTATGACAAACCCCCCCCCAAGAATGACAAGCACAAAAAACACTTGGCCCCTAGTACCCGGCGGCCCGCCTACCCTTGGTTACGGTAGCGGCCAAGGCCACGGTGAGGCAAGAGGTGCTAAGAATCCCCGGAAGAGATCCGGCTACCACAATCCCCGAAAACTGGACCTGGCAACATATAACACGCGTACACTCCGGACCGACGAGAAGATCACCGAACTCGAGGAAGAATTGAGCAAGGTACGATGCAGTATAGTGGGGTTATCTGAAGTCCGAAGAGAGGGGGAGGACTCGATAATCCTCAAATCCGGAAACTTGCTCTATTTCCGGGGTCCCAAGGTGGTGTCGGGTTTATCGTCCATAAGTCCCTTGTGAGCAACGTGGTGAAGATCGAGTGTGTCGACCAGGGTGGCGTACCTTATACTCAGAATATCCGAAAGGTATTCGCTGAAGGTCGTACAGGTTTACGCCCCGGCCTCGTCACACAAATAATGAGAAAAATGACATAGGACTTTTAGTCATGTGAGTGACGGTCTGAGGTAACAAACAGGTGTTCAAGGCTCAAAAACGCTGTATAAGGGCTATGTGCAATTTAATAGTAACAGATAGCTGGATAGCTGCGTCCCTGTATTTCAGTCCCTCAAATTACTAACATTCCCATCACTTTATGTATTTTCGGGGTGGCTGTTTTTGCTAAATCAAATAAGTATGCATCTTTTTAATAAAGTGTCTGAAACCGCCCTATTAAAGAAAAGTACATTTCACACACGGAAAACTGTAACCCAACGCATCAAGAATCACAGGATGTGCTACCTCGCACCTGTCTACGTGCGCCGCAAACCACACCTACTGCAATGCAGTAAAAGGCCAAAACCAAAAATGTCGGCCGACCTATTTACACATGGAACGACAATCTGAAATAGGACATGAAGTACTTCGACAACGGAATCAACTTTTGATGGATACAGCTGGGAAAAGGCTAGGCAGATGATGATGATGACAGCTGAAGATAGAAGTAAGATCAAGATCGCTGCTAGTGAGACTTACAAAAACCGGAAACGGATAGTAGCGAAACTTCCGACGAAGACATTGGAAACAGCAACATCTGACACAACAAAACAAGCAATTACATACAAAAGAACCGAGAAAGCAGTTGAAGCCCGCCAAAAGACGCACCGATGAAGCTCGACCTGAACCAACCTGGCGGCAAGGTCGATAAAAGATGCCCATCCATAGATAATAATTACCCATCTCTCCACTAGTCCAATGCTTACTCTTAAATCCTTACCTATCCTACGGGCACGTCTTCCCTACCATTACCGCGCCCCCCGGTCTATTCCTTGATATGCAATGGTCGCTGTACCACCATAAACACGAGGGTACAGGAGCTAGTGCGAATCTTGGGGTTCATTCGATTAATCGAGTTTGGTTTAACCGCGCTGGGATCGGTGCAATTCATTCATTTCATTCATTTCATTCGTTCATACCGGATACATGTAATTGTTATTTCTGCGAGTGAATCAGTAACTATTTTAAATGGAAAACTAGATACTGTGCTATTTGACGCAACCACTTGTGTGACTCATGAGTAATTCTTACGCGATATCTAATCGATACCTACTTGCATATGTAGATATCATCGAGTGAACATTGCGAAATGTGTCATCTTTCACACTGTGATTGATCGACAAGTTTGAACTAAATGAGCACATCTAGCGTTTTTAATGACACATTTATAGATTTAAGCAGCACCCACTTCGCCAGTTACGAGTCTGCAGATAACTTTTACTAAATTATTCTTAAGAGTTTCTTATTCATATTTATTTATTTAAGAGTTTTCGGTGGTTTTATTTTTTACTTAATCAGTTCACCTCAATATAAACATGTTTGCTTTATTTGGGAATCGACTGGACCTCACGGCACAGGGAATCCTAGTGTGGATTCCAGGGAATTGTAAAATATAGCGCCTTAGACTCTATTGCTACTTTATTTTTAGGGTTCCGTACCTCAAAAGGAAAAACGGATCCCTTATAAGATCACTTCGCTGTCCGTCTGTCTGTCCGTCTGTCAAGATCCTTTTTCTCAGGAACGCATGCAGTTCAAGTTAAAATTAATGTCAAATGCTCATGTGTGGTGTTTATGTTCCGTTTATGCCGCATATTTTGACACTCGCAAGGGAATCAAAACCTTAGGTACTTCCTGCTGACGTAGAATCATGAAATTTGGCAAGAAGCAATGTCACGTAGCACAATTAAAGTAAAAAATCCGAAAACTGTAACTTTGTAGTTACATACCTACTTTGTTGTTTTCTGAACCGAATAAAGTTTTCATTGTCAATTCAAATTCAAATTCAAATATTTTATTTCAGATTTACATCCATATATTGTTAGTAGTAGTATAACTTAGCCTAATGTTAGTATTAAATTAAAGGAGAAGGATAACGCTCCCATACAAGTATGGTCCAGCACGGACATTAATAAAACAATATATATCATGAAGGAATATTTGTACTTAATAGTCCTGTGTATATTTTATTACTCCAGAAGTCGGTGGTGACGAGATATAAGACATTTTAGGTGAACATTCTGGTATGATATTTTGACGTTTAAATACAGTAGATAATATGTACATTGTCGTGATGGTCCAGTGGTTAATGCCTCGCTTCTCATGCACGAGGTTGTGGGTTCAATTCCGGGCAAGTACTAGTGTCACTTTTTTAAATTCATATGTTTTTTCCGAGATTATCTTGGGCACCACTGACATCGGTGAAGAAAAAACATCGTGAGGAAACCTGGACTTCTAGTTAAAATAGATATCGCCAACCCGGTCTTGAGCAAACGTGCAATGCTCGTGTCTCTTCGGTACGAGATGAGATAATAATAGGCTGGTATTATTATTATTTACTTTTAATCATATTTAACTACGTGTGTACAATAATGTATATGTAGGTATGACATAGACCGGTCCCGTGCTTCTCGCGAATTCCTGCGACTTCTACCAGGTCATATTGTTCAGCATGTGAGGCTTAGGTACCTATGAGCAGCAGTGGACTTCTTTGGATGAATAATGATGATGACTATTATTTTAAAGAAAACTCTTTAGTTCGTTTGTAAGAACGTAATATATGAATAAGCGTAGTGATCAATGCTCGTTCTTTCTTTGTATGAGGAAATCAAATCAAAAGTCATTTATTCAAACTAGGCTGAGAATCAGCACTTTATGAACGGCAAAATTACATAAGACAGTCCCCCAAGACGCCCGACATAAGACATTTTTCTGATGTCTATGTTCTGGCATCCTAAAACAAAGCAATGTCTTTCTGTACTATTAGCTCTAGAGAAATCTGGCAACGTGACAAATATTTCAACATGTGGAACTTCAGGGACTGGTGGAACTTCAGGGAACGGTAGAACCTCGGGGACTGGTGGCACATTTATATTTTCTTGTTGCTGACCGTCGTCGTTGACGCTGTTGGGCCGCCTAGGTACTGGAGATTGCGCTCTGTAAGCTCGTTGGCGGCATGGGTGGCAAATAGAGGTTGTCGGTCTCACCTATATATACGAAAAAGTTCATAATGTATCATTTCATAACATAATAATTGTATAAACATATTGAAGCGCAAACATTTTTCATACTAACTTGTTGAGGAAAAATCCTTTCAGATATAACATCATGAATGTGTCTATTGCTCTCAGAGTTCCGTGTCAGTGTGTGAAAACGAACACGCATCAGGGATGTTCCACAGTTTACACACACATTACGATGGCAAACACTAGGGTTTGGTCTTCCACTTGTACAAGACTGTGATAATGTCTGCCTAGCCAGTAACTAGCAAGAATGGCACACATTATCAGACGCAGTGACCTAAAATAAACAACTTACATAAGTATACACAAATAGCTACACCCTTAAAAGACGTGCTCAAGACGTTACTGAAAACTCACGCGTCTTAAAACTCACCAATCGCGGAATAATCCACTGTCTTAAAACAGATTGTATTTCATCCGAATCCCACAAATGTCTCCTTATGCGAAACGTTGCTATACCATAGTTAGTGCAGCGCTGGTTCTCAATTATAAATAGGGTAAAATCAGTTGTCCAAAGTGCAAGTAGCTAAGGTACAACAACAGATATCCAGAAACAAAGCCAAAGGTCATCGTAAAACACCAGAAGAAATCATTCATTATGCGAGCCACAAGAACCTACACAGGAATGACAACTTCTCTTCTTAGTCTGTGGGAATGACTTAAATTGTCAAATTATTAATGAAAGGCAAATGTCTTGACTTTGTCATGACAATCGACATAAAACCCATATCACACGTACCTAGCTGCCAAACATACATAAACTACCTGCTTATGCCATGCGGGAAGGCAGAAACTATAAAACGCCCTCTGATAAGTATTATGACCCTTACCTACTTACTCGTTTTGGTTTGTCCACGTTCATACATCTAGTCATTTAGGCGCGTCACAATAATAAAACTGATATATTGTGTTGTACATAAGGTGCAGTCAAATATATAATTATTAGGTATAGCTGTGCATGTGTTTAATATAACAGAAATTATAATATCGTAAATGTCACAAAAATATGTCAAAATATATTTTAAATCACCTTACTATAATAATACAATAATGTGTCCTGCACTAAATATCTGTTAGACACTATCTGTTAATTTCTATGTAATTATGTTATGTTGTATTGAGTTTCTCAGTAGCAGCGCGGAGTCTGGATATTGTCTTGTCCCGGTTGATGGCAACAGGCTCGCCCTCTATGTCATGACACTTGAATATAACTGTTGAAATGGGGGGGTAGGTGCTATAGGTATACCTCTGCCTAACCCTTCGAGGATTACAGGCGTGATGTTATGTGAATATTGGGTCAAACACTATATCGAATTAAGATTTATTTTGAAAACATCTATTGCTTCGTCTGTAACTGCCTTAACAGAAGAATACAGTGTTTCCATTACTTGGAAGAAAACTACTACCACCTAATTGATTTATTGATTTTTAATTAGAGATAAATAAAATGTGTCTTTTTTACTTTTACTTCCGCTATCACTAAACGCGCATAAAAAATTTTTTTTTCTTACTCTATTATCTAAAATACAAGTAAATACATGTTGTTTCGAATGATGAACATGTACTAATTACCATCTTATTTCAAATAATTGCAATATTTGAAACTCACGGATGGAAGTCAAAATAACACAAACAAAATAATACCCTTTTAAATAGATATTTTCCCACACACATGTGCGGAGAAATGAAAGTCATGATAGAAATTCAAGTATTATAAGTTTTTTTTAAAATATATTTAAGTCTTTGTCCGTGCAGGGCCACACTTTATCCATGTCCTTTACAATAATAAACAAGTAGTGTACCATTGAACTGTTCGTTCAATGGTACACCGCTTATTTAGATAAGTGTGTATGAACACTTACCCACCTTCGTAAGAGGGGAGAGTCCCACCGGTCTGCAAACACATTCAGGATGCCTTTGGAGGAGGACCGCAACCGCGCCATCATGGAAGCGCATCGCTTCCGCATGATCGCGGCGAAACCATCGACGCACGCTTCCGCGAACATCCCTGACGCGCTACATCGCCACGGCAACCCCAAAAGCACCCTGAATGCGTTATTGTACTGGACGCGCAGGTCGCTGTATGCCCGCTGGGTATACTTGGTCCACAGGCTGCACGTGTAAAGCGACTGGCAGTAGGCCTTAAAAAGCGTTATCTTTACCGATTTAGTACAGCGTGCAAACCTGCGGGCCAGCATGTTGCAACGGACAGCCAGCGACCTGCGCTCCCTGTCTATGTCAACATTATCTTTTAAGTCATCAGTGACCCAATGGCCCAAATACTTAAACTTCGAAACCCGACCTAAAGGAGACCCAGAGAGTGAGAGTTCAGGCAGATGTTTATATATCAATAGTTGAATATCTTGCGCAGGGGTACGCGACGCTGTACGACCCGTTCGAGACGTTCTTCTCACGCTACGTGTACCGGCGCGTGAGGCACTGCTTTAACCGGCCTATCTGCTCCGCGCCCGGCGCCGAGGTCACCCTCAAGGAGCGCGCCACAGACGACCACAACTGGAGCTTCTGGTAAAGCAGCGCATTCACGATCAAATTTGAATGTTAGGATTTGAAAAGTTATTGCAATGTAACTCTTATCTCATTGCTAAAAAGTATAAAATATAATTATTGCTGGGAGTTTGATAAAACTAGCGGCAATCATCTAATTTATACCTTTCCTAACCGAGAGAAGAGTTAGTTACATTGCAGTGACTTACTAATGGTTGTACGTCTATCATGAATGTCCTATCTGACAGCCTGGTCCATCGCGCACTCCCACGTCATCTCCTACACAATGCGAAACACAATGCTCCTACACAATGCTCAACTGTACCTTTTATAATTCAAGTCCTACTGGATGGTTCTGGTTTGCAAGTTAGATGCTGCTACAGTTTAGACAAGTCTAGCTCGGTTGTAAGGCGCCAACCTGAGCCTACAATAACTGTGATCTTTGTTCGGATGATGTCACAATGGCAATGCTATCTCTAATCAAGAATAGTAAGTTTCCAAGAGAGAGCTGTGTTTTATTTGGAAAATAGTTTTTAGAGTAGGAAGGTATTCAAGAATATGCCTTACAACTGTTATAATGAGGTATTTATTAAATTGTGCTTGTAGTTTGTCTTGAAAACGTGATTACTGAATCACTACTACACTACATCTATGTATGAACATAGCATAGAATAGAAAGTGTTTATTTGTAAGTAATGTAGCCATTAATGTAGGTCACAGGAGAGTTGTTACAAAATAGTGTTTCGTTCCAGGTACGTTCTACCATTTGCCATGCAAACAATTATTGTACTTATTATAATTGATACAATATCTAATTTTACAGGGTTCGGTAAGTTTATATTCTTCAATCTAAGAAATCTGTAAGCAGATATAATATTTCGTTTTAGAGTGTAAATGTTTATTGCCTGTCATCTTCGATCAACTGTCATATTATTCTCATTCCACTCACGTCGATATAATTACAGTTACGAGCTCGAATAACACTAGCAAAGGAATCGGCAACATAACGTGTAACTCGCGCTGCAGGTTCACGGGCGCGGAGCGGCGCTGCATCAACCTGGGCTCGTACAACTACCTCGGGTTCGCGGAGGGCGCGGGCGGCCCCACGCACGGCCCCGTGGCCGCCGCCAGCCGCCGCTACGGCCTGGCGCTGTGCTCCGCGCGCGCCGAGCTGGGCAGCACGCCGCTGCACCAAGAGCTGGAGGAGACCACCGCGCGGTTCCTGGGGGTCGAGGTACGCGCGACGATCTGGTTCGCTCTGTATTCCGAGGCATGGCGTCCGACACCGGCGGATAGGGTGACGCTGCGCCTCTCCGACCGCGACTATAATAATAATAATAATGACTAGATGTAGATTTACTAGCGTCCATAGCCTGGCTGCGTTTCGGAGACCTCTTTGGAGAAACCGAAGGTTTTGTCTGTGCAATTATGGACGAAGTTATGATGACGAACAATTACCAGAGATTTATTGTGAAAGACGGCACGGTTGACATCTGTCGGGCATGCTACCGGCCGGGGGAATCAACCAGGCATATCATTTCCGGGTGTTCTCGTCTAGCTAACGGAGAGTACTTGCATAGACACAACCTTGTAGATAGGATAATCCATCAGCAACTTGCTCTGAAATACAGCCTTGTGGAATCGGAGGTACCTACTCCAGGTATGTGCCCGACCCAGTTCTCGAAAATGGAAATATCACATTGTACAGGGATCGATCCATCATCACTGACAGGACTATTGTTGCCAATAAGCCTGATATAGTGGTGGTGGATCGATCAGAGCGGCGCGCAATGATTGTTGACATTACCATCCCGCATGATGAGAACTTAGTGAAAGCCGAGAAAGATAAACAAATCAAGTATCTTGACTTGGCTCGCGAGGTTGTTGACATGTGGGATGTGGACTCAGCGATCATTGTGCCGTTAGTCGTAACAGCCAATGGGCTAATAGCCAAGAGGCTCGACCAACACCTGAGGAGGCTCTCGTTGGGCAGCTGGATCAATGGCTTGATCCAGAAAGCGGTACTTCTGGACACGGCCCGCATTGTTAGGAGGTTCCTCTCTCTGGAGCCCTGACCGCCGGTAGCTTGGACCCTGTTCCCGATACCGGTGGGCTACTATTTTTTATGTTTTTAAATGTTTTTATATATTTTTTATACTAATATTTAAAAATATAATTTATATGTATTTAGTTTAATAAAGGGAATAATAAGGAAATAATAAAACCTTTATTTTCAGGCTACTTTGGCTCATAGAAATACTTTACAGACTAACATATATTATATTATAATAGTACAAAGTGTGTTAGTGTATAAACTTAAAACTATGTTAGAAAAACTTTCTGCACTCGAGCACTGTCATTGTGCGATCGTGTGGCACTCGTCCGCGGAAGCGACGAAACATTACACCTTGCGGCCAAAAGTCCGCAAACTCGGCGACTAATGTCGGCGTCCCGCAGGCGGCGCTGGTGGTGGGCATGGGGTTCGGCACCAACACGCTGGGCCTGCCCGGCCTGCTGGGCGCGGGCTGCCTGGCGCTGAGCGACGAGAACAACCACGCGTCGCTGATCCTGGGCCTGCGCCTGGCGCGCGCCACCGTGCGCGTGTTCCGGCACAACGACGTGCGCCACCTGGAGCAGCTGGCGCGCGCCGCCGTGGCCGAGGGCCGCTGGAGGAAGATCGTCATCGTGAGTGTCGGCTCATTGTCCAAACTCCAATAAAAGGCACTTTTGAAAATCAAAGGATTTTACGTTTACTGTCGAAATGAATTATGTTAATTTGAATATTCAATGAAAGTAAACGTTCTCCAACACGCACTCGGCAGGTGGTAGAGGGCGTGTACAGCATGGAGGGCAGCATCGCGCCGCTGCGCGCGCTGGTGGCGCTCAAGCGGCGCCTCGGCCTGCAGCTGTACCTGGACGAGGCGCACAGCGTGGGCGCGCTGGGGCCCCGCGGCCGGGGCGTGGCCGAGCTGGCGGGCGTGGCGCCCGCCGACGTGGACGTGCTCATGGGCACCTTCACCAAGAGCTTCGGCGCCGCCGGCGGGTACATCGCCGGTCAGTTTATTCATTTAGACATTTTTGGTAACCCAAGAAACAGTCTTTTAGAATTACGTTTCATCTTGAAATTGTATATTGCTTTTATATTTCAAGTTAGAGATTCGATCGTCTTACGACTGCAGGCTCGGCGAAGCTGATCAACTGGATCCGCCTGCACGGGCACGCGCACACGTACGCGCACAGCATGGCGCCGCCCGTGGCGCAGCAGGTGCTGGCGGCCATGCGCCTGCTGGACACGCCGGCCGGCCAGCTGCGCGTGCGACAGCTCAAGGAGAACACGCACTACTTCCGGAAACAGTGAGTACCGGCCCGGCCAGTCGCTGATCAGTAGATCACTTGAACTGCCGGTGAGCGGTCCGACATTGTAGTTACCTCAAATTATATCATTTCTTAATCTACAATAGTTTTTAAGAGCTTTTATTTAATATCCTTGTACGTTTGCATGTTTGCTACTGTATAAAAGAACAATAGTCGGACAGTACCTCTCACGGTTACTTCTCTAACATTCTTATCAGATTTTGAGAAAGCAATACATTTTACAACTTAAATTAAAATGGTCACACTAAAATATTGAATAATTGCATCCCAAAATTCAATCACTGGATAAGTTCAGCAGTTAATATAAGGTCACGTGTGGTCCGCAGGCTGCGCGCGATGGGCGTGGTGGCGCTGGGGCACCGCGACTCGCCCGTGGTGCCGCTGCTGGTGTACACCTTCAGCAAGATGGCGGCCACCGTGGAGCGCCTCACCGCGCGCCGCGTCGCCACCGTCGGCGTGGGCTTCCCCGCCACGCCGCTCAACAAGGCGCGCATACGGTACGACCTCACGACACAGTGGCACTGGGGCACCGCGACTCGCCCGTCGTGCCGCTCAACAAGGCGCGCATACGGTACGACCTCACGACACAGTGGCACTGGGGCACCGCGACTCGCCCGTCGTGCCGCTCAACAAGGCGCGCATACGGTACGACCTCACGACACAGTGGCACTGGGGCACCGCGACTCGCCCGTCGTGCCGCTCAACAAGGCGCGCATACGGTACGACCTCACGACACAGTGGCACTGGGGCACCGCGACTCGCCCGTCGTGCCGCTCAACAAGGCGCGCATACGGTACGACCTCACGACACAGTGGCACTGGGGCACCGCGACTCGCCCGTCGTGCCGCTCAACAAGGCGCGCATACGGTACGACCTCACGACACAGTGGCACTGGGGCACCGCGACTCGCCCGTCGTGCCGCTCAACAAGGCGCGCATACGGTACGACCTCACGACACAGTGGCACTGGGGCACCGCGACTCGCCCGTCGTGCCGCTCAACAAGGCGCGCATACGGTACGACCTCACGACACAGTGGCACTGGGGCACCGCGACTCGCCCGTCGTGCCGCTCAACAAGGCGCGCATACGGTACGACCTCACGACACAGTGGCACTGGGGCACCGCGACTCGCCCGTCGTGCCGCTCAACAAGGCGCGCATACGGTACGACCTCACGACACAGTGGCACTGGGGCACCGCGACTCGCCCGTCGTGCCGCTCAACAAGGCGCGCATACGGTACGACCTCACGACACAGTGGCACTGGGGCACCGCGACTCGCCCGTCGTGCCGCTCAACAAGGCGCGCATACGGTACGACCTCACGACACAGTGGCACTGGGGCACCGCGACTCGCCCGTCGTGCCGCTCAACAAGGCGCGCATACGGTACGACCTCACGACACAGTGGCACTGGGGCACCGCGACTCGCCCGTCGTGCCGCTCAACAAGGCGCGCATACGGTACGACCTCACGACACAGTGGCACTGGGGCACCGCGACTCGCCCGTCGTGCCGCTCAACAAGGCGCGCATACGGTACGACCTCACGACACAGTGGCACTGGGGCACCGCGACTCGCCCGTCGTGCCGCTCAACAAGGCGCGCATACGGTACGACCTCACGACACAGTGGCACTGGGGCACCGCGACTCGCCCGTCGTGCCGCTCAACAAGGCGCGCATACGGTACGACCTCACGACACAGTGGCACTGGGGCACCGCGACTCGCCCGTCGTGCCGCTCAACAAGGCGCGCATACGGTACGACCTCACGACACAGTGGCACTGGGGCACCGCGACTCGCCCGTCGTGCCGCTCAACAAGGCGCGCATACGGTACGACCTCACGACACAGTGGCACTGGGGCACCGCGACTCGCCCGTCGTGCCGCTCAACAAGGCGCGCATACGGTACGACCTCACGACACAGTGGCACTGGGGCACCGCGACTCGCCCGTCGTGCCGCTCAACAAGGCGCGCATACGGTACGACCTCACGACACAGTGGCACTGGGGCACCGCGACTCGCCCGTCGTGCCGCTCAACAAGGCGCGCATACGGTACGACCTCACGACACAGTGGCACTGGGGCACCGCGACTCGCCCGTCGTGCCGCTCAACAAGGCGCGCATACGGTACGACCTCACGACACAGTGGCACTGGGGCACCGCGACTCGCCCGTCGTGCCGCTCAACAAGGCGCACATACGGTACGACCTCACGACACAGTGGCACTGGGGCACCGCGACTCGCCCGTGGCGGCTTGTGGGACAGGGCGCCATGCCAGAGCACGGAGCCGCGGGGCGGGACAGGGCGTCATGCCAAGCAAGCACAAACACAATGTTCGTCCTGGGTGGTATTCGAACAACCGTGTTACACAAAATAACTTATTCGCCCGGATTATCGTTTAAAAAAATGTCCAAATCTGAATTTTTAAAGATTTAGAGAGAGCCTCCAATTTCTTCATCAGATTTGCCTATTTAACGATGAACATTGTTCATTCTAAAATAAACTTAATTACCAGACGGATAACGTTGATATTGTTTTACATGCAGGTTCTGCCTGTCGGCATCGCACACGCGCGCGCAATTAGACGAGTGCCTGGCGGCCGTGCGCAGCGTGGTGGACGAGCTGGGCCTGGCCTACTCGCGCGAGTACTCGCCCGACCACTAGCGCAAGCACTCGCCCGACCACTAGCGCGGCGTGCTGGACGAGCTGGGCCTGGCCTACTCGCGCGAGTACTCGCCCGACCACTAGCGCAAGCACTCGCCCGACCACTAGCGCGGCGTGCTGGACGAGCTGGGCCTGGCCTACTCGCGCAAGCACTCGCCCGACCACTAGCGCGGCGTGCTGGACGAGCTGGGCCTGGCCTACTCGCGCGAGTACTCGCCCGACCACTAGCGCAAGCACTCGCCCGACCACTAGCGCGGCGTGCTGGACGAGCTGGGCCTGGCCTACTCGCGCAAGCACTCGCCCGACCACTAGCGCGGCGTGCTGGACGAGCTGGGCCTGGCCTACTCGCGCGAGTACTCGCCCGACCACTAGCGCAAGCACTCGCCCGACCACTAGCGCGGCGTGCTGGACGAGCTGGGCCTGGCCTACTCGCGCGATTACTCGCCCGACCACTAGCGCAAGCACTCGCCCGACCACTAGCGCGGCGTGCTGGACGAGCTGGGCCTGGCCTACTCGCGCAAGCACTCGCCCGACCACTAGCGCGGCGTGCTGGACGAGCTGGGCCTGGCCTACTCGCGCGAGCACTCGCCCGACCACTAGCGCGGCGTGCTGGACGAGCTGGGCCTGGCCTACTCGCGCAAGCACTCGCCCGTCCACTAGCGCGGCGTGCTGGACGAGCTGGGCCTGGCCTACTCGCGCGAGCACTCGCCCGACCACTAGCGCCAGCACACAGCACCTACCGCCTAAAACATCGTATACTAGTTATACTTAATAAATTATTTTCTCACGCTTCCAAATCTTTTATTTGCATACATGTAGAGTGGACTTCGTTGGATTGGCATAAATAAACACCTTTTTAATGTAACATTATACCTCTTCAACACACTTGCTCATAAAGTGGCTCTTATTGAACCGCTTTTAGGTCCAAAATGCAGTGTATTAAAAACGCGTGCTTTTTCTTTATGTTGTTCCACTAGTGCCTTAACGCCACAGATAACTATTTACTAGTCTGAGATGCGCGCTTTTTTAAACTCACCAAAGATACTTCATGCCAAAAGAAATCCGCGGGCACTGATCTGTATCCTGTATCATACAAGTACGCTGGACTAACGATACTCTACGAAATGACAGTTGTTTTTTGTGCCGATTCAAAGCGCCCCTCTCGAAGCCCCCAGGAACTACAATTGACACGTTCTTTCAAATGGATTGTACTTCGTCTGTGATGATTTAGGTCTAAATCGTGAAAAACTACTTTATTTGTGTATTTTGTGTTTTTATACGTGATATTTGGAACATTTTTAATGAAAGCATGTGCATTATGTAAAACTCGCTATCAAAAAGGCAGCGGAATAGCCTTTCACAAGTAAGTGAATTTCATGACTATAAATGTTTCGATTGCTTATGTGAGCACTTTTAATACTATTTTATATTTAGAATAAATGTTTTCATTATTATCTCATCATATTTAAATGAAATTAGGACTCGGTTTTTACATAATATTGAATACAATAATTTGAATAGGGTTGTAAATGTTCCATGTCAATAATGTGTCTATAATTTTCTTCCGAAAGTTAATAATTTTAACGTCTTTCAAATAGGAATTTACTGTCGCCAGAAATTTCTGCAATTTGATTAGCTAAAACAAATTAGCCAATACTAGTTTCTAGTTATGATTAAAATTCTGTAAATACATATTTGTTACGACCGCGAATAATATTTTAACACTTCGCGGGACACTTAACGCCTCTCGACGTAATAACAATAAAACTTCTATTGTGTCTCGTTCAGTGTCCTTCAATGTGTTAATCAACGTACAACTTAATACTGACCAGCAAATTGCAAAAAACGTAAGAAAATTTGAACCTTAGCGCTTCCCCCTTAAGGTAAATAAAAAGTTAATTTTGGGCCCAGGACACTGACCTCTGTAATACAAGTTGTATTTAGGTCAGTGGACCAGAACAATTCAGACTTAAAAAAAAATGTGGCCCGCGAATTCCTTTTGGCATAAAGTCCCTTTGATGAGACTATAGTTGGACTTTTAATTAGCGTAAAATGACAGCTGTGTTATTTAAATTACTGAAATTGGCGTCTTTTTGTTTTTTCGCGGACATCAACCAAATCTTGTTTTTTTTTAGAACAGAATAGTGTAACAAACGAAACTTATTTGACATGCATATCTCTAAACTTGGTCCGAAATGAGTTAAGAAGTGTCATTTTACTGCAACTAATTAAAAGTTGGACTATAGTAAATAGTTATCTGTGGCGTTATCGCACTAGTGCAGTAACATGAAGTAAAAATCACGCGTTTTTAATACACTGCATTATGGACCTAACACAAGCAAGTGTGTTGAAAATAACTATTATTTACCGTTTGACCTTCATAATCAAAGAAAACAGTAATCATGAATTTGACTTTTGAGCGACTTTGGCGTGGTTTTTTCAGTTTCGATTCAGTTGGAAGGCGCCTCTCCGAAGCTTGTTTACTAGTTTGCATGTCAAACTCGTAAACCCACGTCTCGTCACCAGTAACAATGCTAGTAACATGAATTTTGGGTCGAAATTGACTCGTCTTAGCGACTCTGCGGTTGAGTTTTTGGAGAAAATTCAGGTATTTTGGGATTAGCCGAGGGCAACATAATATATTTCACACCCAAGTGATTATTTAAAATGATACGGATCGACTCGTGAGACACAGAAAGTTCAGCGGCTATCTCTCCTTGAATGAGGATTTTCAGTCACTATTTCCTTCAATTTTGCGATGTTAACTTCAGTTGAGGACGTTGATGGCCTACCAGGTCGAGGCAAATCTTCCAGCATATCTTGACCGCTTTTGAACGCTTTGTACCACTAATACATGCCCTTCGGAGTTTAGGTTTCAACATATAAACCTCCCGGCTTATGTAAAAGCTTTTAAAGATCTTAAAATTAAATCAACAGAAGATCTCTGGGGAATGTCTGTAAAAGTTTGTAGATCTATCATCGAAACCATTGCTCCCTAATTAGCTTTCATATTTAACATCAGTGTAGACCAAGGAGTCTTTCCGGATCTCATGAATCACAGTAAAGTAGTTCCTTTCTTCAAATCCGGTGATAGTAAAGAACTCAACAATTATAGGCCTGTGTCAATTCTGCCAGCTCTCAGTAAGGAGTTTAAAAAGTTGATGCTCAATCAAATGTTACGTCACTTTAATAAAAATTCCATCTTTCATGAACAACAGTACGGTTTCACCAAAAGGCGTTGTAACATTGACGCCGCCGGTGTCACCATGATAAAGAACATCTTTAACGCCTGAGAAGAAGCACAAGATGCCATTTGAACCTCTTTAAGGCGTTCGATTGCGTAAACCATGAGAAACTTCTTCTGAAACTTGAGCACTATGGGATTAGGAATTTAGCTCTTGATTTACTAAAGTCATACCTAAAAAATATAAAGCTTAAAGTTCAAGTAAACGGTGTAACTCATTAGGGTCTGAAATGGCAATGCGCGTTCCTCAAGGCTTGATATTGGGTCCATTCCTCTTTTTAGTTTACATTAATGATTAACCCCAATTATTTCAAATCAACTGAAGATGGTGTTATTTGGAGATGACACCTCATTGATTTTTAATATAAACAGACGGGCACAAAACCTTGAGGACGTGATAATCAAACTCTTTTCTTCAGGTCCAAGATTGGTTTACGATATATAATTTGGTACTAAATGAAAAGAAAACCAAATGCATTACTTAGATTTTAATTAAGTACCTAATGTTAGAAGTAGCGAATGTGACATCATACTGAATGGAGAAAAACTGGAATTTGTTGATCAAACGGTTTTTCTGGGAATCACCCTAGACGAGAAATTACAATGGGGACCTGATATAACATATCTTGCGGGGCGGCTTAGCTCGGCCGCTTACGCTGTTGGAAAGACACCGCGCGTTTAGTCTATTTTAGCTACTTTCACAGCATTATGTCGTACAGCATTTTACAATGGGGTCGAGCTGCTGACATCCATCTTTATTTTGCAAAAGAGAGCTGTCAGTGCCACTTATATTCTACGTTGTCGCCGCGAATCTCTCAGGGAACTTTTTTTAAGGATTAATATTATGACGGTACCTTGCCAATTCATTTATGAAAATAATTATTATGTCTTCATCATCACATCTCATGTCAGCCGAAAGACGTCCACTGCTGGACATAGGCGTCCCCCAAGCAATTCCACTACAAAAAAAAATTTAGGTATGTAAGAAAAACCGGGCAAGAGCGAGTCGGACTCGCGCACCGAGGGCTCCGTAACATCCGGGTTTATGCATAAGGTTTATGTTTATGAAATTAAATGTTGTTTTTTATTTTTATATTTGATTTGATTGAATGAAAGGTAAATTGCGGTTTACAAAAAAACTAAGGTGGGTGGACCATGGAAGGCCACGCTCCTTTGAAGGCCAACTATTGGAAAGTCGTAGTTATTGACATGTAAAGACATATAATCCTTCTGCTATACACTAAGATCCATCAAAGTCAAGACCACAGATGCGGCGGCGAGTCGCTCGCGCCGCTATTGTGGCAGTGCGATCCAAAGAGTAAAGTAACTATAGAGGCAGTGCGATCTCACGCTTCGTAGACTTTGGTCGTCGACGTTGCAAATGTTATTCGCGCGCACAGCAAATCATAAGTTTTTAGTTAAATAACCTATTATTATCTCATATTTTTTACTGTGACTTGTTGTATAAGGATATGTTTATGGCACTAAAGAAAAAAAAAATTGCCTCGATTTTAGGTAAAATATTGGTAGTGTTCCTAGGAAAGCCGGTGGTTCCTTATAAGGCCAATCAAAAATTTAACAGTGGGCCTTGCTAGGGTACATGGGCCTTACAAACCATGAACATAATTATAAACTGTTACTTTTTTGTTATAAATACGTACCGTTACAGTGAAAACAATGTTTTAGGTATATTTATAATATTTTTATTTAAAAGGGTTATTCAACTTTTTAACTCATATAGAATTAAAAAGGAACATTTTCGCCTTACACAGAAGGGGGTATAAGAAGGCCATTTTAGGTTAAAAAAAAAGTTTTTAATTTCATTATAAAACGCGTTGGCAAGTTATTTGATGTCAATAAAATACTCATTACTACTATTTTTAAATAATCTCCATTAATATATTTGACGGCGCTTCGACGTTTTGAGAGTGTCAAGAAACGTCGCGGGTTGACGTTCCTTCACTCTGACGCAACTCCGGGCTCTTTTGCAGGCAGCCGATGCAGGATCCGCTTGCATCGAACTCAAATAAAACGTGTTCGGTGGAGCGTCGCTATATTTTAATTAGTTGGGAAGTGTGGATTTCGTCCCTGTTAATATTTTGTTTGAATAATAATTGTTTCGTTGATCTTCTTGAATACGCGGTTTTGATTCATTCTCCTCGCCCGCCTACCCACGATAGCTCGGCAACCACAATCGACCTGGAAATGACTGATAATGGCCCAGTGCCATTATATTCTTAGTTATACGATGGTGTTCAAGTAATGTTCGTTGAGATTTTTATAGATGATAAAAATATATTGAGCATTTAATGTTTCGCATAAATGAAAGTGCCTATTAAGTATGTAGTTTTAGTAAAAGAGGATAAATTAATTGTTACAACTCTATTTTTAAGTTGAACTTACTGATGTATAATATTGGCCTTGTTTGGAGCCGTGTTCCTTGCAAGGCCATTTGGAAGAGCTTAATAAAACTTAAGTTTAATAAATAGTGATTAAAGCCAGGGGTCTAAAAGGCCACTTTGGCAGAATCATAAAAGGATAACTTAATGGACAATTAACTGTTAAGTTAATCGTATGAAATCCCATTGGTGAAGCATTTTTCAGTTATTTTTTTTTTGTCTGTGCTAAAATACCAATTAATCCAATCCAAATCCAATCCCAATCTCTTTGATTGTACCTAGGTACGTAGTCGAGCGAAAAAAAGAAAAACAACGGCCTGTCTTCACCATATTATAATTCATAATGTTATCCTTTTATGATTCTACAAAGTGGCCTTTTTAGGCCCCCAGGTCTAAAAAAAGTGATTTATATGGTACACAATAAAACAAAGTATTACTTGATAATTTGTTTCCTTCATTTATCCAGTTAATAAACGAATAAAAAGTGTTTACTCGTTAGAGTGGCCTTCCATGGTCCACCTTACTTAGGTATGTACTAGATCTCGTTCAAACCAATTTTCGGTGGAAATTTACATGGTAATGTACGTCATATATTTTTTTTTTTTTTATCATTCTCTTATTTTAGAAGTTGCACTTCCAATGTGGTAAAATGTGTGTGGGCCCCCACACACATTTGACCACTTTGGAAGTGTCTCTCGCGCAAACTATTCAGTTTGGAAAAAATTATATTAGAAACCTCAATATCATTTTTGTCACACGTATGAGTTTGATGATTAAAAAAATTTTTGAGTTTCTGTTCTAAGTATGCGGAACCCTCAAAATTTATTGTTTTTTTTTTTTGCTATTTTTGTGTGTAAATCGTAATGCGGTTCACAGTACCTACCTATACATCTACTTACCAAGTTTCAACAGTATGGTTCTTATAGTTTCGGAGTAAAGTGGCTGTGACATACGGACGGACAGACATGACGAATCTATAAGGGTTCCGTTTTTTGCCATTTGGCTACGGAACCCTAAAAATCTAGATCTTATAAATAAAATAAGCGATAGACATAACTTTAATAGGTAGGTATGTACTAGAAATAAAGATAAATAAAATACATAAACCATTTTTCATATTAGGGTAAGGCTCAAATTTTACGCGCACTCTCTAAAAATGTGTTGTCCCAGAATTTGAAGAGTAGAAATAAAATATCAAAAATAACAAATACTGGTTTATAATAATATTGCAAGAAAGATGACTATTTTGTCATCATGTCTAATTTTTTTCGTTTAAATATTCCAATTATATACCTATTTAATACTTGAAAATAAAAAGGTCCATGTTTGTCTTCCATACAATTTGTTGATGTCCGTGGGCGTACACTTCTCAAAGTCCATTCAATATATTTAGGAAACACATGGTTTTTTTTAGTTCGTCTACTTTATGGGCTTCAGAATGTTATTTGTATAGTTCATAGTAAAATAAGTTCTATATTTATCAAAGCGTTTTGATTATATCAAATAATTTAAAAATGTCCTAAATTTTAATCCTGGGGCCCAATTCTGTAAAATAACCAACTTACGCGATATTTTGGGATTAATTGACATTCTACCATGATTATCAAATTATTTTGGAGTGGCAACACAGATCCATGATATCCGACTAACTTCAGCGTGTTTCTGCCATTTTGTTTTTGTGTCAGGCGGAAGATCGTGACGGAACGTGTTGTGGGACGTTAAGAAATTGTAAGTTTACTTTATTATATTTTCGAAATTTTAATGACTTTCTTGATTCGTGATATTTAATTGTATCTATTACCTACTTAATTAATAAAATATAACGCTTACTATTAGTTGTACTGTACATTTTATGAATTACGATTTTTTTTATGATAGGTTATGTAGAATTTTTGATCCGTTGTGCGACGAATGACACAAAATTGTGCGACGTGCCACAACGGAAATTGTAAAACCGTGTACCCATTAACTTTTTTTACTATATTTAACAAAGCATGATAAAGTACCTAGGTACTTGCGTATGTATTGATTTGAATTGCTTAGTACTTAGTTAATTAATTTTTTCAGATGCCTTTGTCTGCGGTGGAAAGGTGTCGAAGGTACCGCGAAAATCTTAAACACTCTAATCCTGAAAAATATGAAGAAATTAAAAAGAAGAACGCTGAAAGAACAAAAGCTAAAAAATAATAAATATTTGAGACCATCATAACGAGCCCTTTACATTTGATCCCTATATCACACGATATTGTTTGCAAAACTTTTTTGTGGCTATGGATTGATTTTTCTCACTATTTCGAAGTCCAAGTAGAAGTAGGGATGTATACTTAATTAATTATTATTATAGAGATAATAATAGTAACTATTAATAAACTTCCTACTTATTTTAAAATCCATGTGCACTATGCTTTACAAATTCCGTCGTGCAACGTATTTTCGTTTGTGACACTTTCAGTTGTATTTTCCGTTGTGCGACTGCGCAAAAATTTTGAGCCTTACCCATTAGCCAAAGTACATCAAGTACCTAAATCTTTTAAGGGGTACTTACTGTGTTAAATGTTACAATAAATTAATATCTTGTGATGTATTGCAATTAAATGAAAGAAAATTTATAACACACTCATAGATATGTAAGAAAAAATAGGAGAAGTGGCATGGCGGCGTGTCTGTGTCCACGCGCCATTAGCAACATGGGCCTGTACTAGGCAAATGGCCGTCTCCGCGAACTAGTGCGATTTCGACCGTGATCGTGATAAAATATAAAAAATGTAATAAAAAAATGGTATGGGTCCCGCCTGCTTTCAACTTTTATTTAATTTAAAATGGCCTTGTTTTTAGCTTTTCAGTTTTTTTTAACTTAATTTTTTTACCGCAGTCGGGTTTTTTAGTTTTTTTAATTACTTGTTTTTTATTTCCAGCTTTTTAATGAGAGGTTTTTCTTTTGAGTATTAAAAAAAAACTTAGTTTCCAAGAACCCTGAAGATGGCGTTGAACTGACTACGTTACTAGGTGCCAAAGTCAAAACGCTTGAAAAAAAAACATTGCGTCACGTCATATACGCTCGTTGAGTGACAGTTTCGTTTGCTTTTGTTTTACAATCTCAAAATTAGATCCAAGTGAAATAATAAAAAAATTATGTGACGTTCCGTTCCTTGCAGTAACTTACCAAGTTCAGCGCCATCTATCCAGCGACTAGGGAAGCGTTAAAAAAAAAAGAAAAAGAAAATCCCTCATTTACAAAGAAAGATTTCGTAGACGATTTAGCTCTTGGTACGTATTTTTTACGATTTGTCACTTCGAATTACTTTTAACCATATAAGTTGTACATATTTTTGTAATCACCTTTAAAAACCCTTTATTTTGATACCCCACTCGATAGGTTTCGAGAAAAATAATTTTTTCTGAAGTCATAATATTGCGCCAAAAATCGGTAATTTTATATTTTTTCAATTTTGATATACCCACTGACACTCGCGCTACCAAGATAAATCTAAAGTCGTATAATTTATCAAAATCCGTTCATTCGTTTAGAAGTTACGAGGGAACAAAGAATCGGATTTACATACATACAGGTCGAACACATAACCCTCCTTTTGGGCTTCGCCGCAGTCGGGTAAAAAGTTATATAATATACAGGGTGTTTGGTGCATCGTTTGCCAAATGGAATTGGCCGAAAGGAGAGGTCATTTGTTATCTCTTAAGACCCAGTAACTCATTCCTCGTTACACCGGTTTTTTTATTATGGCTTTTTAATTTTTATTTAGAAAAATACAAGAACTCTGCATTTAAGCTCAAATTAAAAAAAAAAAGTTATGAGTATAGCCTTCAATTATCATTTTAATTCTTATATTTACTCTTGCATAGTTCTATGAATTTCAAAATTACTTGCTAGTAACATCCAGTTTCTTTTAAATAACTCACAAAGTTTTTGAAAAAAGGAAAAATACACTTAACACTCAACTTTAAATTGCTGTAAAAAACAAACCAAAAGCGATCGGGATCTTCCAATTCTTTTAAAAAGTTCTCTAGTTTATCCCCTTTCCAACGGTGTGCAATATACCAAAAAACACTTTTAATAACTTCACTAATTCGCTAAATGTATAATCGAGACACATCAGGCTGATATTCGATATTACGGTAAGAACACTAGTTTTCACATAAATAACATTCTTTAAGTAGGTGGATAGGTTTATCTCACTCTTATGAAGTCTCTCATCTCTTTCTAGGGTTCTAACTTTCCTCGAACTTGAAATAAAAAATAAACTTTTCATCTCTCATACTCGGAAAGTAGTGTTTGTTTGATCCGAATAGCGGGTGGAAAACGCTGCTTCCCACCCTAGGGCGGGAAAGACTCATAGTAATTGCTTCCCTCCCTAGGGCGGGAATGAAATTTAAAAATAGAACTCAATTTAGTTAGGTCGTCAGCTCAGTCAGACATACGACACCCTTAATTGATTATGTAAATATTTATTATGCTACCCATCAAATCTTATGAATGTGCGTAAATTAGGAGAGTTGGATATAAAGCTCATATGTTAACGCCATTAAATCTTTCATATTTAGCGCACAAGTTAATAATTTACCTTGAATAAATTCAACATACATAGGTACGATAATCGCCATTTTGATGTCAGTTGTGGTTGAGGCTAAAAAACATAAAAATTGGGGATTTCGAACATTCTGACTTTATCATATGGGGCTGTGAATATACATCATTTTATTATTTGACGAATTTATCCATACTTTAAGGTAAATAAGTAGTGGTAATGAAGTTTTTTTGATATCTAATGTCGAACTTTCGCGCCAATCGTGTGTGTTTACATTTTTACTTTTCACAAATTTCACACACACAGATGTAGATAAGATTTAAAATGTGACAAATGTTATTGATAATATTATAAACAACACGAAAATGCTCAGGCTTTAACGTAATTCAAACACAGGTTCAATAATACGTATTAATCATTACCACTACTCAATTTGTGTTCAAAATCGCCGACCATTATTGTTTTTTTTTATTGCAATGATGTGTGAAAGCGATTATTCCAAACAATTTTTTTTTTAAATTTCGATTGACTCGAGTAATTAATATGACGAATGTAATCGATATTTGAAAATAAAATAAAATTATTTTAAGCAATAAATTTATACAATAAGCATTGTTTATAATAATGATTTATGCTTTTCTAATATCATTTCAATCTCTTCTAAAATCATGTCAATAACAGACAGGCCACCTCATTACTGAATTTCGCGCCGAAATGCTTCTATAATTGAATTTATATTCGGAATGCGCTCGCTGTTTAAAATTATTTTAATTTATTGGACAATTATTTATTGCGGATTTTATTTTTGATACTTTCTAATAGTTTACTACAGAATTCCCAGTAAACATTTTTTAGGTAGGCTTACCAGAAGTTTTTTTGAGAATGATGATAATTAATTAATTCTATAGATTGGATATTCTGCGAACACTTTACATTTCAATACATTTTGTTAGTTTAAAGAGTTTTTATTCAGTTTCTATTTTTTTTTTTCATTTTTTTATTGCGAGTATCGATTAGGCTGTATGCAAGTTTTGAATCGAAATAAGAAAGTTGGGTGGACGGTCAGCACTAAAAAGTGTCACGTCGCAACACAATTTTTAGTAATTTTTATCAAGATTATCGTGTTTTCTAAGTAATTTATGAAAAATGGTAAAAGTAAGAATGCAGACAGAGGGATAATAATACAAGCGGGACGACCCGCGGTGGTGACACAGAATCTACTCATGTGGCGGTGACGTGGTGTGTTCCATACTTCAAATTTAAAAAAGACCAATTAATAGGTATCTATTATTCATGTAATTATTATCAATAAATATTTTAGAAAAACTACTATTTTTTACTTTCCTTAAATTCGAAATGAAAAGTAGAGTGTTTAACGCGGGTGAAAGTCATCAATTCCCACTCGGACTATAGCCGCCCTCGCTGCGCTCGGGCGTCTAAATGCCTCGTATGGGAATTGATTCCTTCCGACCCTTGTATAACAATCTACTATTTATTTAATAAGTACCTAAGGTCAATGGGGCGAAGACCGGCACACTTCATTAAAAATTTACTTCATTAGCCAAATTTGGCCATCTCTATAACGTTTTAGAAAAAATTGATTATATTGGATGATCAAACATTTAGTTGACTATTAATAGAAACTGTCGGATTTACGTTATCAGTTTATAAACTAGACACTAGTTTTGAAAAAAGGGTAAAATAGACGGATTTCACTGCCATGTCGGATAAAACCGTCTAATGTGAAAAAAACGTAGAAATCGACGGTTTACACGAATATAGAAATTGGGTACGCGTGTGTCTTTCAACAGCAGTTCAATGTGTGCTGTCGATATTTTTATTAAAGGTTCCAATCGGCATACATTGCAAAAAGAAGCGTTTGTCGGGTAAGTTCGGCATACTTCGCGATTCAGGGGTAAAAAACAATTTCATCACTTAAAAAAAATGCATTTGTTGGTAAATCAACTTTTATTTAGGTACCTACTTAATATAATAAATAATATTTTCAGGAAGAAATTTAGAAAATAGAAATCACTAAAGTTTATTTAATTAACGAAAGTACGAAACAATGAGACGCAACTCGTATGTAAATATACTGACAAAGATAAACAATTATTTAAAAAAAAATTGAGGTAGCCTAATTATACTTCAAAAGTAGTGGTAGTAGTAGTCAAAAGTATAATTGCTTCTAGTATAGCTCTTCTTGTATAGCTTCTCTCAATTTCTACTTAAGAGTATGATCCTCTATTGGATTTTCTTTGGTACTTAAATTGCCCTATAGAATTACCTGAAAAAAGCAATAAAACGTAATATTGAAAATAAACTGACAAGGGGTCATCCAAAAGGAATTTTCAAGTGTAGTCGGGCCTAGACAAATGGTTCACACAGGAAGCTCAAAAATATTTTTTGTTTAAGAGCGCTTACTACGTACGACATTTCATACAAACTTTCAAGCCCTTGTTTTTCGAAATGAATGAATCGATTTTAATGAAACTTCATACGCCTAAGCAGGATACAAAGGTCTGAAAAATTACTTAAGCCTAAATAGACCAATTTTAAATTTTCCATAGAAACAGAGATTTCCTGTTATCTTTTTATAAATAAGATATTTCAAAAATGTTCTTAAGGAACTTTTTAGACCTTTGTATCCTGCTTATGCGTATCAAGTTTAATTAAAATCGGTTCATTCATTTCAAAAAACAAGGGCTTGAAAGTTAGTATGAAATGCCGTACCTGGTATACGCTCATAGTAATATTTTTTCTATATTCAACTGTCACAGATGTCAAGTTACTAGTAAACTGTCAAATATCGTAGAAAGCAGTAGTTTTAGGCAATACGAATCAGTTACCTATTAGCTAATTTAATTTTGAAAATGTGTTTAGTTTTAAAAGGTGTATGATATCTGGAATCGGTGAAGACCGTATGGTGTATGCCGATCTTCGCCTCCAAGAAGGAGACGGACTTCTCCACTATTGAAATTTGAAGTTACATTTTTTTCATCAGATGTAATTTTGTGAAAAACGTGTTTTATTCAATTCTAATATAATAGTTAGGTAAAGATATTAATCATTTATGAACTTACATACACAAATACTTAGAAAACTCTTAAAATACCACTTAAAAAAAATTTTTCCGACAGCGTGTACTGGTCGTAATTGAAGTTGGTAACCCGACTAAATTTGAAATGTAATTTTTTCTTTATGAGTCTTATAGAGCGCCACCGGTGTCAAAAAATAGAAACTAAAACAGTTTGACGTTTATGTATCTTGGGTTGCCATCTTTGTAAGTATTCAGAATTCCTCGTATTTCTTACTGTACGGTCTTTCCCTACAGACGGTCTTCGCCCCATTGACCTTACCTAATTATAAATTTTGTTCAAATTGTCCTCCACTATTGCTATTATATATATACCAAACACCCTGTATATTATATAAGTATATTTTGAGATAGTTTTTTTAACGTTTTGCGTATATTAGAATACCAGTTTCGGCTTAAAACCGGATTCTCAACCGGGGCCGACTTAAAGTAAATGCAGTCTGTTTTATAAACTGCAATTCTACCAATTCCTTTGGCATAATAGGAGAATTTGCAAAGCTTTTATGTAAATAAATCTATTTTACGTTTAATCGCCAAATACCGGCCGGGGTGATATTAGTTGAATCTCGAGAAATAAGGTACACAACACTTCGACAAGTCTAAGAACAGAAATTATCAAATTTTCATCTAGTATATAAATGGGTGGCGTACAGATTTTTTCTTGAAAGAGCCATCTTGTGCAAGATTTCTTAAAATATTTGGTTATCTGGTTGGCACATGATGATTTGGATATTTGATCCATTCTAATGCAGCTGATGTATTTTTATTATTTACGTAATATGCTTCTAGCAAGTCTAAACGTTCTAAATTGGAGATCATTTTTCTCTTATCAATAGCTGTCCAATTATCCACTTAATGTAAAATTCACAACACACTCAGAGCTTTTCGGACGCAACAAACTGTCAAATTGTTTTTTATTTAATAATAACGAGTTCGAAATTTGAATTTGTTTTTAAACTTATCGTTTTATCATCAAAAAATATTTTCGTGTAAAATGGCTATTTTCTTGCTAACTGTATTATTTTTTTGAAAATCTGTGAATGGAGATCAAAATTCCATAAAAAATTATGGATAATCTCCTAAGACCATTTTCGTGTAGCTCAATGATATTTTAGTAAAAATATCATTGGTGTAGCTGCATCGGATAAGGTACTTCCCCTTACTGCCCCGCTGAAAGTTTCCTCCCTGTATAATCTCCGCAGGCGCGATTCTCTAAGGGAACTGTTTAAGGAAATTAACATCATGACGGTGTCTTGTCAATACCTATATCTACGAAAACATCATGTATGTAAGAAATAACTTACATCTTTTTAGTAAAAGAGGTAAAATACATAATTATAGTAATAGAAATAGGGACCTATTAGTTCAACCAGGTTTCAGACTGGCTAAAGTAGACTCATCTTTTATGGGGTACTGTTTAAAATGTTATAATAAAATACCTCCCCACATTCTTCAACTGAATGAGACAAAATTCAAGTCTTGTATAAAACGCACACTACGCAGTCAGGCATATTATAAGTTAGGGGATTACATCGCTAATAAAAATGGCTGGCTCAATGCTGGTCCTGCTCCACAACCACTACTAATTGATTAACACTTGAAAAAAATGCTGTTGGAGCTGCTGAAGATTTTAAGACTATCTTTGCATTGTATATACTCAATTTAATTTGTATTGTACAATTGCATAGCACTGCAGATGTGAGTTCTATGTATGTACTATACCCTATGTACCATTTACCGGGTAATATGTCTTTCATTGACTTGAATGTGCCCTGGCGGCTAATAGTATGTCTTGCTCACACAAATGTCTCGCTGACGGTGGCGTGTGTGTTGGATCATTTAGCTCCCTTCAAAATGGTTGAGCTGAATGGTGCTGATCTATGCATCATGTACGTGAACAGGCGCCGTCAGTTGGGGCTGGTCATCACATAGCTGCCCCGGCTTATTTTTAATTATTTTGTTGTTGGCTTGTTGTTTTCTTACCATTTGCTGTACCTACTCTGGATGCTTTTAACGCGCGTCTTTTTTACATCGTTCTCACATATAATTATAAATTCAACAAGAATGATGTAACTAATATTAATTGTAAAAATATAATTTAAAAGAGTGTCCATGTAGTTTCTTGCCCGTTCTTCTCCATAGGTACTCCATAGGTAATGCTTTGGAATGGGCAACTAGCTTCATATTTTCTGACTAACCATTGACAATTCAAAAGTGCCTGTAAATAGTTTAATTGAAATAAATGCTTTGAGTTTGAGTTTTCAGTAGCTCCATCAGATTGTTGGGGGCAAAGAGTTTTAGGTCATCCATGTAGAGGAGGTGCGACATAACCTGACCACCTCTCCTCAGCCGATAGCCTAGACCTGAATCTTCCAGCTGTGTGTTTAGAGGATTCAAGGCTACGCAGAACCAAAATGGACTGAAACTATCACCCTGAAATATGCCTCGCTCAATCCTAATTTCTTTCGCTATTCCTCTGAATATTTCGACATCCTGGATAGCAAATAACCGTCTTCCATTGCACCATACACGACATCAGTAAGGTGCGCAGAGTTGTATCTACTTTATATAACTCCAACACCCTCATGACCCATGTATGTGGCACTGGCACCGAGTCATAGGTAGGCCTTCTTATAATCTATCCAACATGTCGACAGATCCATTCGGAAACGACAAACCTGATGGCTAATGGCCATATCAATGTGGAGTACCTAGCTCCTTAGTACCGCGGGACCCCTTCCTACATCCATTCATTTCTGAGAGGCAGACATGATGGAGTTGGTGTATAGACACCAACTAACATATAGATGTTTGTTAACTTTAGTTCTCAAAATGGATGTAAGAACTTTATAGACCGTCGCTCGGTAAACACGTGACCGGGCTATAATTTTTGGGTTCCGCGGTGCTACCTGAATAAATAAATAATAATATATCCTTTATTAAGCTAAATACATATAAATTATATTTTTAAACATTAGTATAAAAAAATATAAAAACATTTAAACATATAAAAAATAGTAGCCCACCGGTATCGGGAACAGGGTCCAAGCTACCGGCGGTCAGGGCTCCAGAGAGAGGAACCTCCTAACAATGCGGGCCGTGTCCAGAAGTACTGCTTCCTGGATCAAGCCCTTGATCCAGCTGCCCAACGCGAGCCTCCTCAGGTGTTGGTCGAGGCTCTTGGCTATTAGTCCATTGGCTGTCACGACTATCGGCACAATGATCGCTGAGTCCACATCCCACATGTCGACAACCTCGCGAGCCAAGTCAAGATACTTGACTTCTTTATATTTCTCGGCTTTCACGAGGTTCTCATCATGCGGGACTGTTATGTCAACAATCATTGCGCGACGCTCTAATCGATCCACCACCACTATGTCAGGCTTATTGGCAACAATAGTCCTGTCAGTGATGATGGATCGATCCCAGTACAATGTGATATTTCCATTTTCGAGAACTGGGTCGGGCACATACCTGTAGTACGGAACCTCCGATTCCATAAGGCTGTATTTCAGAGCAAGTTGCTGGTGGATTATCCTGGCTACGAGGTTGTGTCTATGCAAGTACCTACTCTCCGTTAGCTAGACGAGAATACCCGGAGATAATATGCCTGATTGATTCTCCCGGCCGGTGGCATGCCCGACAGATGTCAACCGTGCCGTCTTTCACAATAAATCTCCGGTAATTGTTCGTCATCATAACTTCGTCCATAATTGCATAGACAAAACCTTCGGTTTCTCCAAAGAGGTCACCGAAACGCAGCCAGGCTACGGACACTAGTAAATCTACATCGGGTCCATGTAGGGCCCGCAAAAAGCGTCCGTGAAGCTCCTTACTCTGCCATACCTCCATGCGATCATTAGTGTCAAGCACTACTGGTTTGCGCCAGTTCTCTTTAGCCAAGGAGAGAGGAGTAAGGCCCTTGTCCATTATGACTACATCTCGATGCATTCCCACGTCGGTTTCTAGGAAATATTCCCTGAGACTGCATATCTCGCGATTGTGGAGCGTCTCAGCGTTTAAAAACCCTCGACCTCCACATTTTCGCGGGATATACAGCCTCATTACCAATGACCGTGGGTGATGCATCCGATTTGCAGTCAGCAATGTACGGACCCTCCTATCTAGGGCGTCGAGTTCTGTCTGAGTCTATTTGAGTATGCCGAAAGAGTGCATCAAAACTGGCATGACCCAACCGTTGAAGGCGCGCACCTTGTTTCCGCCTAATTTATTTATTTATTTATTAGGGACAAAAAACAGTTACATGTTACAAACTACAGAATAATACTAAAATAAGATTAACAAACATGTAACCCACACCATTGTCCACGTTTTAACTAAAGATTAGAAGTGCTAATGACATTTAAAAAAAAAAGAGGAAAATAAAACAATAGTCGCTGCCACAATAATAATGCTGCGTTACATTTCTTAGCTTAGTCTAATTTAAAGCACTCGCTAAACAAAATATCCAGAGCCATTTTCTTAAATGATTGCTTAGATAGACAAAATATATCCAGTTCCATAAAATGCGTGTTGTAAGAATCGACAAGGCGACGAAGAGGTGCACGTTCCCCAGCGTTAGTCCTGCATATGTCTGTATGGAATAGTTGAGGGACGCGCACCCCCCTTCGAATAACACTTCTGGGTACCTTGTAACACAATTTGTCTGTTAGGTCAATACAATCAAATTTGTTACTGCATATGCCGTGCAATGTCATGACATCAAGTAACAGTCGCCTAGATTCCAAATCCAGTACGCCATACCGTCTCAATAGCTGCACGTAAGAAACCTTTGATTGGAAGCACTTATAGTTCATGGATCGTAAGAACTTTTTCTGTACCCTTTCAATTCTAGTGCTGTATTTGTCGTAGAAAGGGTTCCAGATCGGGACGGCATATTCTAGCTGGGATCGTACCAAAGTCTTATAAAGCAGTAAGAACGTAGAGGGCCGCACAAAGTCACGTGACGATCTCATAACGAAACCATACATCTGATATGCCTTGTTCACTATATTGTCAACGTGTTTGTCGAAGTGCAAACTGGCATCCAGTGTGACACCTAAGTCACGAACACAGCTAACTACATTTAAGAGTGCGTTATTAATTGAATAATTAAAATTTATTTTAATTCTCTTTTTGGTAAATGAGATGGCATGACATTTGGGTAGACTGAGAAAGAGCTTGTTGTTGTTACAGTATGTATATAATCTATCTAGGTCCGTTTGAAGAAGTAGACAGTCTTGAATATTCTTGCAAGATCTGTAAATTTTTATATCATCCGCATACATTAAAAACTTTGAATTAATAAAACATTGTTTAATGTCATTAATAAATATAATGAAGAGAAGAGGGCCCAAAATCGATCCCTGTGGTACGCCAGATGTAACAACTATAGGGTCTGACTCGTAACCATTAACAACAATTCTTTGGGACCTGTTGTAAATATATGACACAAACCATCTAAGCAAATTCCCACGTATTCCGTTGAAAGCTATTTTTTCTAAAAGCAGTGTATGATCCACCTTGTCGAAAGCCTTCTGAAAGTCCGTGTATACAGCGTCAACTTGAACTTTTTGATCCAGTTTTTCAAATAAGTAATTGGTAAATACTAACAGATTAGTTGCGGTTGAACGACGTTTGACGAAACCGTGTTGCTCGGGTAAAATAAGCTGATGAATGTGGGGGTACACGGCGTCATGCACAAGACTCTCAAAAACCTTGGACAAAGTAGAGAGGATAGAGATGGGGCTAATAGAAGACTATTAAGTATTTTTTCAGGCGGCCAAAGAAGCGCTCCTTCACCGATTGCTTCATGTCAGTAACATTGATCCCTAACGCTTCCGACATAGCCAAATACTTATAGGTTTCAGATGCGGAGAGTTTTGTTTCTAAGGTTTGTGGAATCCGAGAGTTGGGTCCCCACGGATTCCACAATCTCCCCTCGCTTTACATGTATGACCGTACATTTGTCCACACCAAATTCCATCCTGATGGCGCTACTGAAAGTTTCAGTAATTTTCAGTAGCTCCATCAGTTGTAAATTGTTGGGGGCAAAAAGTTTTAGGTCATCCATGTAAAGGAGGTGAGATATAACCTGACCACCTCTCTTCAGCCGATAGCCTAGACCTGAATCCTCCAGCAGTGTGCTTAGAGGATTATATTATTATGACTTATTATTATTATCTGAAATATTCACCGAAATAAGAATATAGTAACTCCAAAAAACTGGCCAAGTGCGAGTCGGACTCGCACACGAAGGGTTCCGTACCACAAGGCAAAAACGCCGAAAAAAACATGTTTGTTGTATGGGAGCCCCCCTTAAATATTTATTTTATTTTAATTTTATTATTTATTATTAAAGTTAAAATACAACTGAGTATTCTGTGAATATTTCAAGTGCCTACCTGTTGCCATTTTTGATATCGAGCAAAAAAGGGCAAAAAAATCGCGTTTGTTGTATGGGAGCCCCCCTTAAATATTTATTTTATTTTGTTTTTAGTATTTGTTGTTATAGCGGCAACAGAAATACATCATGTGTGAAAATTTTAACTGTCTAGCTATCGCGGTTCTTGAGATACAGCCTGGTGACAGACAGACGGACAGACGGACAGACGGACAGACGGACAGACGGACAGACAGCGAAGTCTTAGTAATAGGGTCCCGTTTTTACCCTTTGGGTACGGAACCCTAAAAAAGAAAGATATTGAAATACCTAGTTATGGAACCCCAGCCCTTACAGATATTGCGTGTATAAGCACTCTTGCCCAGCACGACATGTGTGGTCGCTGAGCTTGCACATTTTAAAGATAATGTTTGTTTAGTCTAATTCTTAGCTAGTAATTTAGTTCGTGACTTACATCCGACTATGTAACACGTCTCAATTAAATATAATTAATTAAGTAATTATTTTTATTTTTAAAAAGCCCTTTAAGGCGCTCCCAATCCTGACTGGCGCAGCCGGTAGGATCACTGAGGAAGCTATCACGCGTTACGTGGTTCATCGCGATAAGACTTTTCTCGATTTTCAAAACGGTACGCGTGGTGTACGGCAAGGTGATCCAACGAACCAAATAAATATCGTCGGCGACGAGGAGTCCTGAGAGCTGATGATGGGCGTGGCAGGCTGGTGAGTACGACTTTTCACCTCCTTGATATCCGTGTCCACATCCTTTCGTTAAACTTGGAATTGGAAGTTTTCCATTTTGACTGTTTGATGGTTTTCTTAAATAATTAAGTTTCATATGTGTACTGTAAGAATACGGAACATACAACTGTTCTGTATTATAACTAATTTAAAAAACTAAATAGATATAGCTATAATCTATATTGAGTTCAGAAACACTTAATAACTATACTAGTAGTAATTATTGTAATAGGTAAAATTGGTAGAGTTCATAGAGTTAATTAGTATTTTTAATTAATTATCAGAATGTCGGAAATAAAGCTGATTCCAAATGAATTGTACAAAATTCTACCCAGTTTTGACGGTAATAAACGACATTTGAATCTATTCTTGCGCAAATGTGAGTATATTATTGATAAGTTTAAATCATCGGAATTACAACAGGAATACTTAATGCATGTTGTGTCTAGCCGCTTAACGGGTGATGCAGCCGCGCTTATCAGCGAGCGCGGAGACATTCAATCGTGGGCGGAATTCAAGGAATTGCTAGAGTTACACTTTGGCGATCCGCGAAGCGAAGAGTGTTTGGCTATCGAGTTAGAAACTTTAAAGATTAAAAGTAATGAGAGTCACAGTGATTTTTGTGCAAGAATTCAAACAGTAAAATCAGTTTTGTTGTCAAAGGTTAACCAAATTAGTGATCAAAATTTGCGAGTAAGTAAGACTACTATTTATAACAACTCAGCCCTTCAGGTATTTTTATATAACTTACCAGAAAACATGGTACGCATTGTGCGTCTGAAAAATCCACGCACATTAGAAGAGGCCTTATCTGTAGTTTTAGAAGAAGTTAATTTCTATGATCAGTATCAGATGCGCAGCAAAATGTTAAATACAAACCATAACACTAAACCACAGGTTAGCGGTACAAGTGCACCACAACCAACATTTAAATTTGGTTTACCCCCACTGCCACCAGGTTTCAGACCGATGCCAATGATGCAACCAAACCAATCATTTAAAAATAATGCTGGTGCAATACCGAAATTTAATTTCGGAATTCCGCCTAATAGACCGTTTATCATGCCAGGGTACAATCAAGGTCAACTTGGTATGAGTAAACAAAACTTGGTGCCACAGCAGTTTGGTTACCGACCTAACTTTGGTTATAGACCCCCTGGTTATCAACAAATGATGCCAATGCTTCCGCGTCAGTTTGGTAGTAATAATCGTTCCCCGATTCCACAACAAAACACACAAAACAATCCCCAACCAGATATCACCGATGCTACTATGAGAACTGCTCCGCAAAAAGCACCTCAGCAAGGTTTCCCTGTAAATGAATTAGAGCTCTACCCTTCTTATGATAGCTATTTTACTTACCCTGCGGAATACGAATATTGTTATGATTTATCCGAATATTTCCCTAGTGTAGAGAATGAGTTTCCAACAGACCCTGTAACTGAAAACCCCACACAAGACTTTGGGAAAAACGAACAAAATAAAAAAATAGAGAGCACCACTGAACCAGAACAAGTAAAAAATTTTTTGATGCGAGCCTCCATAGACAACCCGAAAGAATAATATTAAACCATAATACAGTAAAATTAAAATTACCACATATTTACATACCGGAAATAGACGGAAAATTCATGATTGACACTGGCAGTACTCGTTCATTTATACATCCTAGAATAGCGACTACCTATTTTGCTAACTACGTATCATACGAACCATTTGAAGTAATAAGTACGCACGCCTCAAGTAAACATAACCAGGTACTGCAAATTCCTTTGTTTTCTGTATTCCAAAGTAAAGATCATCATAAGTTCTACATATACAACGTCGACTCATTATATGACGGGCTGATAGGAAATGATCTTTTAGAACAGTTAGAAGCCGTTATAGACTTAAAGAAACATGTTCTATTAACAAAGTCAGCTGAAATACCTATATGCATAGATTCAGATATTAATATTATACATGTGGTAGTACTTCCACCGAGATCAGAAATTAGAGCAAAATTACCAACAAATTTATTAAATGGTGTAGGAATACTAAATTATACGGAATTCTGTAAAGGAGTACGAATGCCTACTGCTATTGTGAAATGTGTAAACGGTTTTGCAACCACCATCATACAAAACACTCTCGATAAACAGCTAGAATTATGTGTCACCAAACCGTTCATAGTATCTAATTATGAAGAAAATGAATGCCATGTAGGTACGTGTATTAATACTTAAGACTAAGGCTTGTTGCTGTAATGGTAGAGTTTATTATGTTGATTCATTAGGTACCTACTTTTTATATTAATAAGAGAAAAGTTATGATACTTACGTTTTTGTTACCAAGACTAAGTAGTCATTTTTAGTACTGAGGTACGTTTTTTGTTACTAAGAGTAAGTAGTTATTTGTAGTACCTACTGAGGTACACAAAATAATAATTGATAATTGTCCCTAAAAAAAGGCTGATTCTGTGTTAATTGTGATCTCAATAAATGATAATATTACATTGAATACTGGTTATTTCTCTCATTGTACGAAGGGACCCCACTATGTACGAAAGCTCCCTACGCTATGTACGAACCTACCCCACGTGTGGGGTAGGTTCGTACGTTTTTCTCATTTTAGTAAAGTTGTCGTAGCATCGCCATGCTTTCTTATGTCGAAACAACACATCATTCATCTTAAAGGCTGATAAGTGCAGTATGTGACAGCATTAAAGTTATTTTTAAATAATGGATAGTTTTTGTTTTATGTGGCTTAAAGTAAAAAATGTACGAATCCTACCCACTCTCCCCTACATTCCATAGATGACCAAAAAATAGAGACCGACCAATTATTACGCGACAATTTAACTAAATTAAGACTAGACCATATGAATAATGAAGAACAAGCATCTATACGACAATTATGTGAAGAATATAAGGATATATTCTATTGTGAGCAAATACCTTTAAGCTTCACTAATCAGGTAAAACACTGTATTAGAACAAAAAATGAAGACCCGATTTATACCAAACCATATAGACAAGCCCCTGCTCAAGTAGCAGAAATTAATAAACAAGTTGAAAAACTTTTGAAAGACAACGTGATCCAAGAATCCTTTTCCCCCTGGAGCTCACCAGTCCATCTCGTTCCCAAAAAACCAGATGCTTCTGGTGAAGTCAAATACAGAATGGTAATCGACTATAGAAGACTTAACGACATTACAGTTGACGACAAATACCCCCTTCCTAACATTACTGACCTTTTTGACAAATTGGGTAAAAGCACCTACTTTACAACACTCGATTTAGCTAGTGGCTATCATCAAATTGAATTAAATAACGACGACATACCAAAAACTGCATTTAGCACCCAAAACGGACATTACGAGTTCTTAAGGATGCCGTTCGGACTTAAAACAGCTCCGGCAACTTTTCAACGAGCCATGGACAACATCATGAGAGGTCTTCAAGGAATACATTGTCTTATATATTTAGATGACGTCATTATCTTTTCTTCTAGCCTTCAAGACCACCTACAGAAACTTAAAGCCGTCTTTGAGAGACTACGACAGACTAACTTAAAAATACAACTAGACAAATCTGAATTTTTACGAAAGGAAGTTTTATACCTAGGGCATACGATAACAAAAGACGGACTAAAACCAAACGATGACAAAATTAAAGCTATAATAAACTATCCTCTCCCTAGAACGACAACAGAAATAAAAAGTCTCCTTGGGCTGGTCGGATACTACAGAAAATTTATAAAAGATTTCGCTAAAATCACCCAGCCCCTAACGTCTTGTCTAAAGAAACGAAACAAAATTATCATAGACCAAAACTACATAGATTCCTTCGAAAAATGCAAAGAAGTACTGACTAATACCCCTCTATTACAATACCCTGACTCGACTAAACCCTACATTTTAACAACTGACGCCTCTAATGTGGCACTCGGTGCTGTCCTATCCCAAGGACCTATCGGAGCAGACAAACCAGTCGCTTATGCTAGTCGAACCCTTAGTGAAACTGAAATGCGTTATAGCACAATCGAACGAGAGCTATTAGCTATTATTTGGGCCGTAAAACATTTTAGGCCCTACTTGTACGGACATAAATTCCAAATTTTTACAGATCACAGACCTCTTGCTTGGCTTTATTCCCTGAAAGAACCCAATAGTAAATTGACTCGTTGGCGCCTCCGCCTTCAAGAGTATGATTTCACAATTATTTATAAAAACGGCAAACAAAATAGTAATGCAGACGCCTTGTCACGCATAAAACTTAATGCTATGGGTTCCGAAGATGACACATCAATGGATGTTAATGTAGATGACGCTGAAATACAAAAAGTAATAAAACAATTAAAAGAACTTGAAAAACTTACAACTAAAGCTGAAATAGAAAATGTAACAGAAATAGTAACCATTTCAGATTCTGACTCTGACGTGACTACACCTGCGGACCTATTTCAGGATAACTTCCCTATCCGTTCAGTAACCAGTAGCAGTCATACAGGCACAGTAGCTTCCAACATAGAACCAGACTCATTAGGGATCCCAATCTTAAGAGAGGCAATCGACACCAAACCAAACCAAATATTAGTGTTTACCTGGTTTCAAAATAAAATACAAGTTCAAAATTTATCTAGAAAAAACCAAAAAGTTTTAGAAGTCTTTCTTCCATCAGATAATGAAGAATTAATTAAGCAATTTTTAAAAGAATATATTGCACCCAAGCGTAAATATTTTATTTACTTTGAGAACGAAATACATAGACAGTTATTTACTAAAGTTATTATAGAAATTTTTAAGAAAGATTCAGTAGAGTTCTTTGAATGTACAGATAGAGTAATATACATAGAAGACGAAAAAGAACAAAAATCTGTTATATTAAAGCACCACGAAGGAAAAACATGCCATAGGGGAATTAAAGAAACCATGGTTAGAATTCGCAGAAATTATTATTGGGAAAACATGCAAGATACAGTAGCAGCAGTTATAAATACGTGTGAGCCATGCAAACTAATGAAATATGATAGAAAGCCCATAAAACCAATGTTACAACTAACACAAACACAAGATGCCCCCTTTCATGAAATATTCATTGACTTATTTAATATAGAAAGTAAATACTACCTAACCCTCGTAGACGCATTCAGTAAATTAGGGCAGGCTATTGAAATCTCAAGTAGGCAAACGACAGAAGTAGCGCGAGCTCTATTAAAGTATTTTTCAATATACGGTGTTCCCAGGAAGATATCCTGTGACCCTGGCACTGAATTTAACAATGAACTTATACGCGAACTTTTGGCCATGTACAAAATAGAAATTCACATAACAACGCCAAACAATCCCAACTCTACTGGTATCGTAGAGCGATTTCACTCCACCATAATAGAGATATATAGACTTGCAAAATATGAACGTAAATGTACGGACGCCGCTTCCGTCATGACCTATTCCATAATGGCATACAATCATACAATACACTCCACGACGGGATTAACACCTTTTGAAGTAACATTTGGACACACTGATTCAAATAAAATATTCGATGTAGACTTAGAAAAGGCGTATACACAACAGTTAGTCAAAGATCATGCAAAACGAACAAAATATCTATATAGACACATAGCCGAAAAGACGCTTAACACTAAACAAAAAGCCAGAGAAAAGAAAGGCGGTGAAATTGAATTAAGCATACAAGAGGAAGATAATATATTTGTAAAAGACATTAACATAAGAAAAAGTAAAGATAAACCTAGATATCATAGAGCAAAAGTAACAGGAAAAACCAATAGGAACGTAGTACCAGTACAGATAGGTAAACGACAAACTAAAGTGCCTCTAAAGAACGTTAAACGTCCTTCACAGGTTGTGGCTGATCATCGTGATCTTGAAACTGACGGTCAAGATCCAAGGCCTTCAACTTCAAGAGATTAAAAATAACCCAGGCATATTACCTGTTAAACAAGGACAGGCGGTGTTAGAGAAAGATAAGTGGATCTTAGTTAAGATATTAGACTTTAAGGAGATAGATTATGATTTAGCGTTAAATATTAATAGATATAATTAATTTAATAATATAATTGACATCCATAAGCCCTACGCAAATGAGTTCCAAAATATGAAATTACAGGTAGAATACTTACGCAATTCGACAGTCAGAAAATTCAGGCAGCTTATCCCATCAAAACGATTCAAACGCGGCCTTATTGATCCTCTTGGCTCAATGATTAAAATACTTACCGGCAATCTAGCCCACGAAGACGCAATTAAGTACGATGCTGAAATAGTACAGCTAAAAATTGGTCAAGCACACGTAGATAAGAAAATAACCATAATTTCAAAAATGCTAGACTCTATCACTAATAAATCTACATCTATGCAGGAAAACATTCAAATCTTAGACGAACGCATGAAACGCATAGAAAGAATAGTAAAGAATATAGGCACTAAAGAAAATAACTCTATTTACTCTATATATGTTTTAAGTATGTTTGATATGTTTATAAGTAATTTTAGGTCAATTTATACTATTTTAAATGAAATCAAAACTGCATTATCATTTACAAAAGTATCTGTTGTACATCCGACCATTGTTGAGCCATCTGAACTCTTAACACTATTAAGCAATATTTCTGAAACTGAAAACCTAATTTACCCTGTGACAGAAAAAACGTTATTAATGCTAGAAAGAACAATGTCTGTTAAAGCTTATGTAAAAGAAAACCATATAACATTCATTATGGAAATTCCATTAATAGACAAAAAAACATATAATTATTTCAAAATCTATTCATTACCAATTTTCAAGGAAAACAAAACTACCACTATTATCCCTAAATATCCATACCTTATGGTGAAAGGTCCTACATACTTACCGCTAGCCAGCCCATGCGAAGAGATGGGAGCCAACCAGTTCCTGTGCAAGGAAAACGATGTGATATTGTATCCTGAAAGTACGTGTATAGAACAATTAATGAATTTTGCTTCAAACCTTAGTCTGTGCAAACCTCTTGCAGTTAACCTGGAAAGTCTAAAAGTACAGCCTATTGACTTCTTCAACTGGATAATTTACACAAGAAATGAAATAATGCTTACCGAAACATGTGCCGATGATGTTATCAGGAAACCGATTAAGGGCACATATTTATTGGAAATTGATGGAAACTGCAGTGTCTATCTGAAAGACATTAAATTACACCAAAGGCAACATCATTCAGGAAAAATACAATATCGAGTAACTCCAGTCGCGGTTCTACCCAAATTAGAGGAAACATCTATTAATTGGAACAAAACAGTGAATCTAAACAAATTGGACTTTGACGATTTAAAACACCTATCTTACACATTAAAAAGTGAAATAGTGGAAAGTGATAGTGCAGTGAAAACAAATAGTGTTAGTTTAGCAACTATATTACTCTATGTTATTTTAGCTATAGTATGTCTTAGTATAGTACTTTGGAGAAAATTGTGTTGTATGCGGAATCATCGGAATCCAAATATTACCGATAATTTCGCACTTGGTGAGGGAGGAGTTATGGAACCCCAGCCCTTACAGATATTGCGTGTATAAGCACTCTTGCCCAGCACGACATGTGTGGTCGCTGAGCTTGCACATTTTAAAGATAATGTTTGTTTAGTCTAATTCTTAGCTAGTAATTTAGTTCGTGACTTACATCCGACTATGTAACACGTCTCAATTAAATATAATTAATTAAGTAATTATTTTTATTTTTAAAAAGCCCTTTAAGGCGCTCCCAATCCTGACTACCTTGTACTTATTTATTGTTACCTGTTTCCGCTTTGCAAATCGGTTGGTTCGTAAGTACCTACTAGTACTTACCTATACTTTGAGGTGAAGAAACGATTTTCAATGAGATGAGATTGTCATTCCTATGGACATGTTAGCATGGTTTAATCTTACTTTAGCTAAATTAATTTCATATAAAACACTCGATTCGTTTCGTTCAAAAAGTTTGGTTAACAGGAAAAGTGACCCAAATACAACCACATGCCGATACCTACAAGCTCAGCAAATCAGTTAATGAATCACACATCCATATCTGCTTATCAAGCCGCGGTGTAGATACGACAGATAACAACAACGTAGGATTCGCAGGTCTCGCTAGTTCCCCACGCACCGCGCTCGCAGCTCCTGCCTTCTCGAGCTATCGTATTGTGTGACGTGAAGAGTGCCGACTACCTGTGATTGTTACGTGTATGCGTCTGCGCCAGTGAGCATGGCGGGCAGTGCGTGCGCCGCGCTGCTGCTGGCGGCGCTGCTGCGCGCGGCGCTGGGCGACGGTAACATGTCCGTGCTGTGGAAACAGTGAGTCATCATCAACGACCACATCCAGTATTATCATTTACTAGCTGACCCGACAGACGTTTTCATTCATGTCCAAATTAATAATACTTACAAATAGTTCATATAAAAATTCCATAGAATAGTACAGTCGGTGATCAACATTGTCTGACCCACCCAACATTGCCTGACCCATCGGCATATCTTGTTAATCCACTTTAATCTCGCGTATTCTCAACCAGTCGGCAGTCATTGTGGCTTCGCGGTTCGATGCTGGATTGGCGACGAACAACATGTGGGTTCGAAAACACAATCCACCTATTATCAATTTGTTTTTAGGGTTCCGTAGTTCCTACAAGGAACCCTTATAGTTTCGTCATGTCCGTCCGTCTGTCTGTAAGTCCGAGGTTTTGCTAAGAGACCGTTAGTACTAGAAAGCTGTAATTTTGTAGGTGTGTGTATATCAATTACGTCGACAAAGTGGTAAAATAAAATATTAGAAAATATTTTTTTTAGGGTGTGAAGTGGGGATGAATATTTTTTTCGTCATCTACCCCATCGTGTGGGGTATCGTTGAATAGGTCTTCTAAAATGACTTGGGGGTTGCTAAAATTATTTTTCGATTTAATGCTTCATTTTCGAAATATTAAAGTTTAAAAGTTTTTGCAACTTTTTATTACATAGGGCGTCCCCCCCTCAAAAAGCTAGACTGCTGGCTTGAAAAATCGGGAAAAATTCAAGATGATAGTGCATTTCATGAACTTTAAAGGAAAACTATAGCGGTTAAGATAACTTTATTAGTTTAGCAGTAATAGTCGTTGAACTTGGGTGTTGGATAACTTTGTTCCAAAAACAAAATCCTTAGCATTAATCCTATAAAGTGACTAAGATGAAGTAGTTGCTTGTTTATGACGGGTAAAGACGTGCATCAAAAATTAAAATATGAAATAAATAAAATTGATATGGGTCCCGCCTGCTTCCAACTTTTATTTAATTTAAAATGGGCTTGTTTTTAGCTTTTCAGTTTTTTACCGCAGTCGGGTTTTTTATCCCTACGGTCTTCTGTATAACCTGTCGCAGCGTGTGTATGTGGTCTACGGTGCCAAAGCCTTTACGGAATCCGGCTTGTTCGGGAGGGTGGAAGTCGTCAAACCTGCGCGAGACGGTTCGTGATGACTCTCGAAAACAGCTTGTAGACATGGCTCAGAAGTGAGATGGGCCTAATAATTCTTAAGAAGGGCATTGTCGCCCTTCTTAAAGAAAAGTATCACCACACCTCGGTTCCATGCCTGTGGTGTTTTGCCCTCGAGTATGACGGAACCAAACAGCTTCTGAAGGGCCTTAAGACCGGGTTTTATTAATCCACCCTCGCCTTGGTTTTTCAACCTTAACAACAACAATATAATGATTAAAATCGCTTAACAACATGATTTATCGAAATGCTTGGACGGAGTATTCCAAATGCAATAAGGTTCAAATTCGCTATCACTCAAGTGGGTTAGATAATGTCAGTTTTCCTGGAATTGAATATGTTTAACCTAATAGATATGTATGTCGAATCCAGGTACTTGGATTGTGATCAGACATAGTGACATACATAGTGTCAGATATACGGTCGTGGGCGCAGAATTGGGATACGGGTAAACGAGAGAAACAGCTCCTTTAACTTCTACACAGTTTATTGTTACACAGTCAATTACTAACTCTACTGTACTAATTAATACTCTGAACTTAAAAGGAAACACTGAGCAGTTCCTAGGCCAGTATGTGTCCGATGTGTCGCGACCACGTCTAAACGATCACTGTCCTCCATGGTCCATGGTTCGTAACTCTGTATCGGACACCATACTCAATCCTAGACTCCGCACAACGCTAAACAAAGGCGCCTGTGTCTCATTTTAAGTGCATACTCATGAAAGATCCGACATGTATAAACCTAATTCAGACTATTAGGCCCACTGGACTAGGGGGTCGTCTTAGGGAAGACGACCCCTGAACCCATTTTGAGACAAAAAATAGCCAAATCGATCCAGGCGTTCTCAAGTGATGCGCTTACCAACGAACAGCATTTCATTCTTATTTATATACCTTCTTAAGATTGTATCTATCAGCAATAACAATCACAAATTATGTATTTCAGGTCAGATACAGGACTGTTTGTTTGTTGTTACTACGTTCTTTTTAGGGTTCCGTACCCAAAGAGTGCCAACGGGACCCTATTACTAAGCCTCCGCTGTCCGTCCGTCCGTCTGTCTGTTAGCGGGCTGTATCTCATGAACCGTAATAGATAGACAGTTGACATTTTCAAAGAGTGTGTATTTCTATTGTCGCTTTAAAACAACAAATCATAAAAATAAAATAAAGGTATTTAAGCTTTCTCACAATTAGATAACAAATTGATAAAAGAGGGTCAACCACAGGCATTTTCTATGTCTACATGGAGACTCCTCGACATGCAATGTAGGCCAAAATTATATGAAATAGACTTATTACTATGCCGGAACAAACTGCGACTGATGGAACTACAGAAGTCAACTGAAACTTTCAGTAGCGCATTCAGGATGGAGTTTAGTGTGGACAAATGTGCAGTCATGCATGTAAAGCGAAGTGAGATTATGGAATCCGAAGGAATTCAACTTTCGGATTCCATACACTTTCGATCCTTCTCCTCATCCGACAGCTATAAGTATTTGGGTATGTCGAAATAGCGTTAGGCATCCATGTTGTTGACATGAAGCAATCGTTGAAAGAGCGCTTCTTTGGTCGCCTGAAGAACCAGAAGCTTCTTTCAGGCCTTTAACGGTTGGGTCATGCCGGTTTTATGTACTCTTTCGGCATATTTAAATGGACTCAGACCGAAATCGACGCTCTGGATAGGACGGTCTGTACCAAAGAGTATAAGCCTGTACACTGCTGACCGCAAACCGAACATCACTCACGATTATCGGTGATGAGACTGTACCTACATCCCGCGGAAGTGCGGGGGTCGAGGTTTTTTAAATGCGAAGACCCTCCTAACCGACAACCGCGAGTGTTCACTCTCAGGTAATAAGTTTTTAAAGCCGAACTAGAAGCCAGGGTATATGAACTGTGATGTTGTCGCAGTGCATGGTTAAAGAGAACTGGCGCAAACCTCTAGTACTTGCTACCGATGACAGCATGGAGGTATGGCAAAGCAAGGAGCTTCACGGGCGCTTCTATCGAGCCTTTCATGAGTCCGGTGTTGATTTTTTAGCATCCGTATCCTGGCTGCGTTTTGATCACCTTTTCAGGGAAACTGAAGGTTTCGTCTGTGTAATTATGAACGAAGTTATCTTAACGAATCACTATCGGAGACATAATAAGAAAGATGGGTCGGTTGACGTGTGTCGGGCATGCCACCGTCCGGGTGAATCAGACATATTATCTCAGGTTGTTCTCGTCTAGCTAACTGCGAGTACTTGCAAAGTGATAATCAAGTTGCCAGGATTATTCACCATTCCAGCAACTTGCTTTGAAATATAAACTTGTGGATTCTGAGGTACCGGATTACAAGTATGTGCCCGACCCAGTCCTTGAAAATAACCGTGTCACGTTGTACTGGGATCGGTCTATAGGTAATTACTGACTGGACTATTGTCGCCAATAAGCTTGATATAGTAGTGGTGATAGATCGATTATCGCGCCGCACAATGATTATGGATGTTAGTGTTACCATTCCACATGACGAGAATCTCGTGAAAACTAAGAAAGAGAAACAAGTTAAATATCTTGACTTAGCACACGAGGTTGTTTACATGTGGAATGTGAGCTCGGCTCGTGCCGATTGTCGTTACGGCCAATGGCCTGATGGCCAAAAGCCTCGATCAACATCTCTCAAGGCTTTCGTTAGGCGGTTGGATCAAGGGCCTGATTAAGAAGGCAGAACTCCTTGATACGGCTCGCATCGTGAGGAGGTTCCTGTCCCTGGAGCCCTAACCACCGGTACCTGGACCCTGCTCTCGATACCGGCGAACTACAATTTTTTATATTTTTAAATGTTTTTGTATAAAAATACTAGCAGCGCCCCGCTGTTTCACCCGCATGAAATGAAATGAAATGAGTGTCGATCCCGTTCGAAAGACACATAGCACCATCTATTATCATATATAGCGTTATTGTTGTTTTCCTCGGGAACAGTACTTTTTTTCGGGATAAAAGGTACCGTATGGTACCGTTTCTGTATACCTGACAACGTATATTAAAAATTTCAGGATGATCGGTTCAGTGGTTTAGGCGTGAAAAGGTAAAAAACTTACGTTCGCATTTATAATAGGTCTTTACCTATGAATTTGCCGTCCTGCAGTACTGGCCATTTCAAATCAAAATAATTTTTGTTTGGCTAAGAATTCTAATTTCAAATTAATTTTATTTTAAAAACATGGATTTTTTTTTCAAAAGTAGTCATTTGTTTATTGATTAGTGTTATATTTTCATCGCATTTCAATCTTTTTCGTCATCATGGATACGTTAAAAATTCGAGTAATTGTGAGTGGTTGACCAAAAAGGGACCTGGAGGGATTGGTAACCGTTATTCATTTTTTTTTTTTGAATCTGTGGTCTGTTAACTTTGTTTTGGTCCAACCAGAATATTTTTAGGTGCCGTAAAACGCTGCAACTTTGCCAACTAAGCCCAAGTTTGCCTATTTCGTTTCAATTACGATATTTCGCGTTTGCTTAGTTGTTTCTTATTTTCTACCATTTGGTAGTGATTTTACATTATTAGGGCAACAGATTTTTCATTTTTTGTAATGGTAGCTTCATTGTTACTCTGTCAGTTGTGCGACAAACACCGGTGCGCGCAGGTAAAAATTTTTAGTGTCGTGTAACTTTTGAAGTTTTAGCTAAAGGAAAGGTGTTTTCGTGCAGCTATAACATCCCAGGGTAAGAACATACTATCTACTTTCCATATTGCTTGATATTTTTATTAAAAGGACACGATTTCATTAAAATAACTTAGTAGGCAATGTTGTGCACTGTTTTGGAAACTTGAGTGACACAACTTTGCCTGGGTCTAGGGTTGTCACTAGGCGGATTTTAATATTGATATATTTTTACTATATAAATGTCATATTTCCATGAAATTTCCACAGCTTGGAACCCGGTTATATCGAGACTCAAGAGCTTGCATGCACTAAATTTCCTTCGTTTTACGATATTTTAATTTTACTGCATACATTGTTAATGTTCCGAAATCGGGTGAGACACAGGTATCACCTACGAGTTAGAGCTTCAATTGAAGATGTTACATTTTTTTATGTCAATAGAACATTCTTATTTTTATTTCGACAGTTATGTTTTCAATCGCCTGTAAGGGTGAGGCAGAGGTGTATCTCTGCCTGACCCTTCAGTGATTACAGGCATGATTTTGTATTTAAGTAAGTTTTAACTTTGTTGCAGTTATATGCAAAAATGCCGAATAATACACAACGAAGCAGGAGAAAATCAGGAGCTCGTAGTTATGCCGATTACTCTGAAGAAATATCAGAAGTTGCTGCAGATCTCGTACGAAAAAAAATCATTTCGTCATACGAAGCGGAAAAGAAATTTGGAATCCCGCGTCAGACCATTTTTAATAAATCAAAAAACATACATAGCAAACCATTTGGTCGACCTACAGAGTTGACAACTGAGGAAGAAGCCCACATCGTAAAAGCCAGCATTGCTAAAAAGCAATACATTTGTGATTTTTACTCATAAGTAGCAATTTGTTTTATTTTTTTACAAAGTGAATAAAAGCTTAAGAAAATAATCCGTATTTTTTTGGGACAACCCTAGAGTCAACGACATTTTTGTATGAAAAGTTTCTGGTACCTGCTACAACATTGCCTATTAGCTGTAAAAAAATATATATTACCGTCATGGCAATAATCTAACTGCTGGGGACAAGCACGGTGTCTCATGTACACGGAAAAAAAAATACTAAAAAGATCATCAATATATTTATTGAGATATCCTTCTAAGCAAAGTTGTGTCTTTTACCTACAACTTTGCCTACGACTTTGAGTGCTTGTAATTCTGAATGACGGCATGATTTAAATAGATTTGGGTTCTACCTGGCAAGGCATAAGGTCTGTTTTCCATCTGCAAGTCTTTAGAAGCCGTAATAGTAAATAGGTTCACAGATACGAACAAAAAACGTCAAAATCCAGGTGTACAGTCTTAAACTGTACATGTTTTGCTGACGCGATGGCTTGCACCAGCCGTGCGTCATTTTATTACTATAAATATACATACATTACAATAAATCAACGAGTGCAATTACTGCTACGCGGTGACTAACATTAGAGAAAGGAATCGTCAACATTTTTACTTGTAAACACTACTTTTACGTAATAAACCTAACGGGAACTAAGTGATCTTTTCTCTACGCGCTTCAACCTGAACCACAACCTCAACAACAACAACTCTGCAAGTGTACGAACCGTACATTTTATGGTCCTTCGAGCCGGATTTTGGTGCTGTTGTGTCTCTTTACGGTAGCGGATCGGTTTAGCTGGTCTCCCAGAAGCGGGTCGCCCCAGCTAGATTGAGAAGTCGCATAATATCGTAACCGAGGCGCAAGGGTGCTGAGTTCCACTGACCATTTCGAATCAAGGAAGTTAACGATTTCAAGATTTGAAACGGAGAAGACTACAAACAACGCAGTAGCCTTCGCAACATAAAGCAACGCTCTCCTGTCATCGTCAACGACATGCTAGGTCTCTTGAGCCATCTAACAAAGGTAACAACAAGAAGCATCAATATGGAGAAACTGGAATTGCAGTCAACGTGCTTCGAGAACATCAAAACATTATGTGTTAACTATCGCAAGGATTCCTCATCACGGAAAACTGTGGAATACTTGAATAAACGCTTGTCGTCGCTAGAAAATCAATGGCAAGACTTCGAAAGCAGGCATGCCCAACTGATGCTGGAACTAGAAGACAAGAATATAGCATACTTCAAGGATGACATCTTTGGGAAAACTAAAGAAATGTTCTTATCAACTAAAACCGACATCACTAACAAACTGGCGACTTTGGGCAAACAAAACGTGAAGTTCGACCTAGGTGGGACTTCAGAAGACGACGACAGTAACATACAAATATTGCTTAACAAGCAAGAATGTAATTTCAATGCGATATACCGCGCGATCTCCAAAATTGACATAGTCACTATCTCGGAACGATGGGAACTGGAAGACCATTTCACGACACTGAAATCAAAATGGGAACCCATCGATAAACTTCACTGGGAAATAGACTTCCAACTAAAAGGATCCAACGAGCATTACTACCAAATGTTCACGGACATCGAACAGAAATACGATGAGCTGAAGAGGAAAATTAATGCCAAAATCTGGTCCACCGTCCACTACCAGAAATCGACACCTAAGATCGAAATCCCTGAATTCTCAGGAAACTACAGCCAGTGGACCTCCTTCAAAGATTTGTTCCTGGAAGCAGTACACAAAAACCCAATGATCAATAACGCTCAGAAAATGCAACATCTTAAGGCCAAGCTGCGAGGAGAAGCCGAACGCTTAGTGCAACATCTGACCATTAGCACTGAAAACTATAACTCATGTTGGGATATATTAAATCAGCGCTACGACAATCGCCGCCTCCAGTTTACTTCATTCATGAACAACATGCTAAGTCTGCCGATCATACAACATCCATATTCATTTAACCTGAAGAAGATGCATGACGTCATTACCGAATGCTTGAATGGCATCTCTAACATTGGTATTGATATAACAACCTGGGACCCGATCATTGTGCACATCATGTCACAAAAACTGGACTCAAGTACCTTGAGTGACTACATGAAGGAACTTCAAGATCACAGGGAACTACAGAAGCTACACGACTTTCTGTATTTCCTCGAAACACAGTTCATGGCATACGAAACGATGAAGTCAGCTAAGAAAGCGAATCCTACAGCTCCAGAAAAATCATCCAACTGGAAAAAATTCAACAAGCAAACCCAGAGGAAGGAACATAACCATAGCGACAATCAAAATAAAACAAACAACTACCATGCTTCATATGGAAAATGCCCATTTTGCAACGGAAGTCACATACTGCGCCAATGTGACAAATTCCTTCAAATGGACTTTGGCAAACGAAATGACACAGTTTCAAAACTGCAGCTCTGCAAAAACTGTTTGTTCAGCCACGGAAATTACGAATGTAAATCAACGAAAACGTGCAAAGAATGCAACTTGAAACACCACACACTATTGCACAATTCGGACAAACAAAACATAACGTCATCGACTCGAAAAAACAACATTGAGCAACGCTCCTCATCATCAACCAACCAACCAACATCTAACCACTTGTTTAAGGACAACATGGAAGTTCTACTGACTACGGTCCAGCTGAAAGTAAAATCCGTAGATGGGACTTATATAATACTGCGTGCGCTACTCGATCAAGGCTCACAAGTGAACTTGATAACAGAAAATGCTGCACAACTGTTACGTCTTCCCCGGAACGGGATCAACGCATCAGTATCGGGAATCGGCTCTGTTTCTAGAGAATGCAGGGGAAAACTGAAATTTACCTGCCAATCGATTCACTCCGATTATAGTTTTGAAACTCAAGCGCTTATCATGGCGAAGCTAACTAACACCTTGCCTACGAGAACGTTCGACAAAGGTGCATGGACACACTTAGAAAACTTGAAACTTGCAGATCCTGACTTCAACGTATCTCGGCAAATCGACCTATTACTAGGAGCCGACGTATACTCCGAAATTATCCTAGAAGGTGTATTGAAAGGCAATAACAGCTCCCCAGTTGCACAACACACGCAAATTGGGTGGATTTTATGCGGAAAGATGAAACAAACGTTTGACTGCCACGCAACTTTATTCAACTTAGAGGATCTCACCAAATTTTGGGAGAATGAAGAAATTCAAAACACGAGAGATATTCCCAAGAACGACCAGTGCGAACAATTTTATAAAGACACTGTGAGAAGATCATCTGATGGAAAGTACATCGTCAAAATGCCTCTCATTCCAGACTACGAAGAAAAGCTAGGCAAGTCTAGAACAATTGCTGTTTCGCAGTTTTTACAGTTGGAAAAACGGCTGGAGAAGAATGAAACACTTTCATCAATGTACAAACAATTCATGGAAGAGTATGCTGATCTGGGTCACATGAAACTTGCACCTCAGATACCTACTGACATCTACTTTCTACCGCACCACGGTGTCTTCAGAGAAAACTCAACAACAACAAAACTAAGGGTTGTATATAACGCCTCTCAACAAACTACAAGTGGCTTCAGTCTGAACAATATCATGGAAAAAGGAGCCAATTTACAAAAAGATATTCAGGCCCTTATACTTAAATGGCGAACTTATAGATACGCATTCACGGCAGATATTGAAAAGATGTACCGCTGCATTTGGATTTCGAAGGAACAACAACATCTACAGAGAATTGTATGGAGGGACTCACGAGATCACCATCTCCGCGATTACCAGCTCTGCACAGTGACCTACGGGACCAAATGCGCGCCATGGCTAGCTATGCGAACATTGAAGCAACTAGCCATTGACGATGGTCACAAACATCCGGAAGCTGCTAAGATACTCATAGAAGAATGCTACGTAGATGACGTCATTAGCGGTCATAACAATCTCGCAGAAGCGAAAAAACTGCAACAATCTTTGATCCAACTGTTAAAAGGAGGAGGCATGAATTTACGAAAGTGGACAGCCAATGACCGAGCTATATTGGAAGACTTACGCGAGGATCAAATTTCGACTCAAAACATGTTTGATTTTAAAGGTGAAGAATCATCCAAAACACTAGGACTCGGTTGGAATCCAAACAGCGACACCTTCCACTTTAACTGGCCTGTGGAAAACACAAAACAGCTAACAAAGAGATCCTTACTCTCAGCCATATCAAGATTTTACGACCCACTGGGTTGGCTCTCCCCAGTGACGGTCAAAGCCAAACTACTATTCCAGAAACTCTGGATGAGTAAACTAAGCTGGGATGAAGTAGTGCCCAGCAACATCGAATCTGAGTGGCTGAACCTGAAAACAGAACTACCGTACGTTAAGAAAATAACGATTAATAGATGGATTGGCGGCACACAAAAATGTGTCGAGTTATTAGGCTTCTGTGACGCAAGCGAAAAAGCATATGCTTGCGTTATTTACAGCAAGGTGTTCAACGAACATGGCCAACTCATCGTAACTCTACTAGCTGCTCGAACAAGGGTGGCTCCACTGACACAGAAAACAACATTACCTAGACTGGAACTATGTGGCGCTCAACTACTGGCTGACTTGATGGAAAAAACCAAGAAAACATTCGGTGGATATAACATATCAATACGGGCTTGGTCAGATTCTCAAGTTGTCCTGGCGTGGATTCAAGGCGAAACATCAAGATGGGAGACGTACGTAGCCAACAGAGTTACAAAGATCAAAAGCGTCATCCCTGCAGCTCAGTGGCGTTATGTCAAATCTGAGCTGAATCCCGCAGACTGTGCGTCAAGAGGTCTTTTGCCAAGCAAGCTGATGAACTTCAAACTATGGTGGCAAGGCCCCGAACTTTTAACAAAACAAGATCCATCGGAAGTTATTCCTAGCGTTTTCCAAACGAATTTTGGCTGCATAAATCACGTTCAAACCAAAAAACCTTCGCAAGGGGATAACGAACATAACATAATAACAAACCTATTGAACAAATGCAGTTCATTGACACAAGTAAACAGGGTCATCGCATGGATATTACGCTTCATTACAAATATGCGCAATAGGACGAAATCGGAAACTACTTACCTAACAACAAGTGAACTAAGCGCAGCGCGTAAAAGTATCATAATTCATGCGCAGCGATTGCAGTTCAATTCAGAATACAAACAACTTGTTAACAACGAAACAGTATCACAGAAAAGCGCTATTAGCAAGTTGAGTCCCTATATAAACAAAACGGGAATTATTTGCGTCGGAGGTCGTCTCAAGCACTCAAGCTTACCCAGGGAGATGAAGAATCCAATCATCATACCACATAGAGGACGATTTACACAACTTCTTATAGAACAAGCTCATTCAACCACATTACATGGAGGAGCTCGGCTAACGTTGACTCATATAAGACAGCGTTACTGGATCGTTGGCGGTAACAGAGCCGTTAAGAACCAACTCCGAAGATGTGTACGCTGTCATCGCTTCAACAAGACAGATGGCTATCAACTGATGGGTGACCTGCCACAGCAAAGGATCACTCCGTGCCGACCTTTCACGCACACAGGAGTAGACTTTACCGGTCATGTGGATGTTAAACACAACAAGGGCAGAGGCGTAAAAACTTCAAAGGGATACATAGCCATATTTATATGTATGGTGACAAAAGCCGTTCATATTGAACTCGTGTCAGACCTTAGCACAGAAACGTTTATGGCGGCCTTCCAAAGACTGTGTGCGAGGCGCGGCACCCCCAGCCACATGTACTCAGACTGTGGTACAAACTTTATCGGCGCTGCAAAGGTACTTCGTCAGGAATACAAAGAGTTCAAACAACTACTGAAACCAGATCTCTTCAACGAACTGGCCAAATTGGAGGTGGAGTGGCATTTCAACGCCCCCGCCTGGCCAACTGCTGGCGGTCTGTGGGAAGCTGCCGTCAAGTCGATGAAGCACCATCTGCGACGAGTACTAGGGGACCAAAAGCTAACATACGAGGAGTTCATAACAATTTTAGCGAAAATAGAAGCCTGCTTGAATTCAAGACCTCTGTGCCCGCTAACTGAAGATCCAGAAGAGTTCTACAACTGCTTAACTCCTGGACACTTCCTAACAGGAAGCTCAATATTGTCCATGCCGCTTTCGGATTACAATGACGTAAATAACATCGATTTACGTCGTAGGTGGCAGCTTACCGAGCATATGTTTCAACAATATTGGAAAAACTGGTCAAACGATTACCTTACTACTCTACAAACCCGTAGTAAGTGGAACAAGCCTTCTAGAAACGTCAAGGAAGGCGATGTAGTAGTGGTGAAAGAAAACAATCTGCCGCCGGGAAAATGGGTCTTAGGTCGTATACTGGAGACTCATCCAGGATCTGATGGATATGTTCGAGTTACTACCGTCAAAACTCAAGCAGGAATCATAAAGCGCCCAATAACAAAACTATCGCCGTTACCATTGAACTCTGAAATTGATGATGCCAAGGAAAACGAAACGATAAATAAGCCTCAACAGAAATCGAAAAATGAACGGCGGAGGAGGTCAAAGAATCCTATTTCAACGTTACTAATAACAATGTTATCATTGTTTACATTTGTAACGGGATCTTATAGCGCCATTGATGGCACGCGTGGAGCGCCGGCGTTGACTGCTCATATTACAACTTTGGAACGCGAGCGGCCCATATACTATGACACCGTCGGCAAAATGCAAGTAGTACACGATGAATGGATACTAATGTACTACAATCTAACAAACTATTGGGAAGGAACTCGTCGTACTGAAGCTTACTTCGAGAATATCAAGAACTTATGCCATAAAACGAATCTACAGCACTGCAGGGCAACTATGGAACAATTAAGTCATGAAATAGAACTCCTTAATTACTACAACTCCGTACTTATAAATCCCCACAAACATCTGAGCAACAGGAAGAAACGGGGCCTAATCGACGGAGTCGGCTACATAGCTAACAGTCTGTTTGGAATATTGGACCAACAATTCGCTGAGAAATACCAAAACGATATACAATCTCTGCAAACCAACGAGAACTACTTACTTGAGTTAGTCAAAAATCAAACAACTATTGTGGAGCTTGAGAATCAAGTACTGAAACAAAGTGAAGACAATATTCAGCGTCAATTCAACTCCATTGATAACTTCATCAATCAGACCAACATGAACATAGCATCCATTGACACGGAAATGGAAATACTTTCAGCCACTACCTACATCAACTCTGCTTCGTTAACAACGTACCTACTGATCAACAGCTTGAGAACGTTCCAAGAAATGCTGTTCAACACTCTAACTAACGTCTACCAAGGACATGCAGACGCACATCTGATAACTCCGGTTCGTCTGATGAAAAAATTAACGGAAATATCCGGAAATCTTCCGAAATCCATATCGCTACCAGTTGAAAACTATAAAGAAAATATTAAAAATATTTACAAGCTGATCAACGTGAAGGCACGAGTTACTGAAAATTATTTTCTATTCGAAGCACACATTCCACTTGTAGCCAACGAAGATTTTAATATATACAGAGCTATACCTTTACCGGTTAACATTGCCAAGGAAACTAAATATGTGCAGTTATCAAACAAGTACATCGCTGTCAACTTCAAGAAGAACGTTTACGTGTCTATGTCTGAAGATGACTTAAAACTCTGCATGCAACAAAAATCGCAAAACTTCTTATGCAAGAAAAACATGCCATCATTTGACCTACACAGCAAAAGCGCTCCGTGTGAGGCAAAACTGCTATCACATCAAAACAACGGACCTTGTGACGTCGAACGAGCGTCATGCAAGGACACTTGGATAGAGTTACAAACACAAAACAGCTGGCTGGGGATTTGCTGCGAAACGTGTTCGTTACGAATCATATGTAACAATGACGTCACATCACAAACCATCTCATCATCGAGCATAGTGACATTACCTCAGGGATGCGTACTGCAATCCACAGACTTAACCATCTACGCTCAACGCCAATACAGCAGTCGTATGAAGATGGATTACGAGTTCACAGCACCAACATTTGATACATCTATTAACAAGATAGTGAACTTAACATATCGCTATGCCCCAAATACCCGACAGTCAAAGGCTATGAATCAAGAAATTGAAACAATTGAACAGAAAATTGTAACTCAAAGGAAATATGAAGCTTCACTACCAACAATAACAAGTCACGACATTCATCAATATGCCATCTGTTACACTTTGCTGACAGTCGCCATCATAGCTGTACTTGTTGTGGTCGGGAGGAATCGTTGTCCGCATTATTGCACAAACAGCGTTAACAACAAAACTACTAGTCAACCACCTGAAGATATTGAACTTCAAGTTATCCGTAAACCAGAGTACCAGCAAGAAGCAGTCGCAGCACAAACAACAACGGACGTGCGGCTGGAGCCTCAACCTGGGAAAAGGAACATCGCCTTTGAATTTGATTGATTAATTTTCTTTATTAACTTTGTAATAGCTTTTCCTTTCTCTTCTCGTTTGTGTCTCCTTTTGGGGTTGCCAAGATGTACAGTCTTAAACTGTACATGTTTTGCTGACGCGATGGCTTGCACCAGCCGTGCGTCATTTTATTACTATAAATATACATACATTACAATAAATCAACGAGTGCAATTACTGCTACGCGGTGACTAACATTAGAGAAAGGAATCGTCAACATTTTTACTTGTAAACACTACTTTTACGTAATAAACCTAACGGGAACTAAGTGATCTTTTCTCTACGCGCTTCAACCTGAACCACAACCTCAACAACAACAACTCTGCAAGTGTACGAACCGTACACCAGGCAAAGTTACAGCATTTTACGGTGCCGTAGTTTTTTTTTATGAATTTTTGTTTTGGAAAAATTACACCTTCCACACAGCGCACACTAGTTTTTGTGATGTCAGGTAAGTGTATATTTAGTAAACGCAAACACGTGTTGACACTCACTAACGAAGTCGCTTACTAACATAAAACTTGCCACGCCCCCCGCCCGCGCACGAGTTGAAACTTGTTTCTACACGAAACTTCAAACGCGATTTACTCGAAATCAATTTATTTTCCCTTGAGGTCCCTTTTTGGTCAACCGCTCACAATTATGGAATATGAGTACCGTCGTGGCAGCAACGCGGTACAAGCGGCACGCAACATCAATGATGTTTACGGAGCTAACACTACAAACCAACGCACCACCTGTTATTGGTTTGCTCGCTTCCGTTCTGGAAATTTCGACCTGAAAAATGAACCTCGCGGTCGTGACGACCGCGAGGTTCATTTTTCAGTCTTTCAGTCAGTTTTTCAGTCTTCGGACAAAGACTTTGGTCGACAATGACGAATTAAAGGCGATTGTGGAAGCTGATGATACACAATCTACGGCTGAATTAGCAGCAACTTTCGACGTTAGCGTCAAAACAATATTGGTCCATTTGCGTCAAATTGGCAAGGTAAAAAAGCTTGACAAATGGGTGCCCCACGAACTCAATGATCGCCAGCGCGAAGTACGCGTCGAGACGTGCCTTGCACTGCTCAACAGACACACAAATGGAGGAATTTTGAACCGCATTGTTACCTGCGATGAAAAATGGATTCTGTTTGATAACCGCAAGCGCTCAGCAAGTTGGTTGGATCCTGGTTCAGCACCTAAACAATGCCCTAAACGAAAACTTACCCCTAGAAAAGTGATGGTCACTGTTTGATGGTCTAGCGCCGGTGTGATTCATCACAGCTTCTTAACAAACGGGGTGAGCATTACTGCAGATGTGTACTGTGAAGAACTGAACACAATGATGGAGAAGCTGGCACATCTCCAACCAGCATTGGTCAATCGCTCGTCTCCGCTGCTCCTGCACGACAACGCGCGACCTCATACTGCACAGCAGACGGTCTCCAAGTTGCAAGAACTGGGGTTGGAAGCTCTCCGTCATCCGCCCTACACACCAGACCTTGCGCCTACAGACTACTACTTTTTCCAGAATTTGGATAACTTCTTGGCGGGAAAAAATTCAATGCCCGAGAGGCAGTACAAAATGCCTTTGAAGAATTTGTTGCCTCCCGTCCAGCTGATTTCTTTATGAAGGGCATCAATAAACTGCCACTGCATTGGCAAAGATGCATTGATTGCATGGGTGATTACTTCGATTAATACAAATAAAAAATACATGAAAAAAATTCGTTTAAATTTTTTCATACAAAACGGCAATTTCATAGGTAAAGACCTAATATTATGTATACTAGTTAGTTATAAATATATAATAATAAAAATAAATAAATAGGAAACTTAAACGAAATTACGAGTATATTGAGTAATTTTGCAAAAAATACCGGGTTCGATTTCTGGCGTTTAAAGGAACAATAATAAAAACCGGGCAAGAGCGAGTCGGACTCGCTCACCGAGGGTTCCGTAACATCCAGGTTCATGCATAAGGTTTATGTTTATGAAATTAAATGTTTTTTTTATTTTTTTAGTTGGTTGAATAAAAGGTAAATTGCGGTTTACGATTTATGACGTATTAAAAAAAAACTACTTACTAGATCTCGTTCAAACCAATTTTCGGTGGAAGTTTACATAGTATTGTACATCATATATTTTTTTTAGTTTTATCATTCTCTTATTTTAGAAGTTACGGGGGGGGGGGACACACATTTTACCACTTTGGAAGTGTCTCTCGCGCAAACTATTCAGTTTAGAAAAAAATGATATAAGAAACCTCAATATCATTTTTGAAGACCTATCCATAGATACCTCACACGTATGGGTTTGACGAAAAATTTTTTTTATAGTTTCAGTTCTAAGTATGGGGAACCCCAAAAAGTATTGTTTTTTTTCTATTTTTGTGTGAAAATCTTAATGCGGCTCACAGAATACATCTACTTACCAAGTTTCAACAGTATAGTCCTTATACTTTCGGAGAAAAGTGGCTGTGACATACGGACGGACAGACAGACAGACGGACAGACAGACAGACGGACAGACAGACAGACAGACAGACATGACGAATCTATAAGGGTTCCGTTTTTTGCTATTTGGCAACGGAACCCTAAAAATGCCGTTTTGAAGAAGAGAAAAGTAGTGAAGAGTTTGATCACTTTACTCTTCTGGAAGTTTACTTCCAAGTTTAGTTCTATTCTAAAGAACTTCGCCCAACTCCTATCTCAGAAGCTCATTGTGTAGCTATACCACTGACCTCTATAAACAGTACCTACTTGCTTGTAAAACTTGTAACCTGAAATCGCGAAAAAAAAAAAAACAGCTGTTCCCTACATTTTGACGAGTTATACGAACATATTTTGTAGGGAACAGCTGATTTTTTTTTCGCGATTTCAGGTTTGGTCCCATAGTAAAAGTTGTTCATAATGATGAGTACAATGACCTCTTAAGAGGTTGTTAATGTTTTACCAATAACCCTGTATACCTACTAGAGTTACTCGATACTCATAGCATAGCCATAGCAACGCGTTCGTTCTAGTTTCTTTAGCTGCATAACAAGTAAACATTTTTAGAATTTGTTTTCAAGTCAACATGATATTCCTACAATAGATATACACCCTCCTGTGTGTTTATGAATAATTTGTGTAGGTACTGAGTAAGTTTAACTATAATTATTATAGTTTACGGCGTTGTCTGACAGGCTCACGTTCGAGGAGACGCACGAGCTGGTGGTGACCTCGGCCGTCGAGTTCATCTTGTCGTTTGCGCCGGTGAGTCCACTATACACGAACTTTAATGAATGCTGTACCTTTGCGGATTCTTTATTGATTGTAAGTACTTATTAAATATGTAACACGAGCCCCTTGATATTTTCAGCACCCTGCACAGGGCGTGTTTCCGATCCGAGTGTGGGTCAAAGCCGACGGTGGTGACACTTCGCGGCCGCTGCTCGTCACAGCGAGGCGCAGGATAGGTAAAGAAGATAGAATTCAATTGACCTAGCAAACAACTTATGGTTTAAGTACTGAACAGATGCCCCTGCCGCAGCCTCCATGTTTATCCTAAACAAACACTAAGGCGCGGCGCCCACTATCGGTGGGCATCGGTGCGGCTCAGTACAGGTCGGGCGCCTTACGGCGGATTCGGGCGGCTTCGAGCATCTGAGAGCTGCTTGGGGCGGCTTCGGTCTGCCTCGACAGTCATAAGCATACCTAAGGATGCCGAGGCTGTCTTCGGGTAGCTCGGGTGGCATTTTCGTGGCAGACACGTCGCAGAACAGTCATAACGTTCACCGCGCGCGCCTCCAATAGCTTGGCAACACCCAGAGGAAAATAAAAGGCAAGAGCCTTATTAATTACACGTATAGGTTCGCTTTTTTTGCTGGCAAAGCTTATGAACACCCAAAATCTTCTATTTAGCCTTAAGGCTCCAAGTTTCTCTTCTTCTTCAGCAAGATGAACAATGAGAACTAAGTCCCAATCCACCATTATAAATACACACGCACAACTGTTTTCACGTAACGTTACGACTGCTCTGCGACGTGTCTGCCACCCGAACTATTCTTAGTTTTGCCGAAGCTACCTGAAACCAGCCGGGCAGCCTCGGCGTCCTTAGGTATGTCCTGAAGGGCGTGCAAGTTGACGTCTGAGGAACAAAGTTCATATTTTACCGGTTTACCCATAGGTAATCTGTGTACCTACCCATGTCATGTTAATTACTTTGCATACCTACTATTGTCTAGAATCAAGTATTTTCTAACTGTATGTGAATTTGTAGCTCCACTTCTTCTCCCCAGCGAAATCACTAGGAAGTGGTGAAGGGCGGGCGTTTTGGGGGACTATTTTATGTAATTTTTAGCCTAATTTGAATAAATGACTTTTGATTTTATGGATTAGTCTGTAAAACGCAAAGCACTCTTTGTATAACAGACTACCTAGTTTGACTTCAATACAAACTCATAGTCTGTTAGTGGGATCTTAAGGTCGCGAGATTGATCTGCCAACACGCTTATTTGTCCATCGCCTGAGAATTCTGGTGCTGATACACAGTGTCGGGCCGAAAAGTTGCCATCGCCTGGGGTGATTGATTCGTAATAACTTGCCTTGCCTTGGTATATTGAGAGTGAGGTGTGCGTGTGGGTGGCAGGTGCTTGGACGTGGCAGCTGCCGTACCGCTCGGGCGCTGCCATGCTGTACGAGCTGGAGCGCACGCTGTGCCCCGACGACAGCGTCGACGCCGAGAAGCTCAACGACGACTGCGGTCAGTACCATACATTAGGCGTTATGCACAACACAATACACTCGTAGCCAGATGCTCCACACTCCGCACACAATACCAGCGACGAGCTCACACGTGATGCTGTGCAACTCCAAGTATACTGATTAATTAATTTGATTCCCGCAACGAAAAAGATATTATAAATTACATAGAGAGATCTAGTTACTGGTAAGGGCACGCAGAGGGTTTTTGAGCAAGCATAATTATGCAGGACGAGAAGTTGATAGCTGAGTAGGTGCGGTGAGGAGAGAACACCTAAAATCTATTTGAATAGTTTCAGATGGAAGCCCGGTCAGGAGTACACTTTCAGATTTCGAAAATGGACCAAAAATAAATTGATCTTCAGAGCTGTTGACTTTTCTATGACGACATGTGCGACTTAACCCATAATATGTTAAATAGGCAAATCTGATGAAGAAATTGTGGGCTTTCTCAAAATCTGAAGACAAACACAGATTTGGACAATTTTTAAAAGTATATTTAGCACCGAATTGCGTACATATAACACTTTCCATTACTGAATAATTTTGAAGGACATTGCTAATATAAAGCTTCATGTTCCAAAAATTGGTCTGCTTAACAACTTAAATAACGCAAAAAGTCTGTATGTTTTATGGATTTATGTAATGTCGTCAGGTTCGGATGATCCGACGTTACCTACGTCGGGCGACTTCTCCCTGCACGTGGGCTCGTCGTGCGCCGAGCCCACGCGCGTGCAACTGCGCGCTACTTTCGCGCGCGAGTGGCGCCTGCCCTTCCAGTCCTCAACCGCCGTAGAGACGCAACAGGTATGCGGACATACTGTCCATTACGTGTTACAGACTCACAGTGCACTATCCTCGGCGACCGGAACGACTCCAAGATCAGTCGAGATTTCACGATACATATCTTTTAGGGTTAAGGGGCTTACATGACCTAAAGCACGGTCACTGTCGGCCTGCATAGAAAAGAAAGAGAAGCGCGATGACACAACGCTGGTAATTTATTGCAAAATATGAAGCAATTATCTATGTATTTACAAAAATGTAATGTTTGGACTAAAAAATTAAAACACTAGTGCTTTAATATGTTGCTTGTAGAATAATCTGACAAAAAATCAGAATGATTGTTACCGTTGTATACCTATTAATATGGTTTTTACTGTAAAAAGAAAGTTTTTAGAGGTATCTTCATGATTTTTTTTTCTATCGTATCAAATTAGTTGTATCTGGGCCGCCAAGTCAAGCAAAAAACGGCACGGCCGTACCATAATTTTCTCGAAAAGTTCAGTTAATTTTTTTGCAACTGAATGAAGTAGTACTTTTAATTTTGCAAAGTTTGCAGAATTTATTGTACGTATTAATGAGAGAGTAGGCCGGGGAGCGTCTTGCTAGCAATGAGGTGCTGTCAGGTGTTGGGATTCTGTAATTTATTTTGCTTATGATAGATGTGTAGTCGGGTTGTGCGTTTTGTGCAGGCAGAAAAAATGAAAAGCTAGCGGACTCTGAGAACTCTCGTTTCGCGGTAGAGTAGATCAGTAGAGAACCTGATGTAGAGCCCCTTAAAAGTTACTTTAAGAAGCGCCTTTTGTGCTCTTTCAGCTTCGATTAAGTATGTCTTTCCAGCACTACCCCACACGCTGATGCAATACTGAATTATCGATTGGCAAAGCGCTAAGTAAACTTGTAGTGTGTCTGTGGGCAGACAGTCTCGTAGTCTACGCATGGTGTGAATAAGTTTTCTTATTCTGTCAGCAAGGTTGGATATACAGGGTGTTTGGTGCATCGTTTGCCAAATGGAATTGGCCGAAAGAAGAGGTCATATGCTATCTCTTAAGGCCCAGTAACTCATTCCTTGTTTTACCGGTTTTTTTAAAGTACTTTTTAATTTTTATTTAGAAAAATACAAGAACTCTGCATTTAAGCTTAATTTTTTTTTTAAGTTATGAGTATAGCCTTCAAATTTTATTTTAATTTTTATGTTTACTCTTGTATGGTTCTATGAAATTAAAAATTTACTTGCTAATAACATCTAGTTCCTTTTTAATAACTTCCAAAGTTTTTGAAAAAAGGAAAAATACACTTAACACTCAACTTTAAATTGCTGTAAAAAAAAACTAAAAGCGATCGGGATCTTCGAATTCTTTTAAAAAGTTCTCTAGTTTGTCCCCTTTCCAACGGTGTACAATTTACCAAAAAGAAACATTTAATAACTTCAGTAATTCGCTAAATATGTAATCGAGACACATCAGGCTGATATTCGATATTACGGTAAGAACACTAGTTTTCACATAAATAACATTCTTTAAGTAGGTGGATAGTGTTATCTCAGTCTTACGCAGTCTTTTATCTCTTTCTAGGGTTCTAACTTTCCTCGAACTTGAAATAAAAAATAAACTTTTATTTAATAAGTACCTAATTATAAATTTTGTTCAAATAGTCCTCCACTATTGCGTACACACGCGCGACATCTTCGTCTTATCTCGACTGTAGTGGTGTGTAAACGTATGTCTGCTTTGATAGTGACGAAAGCCGAAGCCTCAATGCGTTGGACTAAATCATCCCTAGTCTCAACTTCCGTGGAGTAAACAAGTTCTTTGGGCCATCCTCAGATGTAAAAATCTAACGGAGTCAGGTCTGGGATACGGAGGCCAAGGAATAGGGCCATCCCTCCCAATCCATGATTCTGGGAATGCAACATCCAAGTACTCCCTGGCGGTTAATCTCCAGTGAGCGGGATAATCGTTTTGATAAAAAACAAACGACAGGTCTTCACCGAAAATTGGTAACTGAGCTAATAATTAGGGTAAGTCTGTTTGTAGAAATTCTTTTAAAAAAAATCGGATCACCCACGTCCGAGTGTAATAAAAAACGACAAAACAGGACATTTTTTATTTCAAGAGAGGAAAGTTAGAACCCTAGAAAGAGATAAAAGACTGCATAAGAGTGAGATAACACTATCCACCTACTCAAAGAATGTTATTTATGTGAAAACTAGTGTTCTTACCGTAATATCGAATATCAGCCTGATGTGTCTCGATTACACATTTAGCGAATTACTGAAGTTATTAAAAGTTTTTTTTTGTAAATTGCACACCGTTGGAAAGGGGAAAAATTAGAGAACTTTTTAAAAGAATTCGAAGATCCCGATAGCTTTTAGTTTTTTTTTACAGCAATTTAAAGTTGAGTGTAAAGTGTATTTTTCCTTTTTTCAAAAACTTTGGGAGTTATTAAAAAGGAACTAGATGTTACTAGCAAGTAAATTTTTAATTTCATAGAACCATACAAGAGTAAACATAAGAATTAAAATAAAATTTGAAGGCTATACTCATAACTTAAAAAAAATATTAAGCTTAAATGCAGAGTTCTTGTATTTTTCTAAATAAAAATTAAAAAGTCATTTAATAAAAACCGGTAAAACAAGGAATGAGTTACTGGGCCTTAAGAGATAGCAAATGACCTCTCCTTTCGGCCAATTCCATTTGGCAAACGATGCACCAAACACCCTGTATATATGTTGCTTAAATGTTAGGTAGTCGTCGATAAGAATACCAAGTTAATTAATGGAAGAAGTACGTTCAAGAGAAGGACAGTCACAAGAGGAAGTAGAAATGTTAGTAGAGCAGTGATGTAGTTTGATTTTAAGATGTTCCGGTGGGTTTGAAGCGGCGGTTTTGGAGAAAACAATATATTTCGTTTTACTGCCATTTAGCGTGAGCAGGTTTCTTTCCAGGTTGTTAGCGATTAGTGATAATCCCTCTTCTGCTGGAAAGTGTACATGTTCCTAAGATTTCCCGTGAAATATTACGGCACTGTAATCTCCATGAGTTATCATTTCAGCATAATTTACGGAAAGGTTTCAATGAAAAGCGTGGGACCAAGTACACTTCCCTGTGGAACTCCGAAATTAATGAGATGTCGATCACTAGTGGAAGAGCTTACTTTCGTGTAGGTACTGCTTCCAGTTTGTCAGGTAGCTTTTTTGAACCATTCAAGGCAAATTCCTTGTATTCCTATGCATTCTAGTTTCATAAGGAGAAGGCCAGTTGAAACCATGTCCAATGCCTTTGCAAGATCAAGAAAGACGGCTAGGCATTATTCATTGGCGATGGTCCTCGCGCGCCTGTATGAGTGGCGCGCGGAGGCAGTACGCCGGGGGAAACTCCGCTTCCGTGGCAAATCGCTGCGGAGCGGACGGATCTCCGGCGCGATCTCATGGCGGCATGGAAAGAGCGACTGTCGCAACCCAGCGCAGGGCACGCCGCGATAGTGGCAATAAGACCCCTCTTTGAGGAGTGGCTAGAGAGGCGCCACGGCGCCCTCACCTACCACCTGACGCAGGTCCTCACCGGACATGGAAGTTTCGGGAGGTTTCGGAAACGCCTGGGTCTCACCATTGCCAGGATCGCCCAGAGGACACGGTGGAGCACACGGTGGAGGACTGCCCCGCTTGGGCGGAGCACCGCCGTGTCCTCGTAGAGGCTATCGGCAGCGGCGGCGACCTCTCGCGTCCGGCCATGGTGCAAGCCATGGTCTGGGGCGAGAGGGAGTGGGAGGCAGTCACCTCCTTCTGCGAAGCAGTCATGCTAGCGAAGGAGGTGGTGGGACGGCTCAGGGAGAGAGCCTTTCGTCCCAGCCGCCGCGGGAGACGCTCCGGGCGTCGGGAGTAGGGCATGCAAACCGGATACCCGGATAACCGTAAAAACCGGATAACCGACAAAGGACATTGACAGGGTTTGGACCAAGTGCTGCCCAGGATGACCACATAGTGCATTTTGTTCCATACGTCATTACTAACATTATAAACCAAAGCGCTCCAAATTCTGTTCAGGGAGTCAAGAGAAAAACAAGTTTTTCGTTGTGAATTATTTATTGACCAAAAATGAACTAAAACAAATAAATGGACTATTTTTAATCATTATTAATATACACTAATTATAATAGCTGTTATTGATGATTTTTAATCATTATTGACATTAAACTATTAGTAATCACCATAGATCGGAGAAAGGTAGATTGATTTTTGGTACTTGTATCATAATTGCCCACAGAAAGAATAACATGGATAAGCCATTTTCCCGGAACGTAATTCCGGTATTTCCAGATCCAATTTATTGTTAATGTTGGTATAGTGATTATTATTACTATTCAATTCACAATTTAAAGGAAGAGGTATCAAAACTAAAATAATTTATTATTTATCTGTTCTTACGTAACGTTTCAATCCCGAAACCTGGTCCTTACCGGACGGCGAGCTGCCCATTGCTCGCCGTCCGCAAGCCCGCGCCTACGGTGGCCGGGAATCGGCTATCGATTCCTGACTCCCAGGGCTCAGCGCAGGCAGTCTCCTGCGGCGGCTAGGGGCGTAAGGGCGCAAGGATTGCCTCTCCCTCACGCGCTCCGCCTCCTCCTTCGCGAGCATCACTGCTTCGCAGAAGGAGGCGATAGCCTCCCATGCACTCTCGCTCCATACCATGGCCCGGACTAGGGCCGAACGTGAGAGATCGCCGCCGCCGATCTCCGCCGTGTCCACCGTATGCTCCACCGTGTCCTCATGCACTTGTATCCTTACGTCATTCTATCAAAGTAAAAAATAGTAATTTGTTTTAGCTGTGTAACTTTAATTATTAATTTTTAATCTATGTCTCTAAGAATGTCTGATTTATTTTGTTTTGGTAAATTAGGAATAGTTAAGACTTCTATTTTATGCGATATTTAAATAATTATTTTGATCGCATTTTACGTATTGTTGGTTTTGCCTGTTTGTATTCTACGGACAGTTAAATTGTTATTTAATATTTTGTGATTTTAAACCTTTGTGAATCTACCAAATGCTCCTAATTTTATATGCTTGCTACCTTAAGTTTTGAAGAATATGTTATTTTCATAAATAATAAGCATTATTCTATGTTATGTCTAAAGAAAAGAAACTTTTGCTTTTAAAATGCTCATTATTATAAAAATAAGTGAGATAAACGTAAAAAAATACATATTTTGATTAGACTTCAGCATTTTCATTTCTTTACACACATATTTCTCAATTCGTTAATAAAAACCGAAAAAACCGATTTAGCCGGTTTCACCGGTTTTGTAACCAACAAACCCGAAAAGAAACGGTTTTTTAATCAACCCGGTTTTTGCATGCCCTAGTCGGGAGCCGCGTGACGACTCCCGGCAACCGTAGGCGCGGGCCTGCGGGCGGAGAGTAATGGGTAGCTCACCGTCCGATCAGGACCAGGCCCATGCCGGACGGCGCGTACGTGTTCCATGCGCGCAATGTCAGCTACAGAGAAGGGGCCCGATAGGGCAGAAGCCTGCCGGGGCAGCGGGATTGTCCGAAAGGGTTACCGCTACCCCGGAACAAAAAGGGCTAAGGAAGGAACACGGGTGGGTTTTAGTCAGTAAGAGTCTGACACTCCCTTCCGCTCCACCCAGAGCGGGAGGAGTCATTTGATGATTTCCCACCCGAAAAAATAAATAAAAGCAGTGCTATAGGTCTGTAGTTATCTGGTATATGTTTGGGACCGCTTTTGTAGATGTACTCACACGTGTGCTATGCAATTATAGTAGGTACATAATGCTCACGCGTGTGCTATGCAATTATAGTAGGTACATAATGCTCACGCGTGTGCTATGCAATTATAGTAGGTACATAATGCTCACACGTGTGCTATGCAATTATAGTAGGTACATAACGCTGACACGTGTGCTATGCAATTATAGTAGGTACATAATGCCCACACGTGTGCTATGCAATTATATAGGTACATAATGCTCACACGTGTGCTATGCAATTATAGTAGGTACATAATGCTCACACGTGTGCTATGCAATTATAGTAGGTACATAATGCTCACACGTGTGCTATGCAATTACAATACTAAGAGATTACATAATCAGCCTATAATGTGCCACTGCTGGGACACAGGCCTCCTCTCTTCGAGGGGCAGTGGGCCGTTATCCACCACGCGGGCCCAGTGCGGGTTGGTAGATATCACATGTCTTCGATTTTTTGGTTCTAGGACATGCCGGTTTCCTCAAGATGTCTTCCTTCACCGTTTTGAGGGCAGTGGTGATGAAATAATTTACACAAACTAAAGTGCATGTCAGGGTGCGAACTTACGACCTATATCTTTTAAGTCGTGGTCGTTACCACTGGGCCACCACACCACTGCTCTCACTATGATATACAATGCAAACATAGTTTGTACAATCTTCACCAACTCCAATCTGCCTACTTCCAAAATAGTTTGTACAATCTTTAGCAACTCCAATCTATCTACTTCCAAGATAGTTTGTACAACCTTCAGCAACTCCAATCTGTCTACTTTCAAGATAGTTTGTACAATCTTCAGCTACTCCTATCTATCTTCTTCCAAGATAGTTTGTACAATCTTCAGCAACTCCAATCTGCCTACTTCCAAGATTGACATTAAACACTCGTTGAATTCGTTTATTTATAACTACTCGCTAATGTTGCAGGGAGCGCCGCGCGTTAACTTCTACAGGTGGCTGCCGGGACAGAACAACGTTCGGCTGGTGGTGGAGTCCGACGACGACGTGTGCGCCACCATCGCCGTGCAGAACTACACGGTCAGTAGCACCAGCCACCAGCAACCAGCGGCTCTGATATGGGCACTGGTAGTGCGGTTCCTTGATGTGCAAGGCGACATCCATTAGAAGGCTTGAGGCAGCACTTATGTACATACTACATCATTTGGAGATTGGAGATAGTTTGGCTCGTTTTTTCCGACTAAACTTTCTACTAAGTACTAAAACTTAGCTAAGTGTCTGTGTTTACGAAGGCGCATCACCTTTTCTCGTCGCAGCGCAGCGGTACCTACTTACAAACGTCCGTATCTGTATTTTAAGCATACAGATAATGTTGTAAACATTGTTTCAGTGCCCGATAGCAGAGACGTTGGAGGAAATAGAAGTTTCGACGTTAAGGATGACCGTAGTGCGATCCGGCGGGGTGCAGCTATCGGTAATTAAAACCATTTCACTTTTATTACATTGTATCTACCTATATCCATTTTTTGCCTAGAGAAAAAATAAATTAAGAGTTAGCAAGTGAAATGTCTCTGTTGGTTTTCAGCGCAACCGATATCCGCGGGGTTTTTACATACTGACGCTAGTGCAGCACTCGGACGAAGCATGCCGCGAGGAGGAGCCGGCCGACGTGGACTGGCTGTGGGAGGTCGCCGTGCTGGACCAGCAGCAGAGCATCAACGAGGCGCCTCCGCCGCGCCGCAAGGCGCTCACCCTGCACACGCGGGTAAGGCCCGTACAGTGAACAGCCGCGCCTCGCGCTTGCGCTGTACCGCGTGTGACGTGCGACGTGTTGCAGGCGGCGCTGACTCGCGCGCAGTACATGGCGGGCGCGGGCGTGACGCTGGCGCTGTTCGTGCTGTTCTACGTGCTGTTCGGCGCGCTTGTGCTGGTGCAGCGCTGGCCACGCTGGAAGAGACTGGTGGGCCCGCGTGCTGTGTTGGCTCGCAGTAAGTATGCCGGCGACCAAATTTACTTATTTACAATTTGTGTAGTCTGGAATCTCCTATCTATAGTGATTCCTAAAATCGTATTTTCGTATTTGCTATATACACACATCAAAAGTGTCTAGGGATCAAGCATTTTTATGCGGATTTCTTGAGATTGAGATGTGGCTTTGTAATAAATTTATGATTTTATAAATTTATATGGATCCATTTTGGTGCATTTCATAATTTGAATCAGGAACTGTGAATCAAATTCGAGTAAAAGATGAAAATCAGCTGTCAATATTTTCCCTATAAAAACATACAACGCATTGAAGACATTATTAGTGCTACTGTTTCCCTACTACTGATTAAAACCAACGTTATTATGGAGCGGCGACGTCATTTAAGCAGGGAAGAAATGCTCAGAGCCGTGGGAATGATAGAAGCTGGTTCCCGGCAACGTACTGTGGCTTTAGCTCTGAATACAAGTCAGAGTGTTATCAGTCGACTTTGGACACGTTACCGAAGCACTGGTACCATGGCTGAGCGTCATGGAGGACGGTATCGCTGCACCACACGGAGACAAGACCGATACATTCAAATCTTAACTCGAAGAGCTCCAACAATAACCGCCATGATGTTAGCCGTGAGGCTTCATCACTCTTCAGGGAACTTAATTAGCGACCAAACAGTCAGAAACCGCTTGCATGAAGTGAACCTTCATTCCCGAAGACCGCTACGGGTACCACCTATAGCAATGCACAATCGTAGGATTCGATATCAATGGGCTCTTGAACACAGAAATTGGGCAGAAGAACAATGGCGTTTCGTGTGCTTTTCTGATGAGTCTCGTTTTGGTATGAGACCGGATACAAGACGTATACGACACTGGAGAACCCCTGGACGCCAACAGCGATTAAAATCCTGCCAGGAAGTCCATCCTTATAGTGGTGGAACCATCATGGTATGGGCGGGTATTTGGATCGGCGGAAGAACTGAGTTGATTTGGATCAGAGGCAACCTCAATGCTCAAATTTATGCTGAGACGATTGTATCAGACGTCATCGTTCCTCTACAAGTGCAAATCGGTCCCTTATTTCAGTTAATGCATGATAATGCACGACCGCACACCGCAAGAGTTGTAAGACAGACTCTCGCTGCAGCTAACATCAATGTCCTGCCCTGGCCTGCTCAGTCGCCAGACTTGAACCCGATTGAGCATGCATGGGATATGCTACAGAGAAGAGCTCTGCCGAATATGGAGGGTATCCAGTCGCAAGAAGACCTTTTTTTGTTGTTGCAACGAACATGGGCGGCCATTCCACAGCGTGATTTGGATGAACTCATTTTGAGTATGCCAAACCGATGTTCTTGTGTTGTTAGTGTTCGCGGTAGAAACACGGATTATTAATTGTTTAAGTTACCCAATAAAATTTTAAAGAAAACTGTTATTTCAGTCTTTTTTTCGAACTTTTGTGTTAGTGGTTCAAATGTCAAAAATCCCTTTATTAGGAAAATGGCAAATTTCTTTATTAATGCAAAGGTGACTTGGTTTATCGTTACTGTGACAAACGAAAACACTTTATTTGATGAATCCTTAAAGAAAATTTTAATTAATATCAATCAGGAGAAAAGTTATTGCAAAAATATATGTTGATCCCTAGACACTTTTGATGTGTGTAGTTTGGTGTACGGCGGAATAAACTCAAAACATTTACGAGTATTACAAATAACCAATTAAAGACACTTTTGAATTGTCAAGGTTTCGGTAAGTTAGAAAAATGAAGCTAGTTGCCCATTCCAAAGCGTAGTTGGGGACATGGGGGTATGCATGAGGCATGACCCCCTTTTTTCATTACTAGTCTTACTAACTTAAAATTCTACTTGAGCCACGGAGACCCCGATGGGCATATACAAAAATATTAAGAACATAATAAGGAATCATGGGGACTGCCGACAGAAGTGATTGGTAAGTGTGATAACTTTTAAAACTATGAAATAAATTATCCTAAACTGATAATTTAATGACTTCAAGTCAAATACGAGCGCCTTTGGAGTTCCATTTCCATATTTTCTCGATCACATATTAGTAACGGTAAAATTTACATAATTCTTGAAATGTGGACGGACAGCAAACTGAGTGCGTAAGGCGAAGGTCCGGCAGTTGTGGAGCAACTTGGAAGACGCCTTTGTCGGGCTGTGAACTGCGATAGGCTGAATTGGTTTCTACATTTTTAACTGTAATTTATATGGTGTACATAGGAGTACTTTATTATAATGTATTCAATGTCTACCTAAGCGCATTTTGTTTAAGGATTGACACCTCATTGATCTACGAGTTTAAGATAAACAGACGGGCACAATACCCTCAACAACAACAAGGGTGATAATGCCCTCCTTAAAAATTATAGGCCCATCTCACTCCTGAGCCATGTCTACAAGCTGTTTTCGAGAGTCATCACGAACCGTCTCGCGCGCAGGTTTGACGACTTCGAGCCTCCCGAACAAGCCAGATTCCGTAAAGGCTTTAGCACCGTAGACCACATACATACGCTGCGACAGGTTATACAGAAGACCGAAGAGTATAACCTGCCTCTGTGCTTAGCGTTTGTGGACTACGAGAAAGCCTTTGATTCGATCGAGACATGGGCTGTGCTGCAGTCTCTTCAACGGTGCCAGATCGACTATCGGTACATCGAAGTGCTGAAGTGTCTGTACGAAAACGCCACTATGTCAGTCAGACTCCAGGATCAGGCCTCGAAACCTATCCTTCTGGAGCGAGGTGTGAGACAGGGAGACGTTATCTCTCCGAAACTGTTCACCGCTGCACTGGAGGATGTCTTCAAGGTTCTTGACTGGAAAGGGGCTGGCATCAACATCAATGGCGAGTACATAACTCCGACGACATCGTAGTCATGGCTGAGACCATGGAGGACCTCAGTATAATGCTCGATGACCTCAGTAGAGCCTCCGAAAGAGTGGGTCTTAAAATGAACATGGACAAAACGAAGGTCATGTCAAATGCCCATGTAACACCCACTCTCATAAAAATCGGAGACGCTACACTCAAAGTCGTGGACGAGAACCTACGTTTACCTAGGACAAACTGTCCAGTTAGGTAGGTCTAATTTCGAGAAAGAGGTCAATCGACGAATCCGACTCGGCTGGGCAGCGTTCGGGAAGCTACGCAATATCTTCTCGTCCCACATACCGCAGTGTCTCAAGACGAAAGTCTTTGACCAGTGTGTGTTGCCAGTGATGACTTATGGAACTGAAACGTGGTCGCTCACAATGGGCCTTATAAGAAGGCTAAAAGTCACCCAAAGGGCAATGGAGAGGGCTATGCTTGGAGTTTCCCTGCGTGATCGAATCAGGAATGAGGAGATCCGCAGGAGAACCAAGGTAACCGACATAGCCGGAAGAATTGCCAAACTTAAGTGGCAGTGGGCAGGGCACATTGCTCACAGAACAGATGGCCGATGGGGCCGAAAGGTTCTGGAGTGGCGACCGCGTACCGGAAGACGTAGCGTTGCAAGGCCTCCCACAAGGTGAACCGATGACCTTGTGAAGGCCGCAGGAACCCGTTGGATGCAGGAAGCACAGGAACTGAAGACGGGCACAAAATCTTGACGACGTGAATAATTCTATTCTTCAGGTCCAAGATTGGTTTACGGTTATTTACCGTAAACCAATTTGGTACTAAATGAAAAGAAAACCAAATGCAACAGATTTGATTTACCTAATGTTAAAAGTAGCGAATGTGACATCATACTGAATGGAGAAAAATTGGAATTTGTTGATCAAACGGATTTTCTGGGAGTCACGCTAGACGAGAAATTACAATTAGAAAGATTAAAAAACCGGGCAAGAGCTAGGGTTCCGTACCATCATATTATGTTTTTAAATTTTCATAGGCGAGGCCTACATTCATCAGAGCATTTTAACACTGCACTGCGGTGTAGAATATTGCAGTTTTATGTCAGCGCCATCTCTTTACCGATAGTGGAACTAATGTAACTTTTGTTGATGATTTCTGAAACGTGTGCTATTTAGAGACTTCGTTTTATTTTTCCTGTAATCTTTACATAAACTTCTATCACATAGAATAATTTCAGATTTTTCTCTTTGCAAACTTCGGAGATAAGGAGGGGGGAATGGTACTTTTTTTACATTTTTCATCAAAAGTCGAAAACTATGCGGCCTACAAAAAAAGAAAAAATGTTTGAGAATTTGCAAGCCCCGCTCTTCCAGTCCTTCATGAAAACCCAGCAAACCGAATTAAAAAACATCGTTGCCAACCTTAAGGAGATTCAACTAACAAATTGTAGCATAGAAACATCTGTCGCATTTTTGACTAAACAAAATGAAGAGTTTCAAAAAAAGATAACCCAGTTAGAATCACAGGCGAAGAAAGACAAAGATTATATTACTGTGTTGGAGGATCGAATTGAGGACTTGCAACGATGCTCGCGCAAGAATAATATTGAAATAAAGAATGTCCCCCGGAAAAGCCAGGAAACCAGAGAGGATTTAATAAATATGGTACTTAGTCTGGCCAGGAATATTAATGTTGATATGGATAAGCGAGACATCAAGGACATCTTTAGATCGCAGGGGAGGAAGGAAGGGGTGAATAGCCCCCCTATCGTAGTGGAACTGGACTCTGCAATTCTTAAACAGGATTTACTGAAAAGCACTAAGTCGTACAACATAAAAAACAAGACGAAACTTCAAGCGAAGCACCTTGCTATCGCTAGTAACGGGGACGTTCCTGTGTTCGTTTCAGAACAACTTACTCCCAAGAACGCCCGCCTATTTTTCTTAGCCCCGGGACTTAGCTAAATCAAAGCAGTATAAATTCTGCTGGACTGCTTTTGGTCGAGTTTTTGTAAAAAAGGACGAGGATGCTAAGGTTATCCTCGTGAAGAGCGAATCACAGGTGCATAGCTTGCTTCAAAGTGCATGACTAATTCTAGAGATTCCTTTTGTTTATTTACTTTTGCTGGCTTTATTATTACTGGCTTTTATTTTGTTTGTTTTATGTTATAATATCTATGGTAATGGTTATGGTTTGTTAAAATCCCTCAGATATAACTTTCATGTAGACGTTTTTATTGGAAAGCATGCTCATCTAATATCAACACTAAAAAAACCCACTTCATACATATTCACGCAACACATAACCAACATCGAAATTACAACTATCTCTAGCTTACATCACAGATTCACTCATACATCATTTGTACCCCTCTTGGAACTAAAACTTCAACTGTACATTTAAAAATTCTAATTAATGTTTATTCTCCTCAGTCTCTATTTTTAGACATACACTGTGAGTTAGGTCTTTTAGACTTCTTAAAACAAAATGGATAGTAACTTAAATACACTTGATGAATTAGACCAGACTGAAATTGCAAACTCGGCTTTAGTTAATATCGAACATATTTTCACGTCTTTAAAACTCGAAAATACTTACCTGACGGTAGTGACTCAGAATATGAGGAGTATTTACGGTAATTTTGACGACTTGCAGATGAATTTGGCTCTTATGAAGTTCGACGTGGATGTTCTTATTCTCACGGAGTGTAGACTAAATAGTAATAAACAAATACCACTACTATGTAACTACACGTCTTATTTTACCTCAATCCAGCTTAACCAAAACGACGGCGTGGTAGCCTATATAAGAAACAAACATTTGGCCCTGGTAACGGAACTACCTGTAACACATGCTTCCGCTCTTAAAATCACCGTGTCTAATTTTACTATTATAGGTATATACCGTTCCCCCTCTATTGCTTGTGCTGACAACTTCATTAGCTCATTAAACAATCATCTTGAATCTTGTAGTTCGCACAAAAATATTATTATTATGGGTGACATTAATATTAATTTGTTGCATAAATCCCCAGAAATATCACAACAAAGATCAAATAGGCTAAATTACCTGAACATGCTATCTGTTCACGGTCTCCTTCCAGGACATTGCCTACCCACTAGAGAGCAAAATTGCCTTGGTCATGCCTTTCTGAAGCTTGATAAAACTAAAACCTCTGCCTTTGTGGCAGTGCTTAATACAACAATCACGGATCATGCTATGGTTCTCCTACATATAACTAGCTCAAAGAAAGCACAAAGAACTTGTTCAAAAACCACAACCGTCATAGATTTTGAGAATGCTTACAAATGCCTTAGTAGTATAGATATATCAATTTTTGATAACTATACGCTCCCTGATAGCTTTGCTACTAAACTGGTGGAGGTAATCAGGTCGTCCCTTCTATGCAACTCAAAAATTAAATCCGTTTCTTGTGGTAAAAGAACTTTAAAGCCCTGGATTACTACCGGAGCACTACGTTGCATAAGGCTTAGAAACAAAATGCAGCAGCAATCTAGATTAGAACCCTTTAACGTAATTTTAATAATAACTTACAAACGCTTCCGTAACTTTTGTACCAACTTGATGAAAAAGATAAAAAGACAATACTATAGAAAACAAATAGAAGATTCAACCAAAAGTCCGAGACACCTTTGGTCAACAATAAATGAAATCACACAGTTTAAAAGCCCTAAAACTTCAAATACCCACCTTCTTAATATTACCGCACATCCTCTAAACTCACTAAATAGAGTCAACTTGTTCTTTATCACCGTGGGTAAATCTTTAGCCGAAAGTATCGTTACTCAGACTGGGATGCCGGTAGTGAACAGCTCCTGTAGTAACTCCTGGGCTTCCTCTTTCGTATTGTTGGAGACTGATCCACTGGAAGTGGATAGTATTCTAATGAGTCTTGACTCTGAAAGTGCATCAGGTTGGGACAGCATACCGACAAAATATTTAAAAATGTCCAGAGATTTTGTGGTTCCCCTGATAAGCCAGCTAGCTAATTTATGTTTTAAAACGGGAATTTTCCCGAAAGATTTAAAGCGTTCCGTGGTCACTCCTGTGCACAAGGGCGGGGATGTTAATGATGTTAACAATTATCGCCCCATATCTGTGCTGTCATCAATTTCTAAAATTTTAGGAAAAATAATAAATAAGAGACTAATTAACTACTTAGAAAAATACAATATTCTATCAAAGTACAGTATGGGTTTAGAAGAGGACGTTCAACTCAGGACGCTGTTACGGCTTTGACATCTGACATTGTTAATAAAGTGGATAAGGGTCATAAATGCTTAACAGTGTTCTTAGATCTTAAGAAAGCGTTTGATACCGTTTCCGTCCCGATCCTTCTGCACAGGTTAGAAAGCATAGGTATAAGAGGTCCCTTTTTGAAAGTTATCTTATGGATAGGCAGCAAATGGTTAAACTAAATAGCTTATGCAGTGCTGAGGAGGAAGTCTACTACGGAGTCCCACAGGGGAGTGTCTTGGGTCTGCCGCTCTTTTTGATTTATATTAACAGCTTATGCAATAGGCAGATCAATGGAGGGCAAATTTTCTCATACGCAGACGACACCGCGGTGGTTTTCTCAGGAACGTCATGGCAACATGTAAAAGCTGTCGCTGAAGAGGGTCTGACTGAGATAGCTGGCTGGCTTAAAGCAAACCTATTAACCCTTAATACCACCAAAACTAATTTCATCTGCTTTTCCCCAGACCAGAGGTCACAGCCCGGACCTGATTTTGGCATTGAGATTCATGTTTGCCAAAATAATGCAGTTCGTAACCATAATTGTACCTGTCAAACCATACAACAAGTCAGCTCCACAAAATATTTGGGCATAATTGTTGATCAAAGACTGTCATGGCACCCTCACATCGAGATTCTTATGAAAAGGATCAGGAAGCTCATTTGGGTGTTTAAAACATTACGACATGTTATGTCCGCGCAACTTATAAACAAGATCTATAAAGCTCTGGCGCAATCTGTGATAACTTACTGCATTCCAATTTGGGGTGGAGCTAACAAAATTAAATTTCTTGATCTGGAAAGAGCTCAGCGATCACTTATAAAGGTGATGTACTTCAAACCATTTAGGTACCCTACAACAGGGTTAAGGACACGTAAAGAATATAAAGTTTTCTAGTTTTTGTAGAGTTAGCAAGTTGCTAACTCTATAGAGGTCAGTTACTGACCTCTATAGAGTTAGCAACTTGCTCTCAATTAGAAAACTTTATATTCTTTACGTGTCCTTAACCCTGCATAAGTGCCTTCCTTTTGATTTAGCATCTCAAAGCAGAAGGCGCAAGGATATAGTGGCCTACTCCCCAGGGATTCGAGAGACGTCAATATGTTACACAATCCACCTACATCTATAATAAACTGAACTGTAAATTAGATTGTATATCCCCTGCTGTTTACGATTGTAAAAAAACAATAATTGAATGGTTGAGATCCCTAACATATGACGAAACAGAAAATATTCTGACCAGGATAAGCTGAAAAAATAAAATAAAAATAAATAAATAAATAAATGGGTACACTCACACTCGCATACACCCCCACATCCACACACACACACACACCCTCAACACTCACACACTTACACACACACACACACAAACACACACGGAGAGCTGCTAAATTAATGTTTTATTTTATTTTTACTTTTTACTTTTCTTTTAAAAAACCTTTTACGCCTCAACATTGTTAAGTTACCACTTATGGGAAGAGCGAGACAGCTCCGACACAAGTACTTTTGTAACTTACTGGGGCTGCCTCAATTTATGTATGACACATAAATTGAGGCAGCATATTTTGTATTGTATTTGTATGAATGTAGGCCTCGCCTATGAAAATTTAAAAACATAATATGATGGTACGGAACCCTAGCTCGGTGCGCGGGTCCGACTCGCTCTTGCCCGGTTTTTTAATCTTTCTAATTGTAATTTCTCGTCTAGCGTGACTCCCAGAAAACCGTTTGATCAACAAATTACAATTTTTCTCCATTCAGTATGATGTCACATTCGCTACTTTTAACATTAGGTAATTCAAATCTATTGCATTTGGTTTTCTTTTCATTTAGTACCAAATTGGTTTACGGTAAATAACCGTAAACCAATCTTGGACCTGAAGAATAGAGTTATTCACGTCGTCAAGATTTTGTGCCCGTCTTCATTTTCATTCTCATTTTTTCAGCCGAAAGACGTCCACTGCTGGACATAGGCCTCCCCCAAGCACCTCCACTTCGACCGGTCCTGTGCTTCCCGCATCAAATTCAAATTCAAATATTTATTTGCCAGAAAATACATTGTTCATTTGGGCAAGATTTTAAAGCCTAAAATTTATTGTATTCTGCCTGCAAGCAAGCGTGCAAATACATTCAATATAGTATCCAACGGGTTCCTGCGGCCTTCACAAGGTCATCGGTCCACCTTGTGGGAGGCCTTCCAACGCTACGTCTTCCGGTACGCGGTCGCCACTCCAGAACCTTTCGGCCCCATCGGCAATCTGTTCTGCGAGCAATGTGCCCTGCCCACTGCCACTTAAGTTTGGCAATTCTTCCGGCTATGTCGGTTACCTTGGTTCTCCTGCGGATCTCCTCATTCCTGATTCGATCACGCAGGGAAAATCCAAGCATAGCCCTCTCTATTGCCCTTTGGGTGACTTTTAGCCTTCTTATAAGGCCCATTGTGAGCGACCACGTTTCAGTTCCATAAGTCATCACTGGCAACACACACTGGTCAAAGACTTTCGTCTTGAGACACTGCGGTATGTGGGACGAGAAGATATTGCGTAGCTTCCCGAACGCTGCCCAGCCGAGTCGGATTCGTCGATTGACCTCTTTCTCTTATTTTGTATTGAACTAAGCCAGTCTTCCCGATGTCAGCCTCGTTTGACGAGAAAACATCGGCGAACTTGAATAACATCTTCTTCGCCTTGACCATTTCATTTTGGGACAAAGCGCTGCGGCAGTCTTCTAAAAGTGTGTTCACTTTTGTTTGTGCGTCCTTGCTGAGGGTCCCAGTCGATAGATGTTGGCATCGACGCAACCAATTCACTTCCTCGCAAGTACCAACAAGTGTGCCTTTTTCTATTATATGTTCCTGATCACAAAGGTTCAGCACACGTACCCCTGAGATGTCAGTGGCTCTGACCAAAGTCCGTGCCACTTTCCATGGAAGGTCATTGTCTACCCTTTCCACGAGTACACAACGATGAGTTTGCCCAGGATTCTGAGGAAGACTAACCGGCACAATCGTTTCCGATCTCGGTCTAAGAACAATCTTCTTAAGGCTGTACACATTCCCAGGTAACGCCCCTTCCACGAAAAGTTCCTCTTGTCCACATTTCAAAACGCCTTGCTTGACGTCAATCTCGGAACAATTCTTCCTCATAAAGTCAAGGCCTAGGATGCAATCGTCCATTATATCAGCCACGATGACATTATGCGGGTAGATTCTGTTGCCTAGCTTCAACTCCATCTTCTTCTCTCCATGGACGGGTATGCGCTGACCGGTGGCTGTTACCAAATGAATGCGTTCCCGGTTGTATGCGGAGTCCCCAAGGGGCCGACTTGTAAGTTGGGAACTGACAACCGTGCGAGAAGCTCCAGTGTCTATGGTCAGCTTACACGGCGTTCCATTGACCTCGCCCTTGATGATTAGGCTGTTCCCGTCATGGGTTTGTGTGATCGAAACCCTTGGGGCTCTTTGAACATCAGCCAGCACCCGCCCCGCAGTCCTGGCTATTACTCGTTTACTCGTTACCTGCTGCTGGTGCTGCGTGGTGCTGTTAGCCGCACTGCCCTCTGGAGATCGGCCGCCTTCTCTTTCTGCAGTTCGCAGGGCAACTGGATCGAAGGTGGCCCTTTTCCCCACAGCCGTAGCACCCAAGGCTGTATCCTTCATTGCGTTCGCGAACTGTAGCCGCTGCAACCTCCCTGACGCGATGGGAACGATGATCCTGCCGCACAGCTTCCACCTCCAGTGCATGGGCCAAGGCATCCTTAAGTGTCCCATGGTGACCGAGCCTCACAGCAGCTCTAACTTCAAGGTCGCGGATGCCGTCGATGAATGACTGCACCAGGTTCCCATCAATAAGCGCAAGTACCGACTGGTAAGCTTTGCGAACCAGCTTCTCCACTTCAAGGGCCCACTGCTGCAGGTTTTCGTTACTGCGTTGCACGCGATCCTTGAGCTGCGCACGAAACACGTGTTCCAGGTGAGCGTCGCCATACCGAGCCTCCAGTGCCTCAAGGAGCTGCTCGTAAGTCACTTCCTTACCGAAAGCTTCCAGAACAGTTAAGGCCTTGTCGCGCAGACCTAGGGTGAGAGCAGTCATGGCCTGGCTTTTATTCCATCCGTTCGCCTTCATGACAGCCTCAAACTGGATTTTGTAGGCTGACCAGGAAGTAGTTCCGTCGAACGGTGGCACTTTGAATCCACGTAGCGAAGGTGTTGTAGCTACGGGAGCTGCGATTCCATCCCCAAGTTTAAGATTACCCAACTCCTGCTTCACATCAGCAATGACGTTATTAAACTTGCTAATTTGAGTTTCAGCTTCTGACAGGCGGTTGTCATGCTGGGCAACCTTCTCCTTCACCTCCTTCATGTCTTTCCCGAAGGTTGCGTGAAGGTCCTTCATTAGGCGCATCTGCTCTTCCTGGCGACGCACCTGCTCCTCCTTATCTTGTTTGAGCTGTTATTCCAATCGATGGGCCTAGTAGTAATATTATGAGGTTAAAAAAATGACTGCAAAGTTCGAAAGTAAATGAACTTTTGAAAGATAAACCAAAACTGCCAGAAGCTAAAAAGAAAATATTATTTTGTGAAGCAATGAAAAAGACGTTGGAAATGAACTACGAACAACAGCCGAAAAATGCAAAAAAGAGTTTAGCGATGCAGTAAATCAATATTAAAACATCACAGACTTTTCACGAAGTAAAAAAATTTTGTGTCCGGGGTAAAAAGGAATCAATTGTACAATCTAATCAACACTATACAGGTTGGAAACTTTCATCGGGGCAGTAAGGGGAAGTACCTTATCCGTTGCAGCTACGCGAAAATGGTCTTAGGAGACTATCCATAATTTTTTATGGAATTTTAATACCCATTCACAGATTTTCAAAAAAATTACAGTTAGCAAGAAAATAGCCATTTTACACAAAAACATTTTTTGATGCCAATCGGTCCTGTTTCTAATACTGATCAAAAACTTCTATGGGACCAACCATCGTTGGAGTACTCAAAAAGTCACAAATTACAGAAAACTTTTCCCTTACATTTTTTCCATTCCGTGTCCCGACGATGAGGTAGAGACCATGTATGAGGATATTTCCAGAGCCATGCATGGCTCTAAAACTCACTTTACCGTTGTCATGCCCCCATGACAACGGTAAAGTGAGTACATAGTTTCGCGTTTAAGTCCCCACTTTAACGCGAATCTGGGTAAACGAAACGATGATGAGCTGCGAATGGGGCAATTTGGAGTTGGACGCCGGAACCACCGGGGCCACCTACTGGTCAGTTTTATGAAGAAGGATAAGGCCTCTTTATGATGAATTCCTTCTTCAGAAAACGTGAGCACAGAAAGTGGACCTGGCAGAGCCCGGATGGTGTAACTAAAAATGAGCTTTACTTCATTATGTCGACGAAGAAGCAAGTATTCAATGATGTCTCTGTGATCAACGCGGTGAAAACCGGAAGTGATCACCGCATAGTAAGAGGCACATTGAACTTAAATATCAAGCTGGAAAGATCTCGACTGATGAAGTCTACGCTCCGTCCAGCACCGATTCAGGTCCAAAACCCCGATAGCTTTCAGCTCGAACTCCAGAATCGTTTCGAATGCCTAGGGAGCTCCGTGGACGATGGGTTCGTGGAAACTGCCCATACGGTCGGGTCTAAGATCTTCAAGACCCGTCGTACGAATTCAAAAAAGAAGCTCTCTGATCCTACTTTACGGCTCATGAAGGAGAGGCGCGAGATGATCCTGCAGTCTTCAGATGATGCGCTAAATTACCGGCAACTCAATATACACATCTCTAAGTCCTTGAAAAGCGATCTTCCCCGCTTTAATACAGACCGTATTAAGGACGCGATAGAGCGAAATAAAGGCTCCAAGGTCTTTGCTAGAGATCTGTCTATTGGGCAGAGCCAGCTTACGAAACTGAAGACCGATGATGGCAGGATCGTATCCGCCAAACCTGAGCTGTTAAGAGAGATCGAGAGGTTCTATGGACAGTTATACACGTCAACAAGTAACCCCGTAATGAATCTGGCAAATGACTCAAGAGCTAGGTTGACCCGAAACTACACCGAATACATTCCGGACGTCATCCTTTACGAGATTAGGATGGCTCTGAAGCAGCTCAAAAATAACAAGGCGCCGGGTGATGACGGAATTACGGCCGAGCTCCTGAAGGCCGACGGAAAACCCTTTCTTAAGGCCCTTCAGAAGCTGTTTGGTTCCGTCATACTCGAGGGCCAAACACCACAGGCATGGAACAGAGGTATGGTGATACTTTTCTTTAAGAAAGGCGACAATGCCCTTCTTAAGAATTATAGGCCCATCTCACTTCTGAGCCATGTCTACAAGCTGTTTTCGAGAGTCATCACGAACCGTCTCGCGCGCAGGTTTAAAGACTTCCAGCCTCCCGAACAAGCCGGATTCCGTAAAGGCTTTAGCACCGTAGACCACATACATTCGCTGCGACAGGTTATACAGAAGACCCAAGAGTATAACCTGCCTCTCTACTTAGCGTTTGTGGACTACGAGAAAGCCTTTGATTCGATCGAGACATGGGCTGTGCTGCAGTCTCTTCAACGGTGCCAGGTCTACTATCAGTACATCAAAGTGCTGAAGTGTCTGTATGAAAACGCCACTATGTCAGTCCGACTCCAGGACCAGACCTCGAAACCTATCCTTCTGCAGCGAGGTGTGAGACAGGGAGACGTTATCTCTCCGAAACTGTTCACCGCTGCACTGGAGGATGTCTTCAAGGTTCTGGACTGAAAAGGGGGCTCGCATTAACATCAATGGCGAGTACATAACACACCTTCGGTTTGCCGACGATATAGTAGTCATGGCTAAGACTATGGACGACCTCAGTACAATGTTCGATGACCTCAGTAGGGCCTCCGAAAGAGTGGGTCTTAAAATTAACATGGATAAAACGAAGGTCATGTCAAATGCCCATGTAACACCCACTCTCATAAAGATCGGAGACGCTACACTCGAAGTCGTGGATGAGTATGTTTACCTAGGACAAACTGTCCAGTTAGGTAGGTCTAACTTCGAGAAAGAGGTCAATCGTCGAAACCGACTCGGCTGGGCAGCGTTCGGGAAGCTACGCAATATCTTCTCGTCCGACATACCGCAGTCTCTCAAGACAAAAGTCTGTGTCCAGTGCGTGTTGCCAGTGATGACTTATGGCATTAAAACGTGGTCGCTCACAATACGCCTTATAAGAAAGCTAAAAGTCACCGAAAGGGCAATGGAGAGGGCTATGCTTGGAGTTTCCCTGCGTGATCGAATCAGGAATGAGGAGATCTGCAGGAGAACCAAGGTAACCGACATAGCCCGAAGAATTTCCAAACTTAGGTGGCAGTGGGCAAGGCACATTTCTCGCAGAACAGATGGCCGATGGAGCCGAAAGGTTCTGGATTGGTGTCCGCGTACCGGAAGACGTAGTGTTGGAAGGCCTCCCACAAGGTGGTCCGACGACCTTGTGGAGGCCGCAGGAACCCGTTGGATTGGAGAAGCACAGAACCGGTCGAAGTGGAGGTGCTTGGGGGAGACCTATGTCCAACAGTGGACGTCTTTCGGCAAAAATGATGATGATGATGAATCAACACTACGAAATCATTAAACAATATATACAGGAGTTTTATGAAAGCGATGACGTTTCAAGGATTACAGCTGGAAGAAAAGAAATAATCACACAAGACCGGGTACAAAAACAAAAAAAAGATCTATTGGATTCACTAAAAAACAAAGTCTTTGAAGAACAATATTGTAAGGTCAGTTACTCATTTTTCTTTAAACAAAGACCATTCTGGGTTCTTATTCCCGATGTCAATGAATGAGACACATGTGTTTGTAAAATTCATGCAAATATATAATTTTTGATTCAGGGATTGAACAAGCAAATAATATCAGAGAAAACACCTAATGACGTAATCAAAAGTCTTTATTGCTAAGCGGAATGCTTAATAAGACGATGTGAAGAATGCCGTAACAAAATTCTAAATTATTTGGAGTTTAATAAGGAAGAAGAACCAATAAAGTTTAAAAAGAGGAGAGTAAGAAAACCACATATGTATCTAAGGGTACGGAAAAGGAAAAGAGGATCATAGAAAAATTTAAGTGACTATGCCTCCGAAAGAAGCTATTGCAGAGTTGGAAAATAACATTTCTGGATTTTTAAAACATGAAGGAACACGAAGGTGGCAGTTTTCTGCTATAAACGATCTTTAAAATAATTTAAAAGAACATGATTATCCACATCGACTTTAGTGAGAATTACGCCTTAAACTACGTCTCTGAAGTACAGACGCCAGCACATCAAGCTACTACAATCTGTCAAATTTCTTTAATAGATTTTCAACTTTATCGCTAAAGCATAAGATTCAAGGTTGATTAGGAAAATTTGACAGTTTCGGGTAGCTTGATGTGCTGGCGTCTGTAGAAGCATTCCATTTTGAGATGAACTGACTCTTCATACAGCAGTAATAAACCATGTTGAGACAGGAAAATGTACTGCTGTCTCTCTGTACAGTTAGTGAAAATCTGCGCCATGACGCCGCAGCAGTATGGGCTCATATAATTCCACTACTGGAACATGTTCAAACTTGGAGTAAAAAGATCACCATATTACATTTTTTGTCTGATTTACCCAGAAGTCAATATAGAAACAAGACCATGTTTTTCATAATTACAAAGTTATACGGGTACATTAATTGCTTGAAGCAGATCACATGGAATTATTCCGAATCTGGCCATGACAAGGAAGCAGCTGACGGTGTTGGAGGTACTCTAAAACGAACAGCTGATGCTCAAGGCAAAGATATTGCAAAATTGGATTCTTTTGACAAGGTCATTACTAGTAATACGCAGAATATTATAGTGAAAGTAGTTGATGAATACCAAATAAATGAAAAAGATTTTCTAATTACTAAAACAGAGCTGCTGCCCATGAAGGGTACATTAAACTACATCAAGTTATATGGCACAAAGGAAGAGAAGAATTAATTAATATTCAGGGAAGCAAGTTTTTTTGTTTGTATCGATGGTATTTGCTCACATACAAAATTTGTAGGAAAGTTAAAATACACAGCACAGAATGTTTACAACAAAGAAAATGACAGCCCACATATTGAAGGACCAGCAGTGATTATTCAATCTAATATTTTGTTAAATTCAGCTCGTAAAAGGAACTCTGAAGTAACTCGACTTTCTGATATTATGCCGGATAATAAACTTTATTTATATCCGAATGTTAACATAAATGGATACGAAAATACTATATTTCTAGTGCTACTGCCAATTTTTCTGACCAATTTGAAGATTTTGTTCAATCAAGCCGAAGTATGTTAGAAGAACTTGAACCAAATAATCGTGAAGATGATTGTGGGCCCCTGACATCGTTAGCGAAGCTAGTGGAAGCTCATACAAGGAATTGAAAATATTTCTGAAGCTAACTCTACTGTTGAAGCGCCGCCGGTCAATCAGCCACATACAGAGTCACACGAGAGGCTACAAGCCAGAGCACACAGAATTTTACAGAATGATAAAGATAGTAGCAAGGATAATAGTTTTAAAGACAGCTTTGTACTCCAAATACCGCCTGAAGATTCACGAAAGCGACTCTTAAGTGACAGCGGGTCGGTTATAGTGACATGGAAATTTTTCCAAAAAGAAAATATTTAAAACAATAATTTCCTAATACGTACCTACATATCTACTACTTATTATTATTTCTTATATTAATTATTTTATGTTTATATGTCAATTATTTAGTAAGTGCGAAATATATAAGATACGGTGCAGCCAGAAATGATTGGTTTTTAAAGTTTCAGAATAATTATCGCTACGTAATATGCTATTCTGTCAATGTAAATTGATTATAATATATCGAAGCGCACGGCAGTGCGCAGGCCAATTTCCAGCAAGTGGCCGCACGTACGCCGTGCACTATTTACCCGAACCGCTTCGAGCTACTTTTGACCACCCTGTATCTAACTATTTGTCACACGAAATCGAAACAAACTTCACATACATAATACCATGACTGCTGTTAGTTCGAATACCAAATTTCATAACTGTAGCTTTAATAGATTCAAAGTTATGGACTTTTCAAAATAGCTAAAGTGGCACTGACTGACTGACTGACTGACTGACTCACTCACTTAGAGTTAATCAAAATGTTTAGGGACTTCTAGTAGGCCTAGAAACTTGAAATTTGGCACGAAGCTAGACATTAGCATAAAACTAAAGGAAAAATTAAAAAAATGGTCAAGTGTGAGTCTGGCTCGCGCATAGAGGGTTCAATATTAAATTTTTATTCTAGCCGGTCTAGAAACTTCTAACCGGCCTAGAAACTTGAAATTTGGCACGAAGCTAGACATTAGCATGAAACTAAAGGAAAAATTAAAAAAATGGCCAAGTGTGAGTCTGGCTCGCGCATAGAGGGTTCCGTATTAAATTTTTATTCTAGCCGGCCTAGAAACTTCTAACCGGCCTAGAAACTTGAAATTTGGCACGAAGCTCGACATTAGCATGAAACTAAAGGAAAAATTTAAAAAATGGTCAAGTGTGAGTCTGGCTCGCGCATAGAGGGTTCCGTATGATTTTTTTTCTAATTGGAACTGGACATTACCATGAAACTAAAAGAAAAACTTTAAAAGCGGTCAAGTGTGAGTTTGGCTCGCGCACAGTGGGTTCCGTAGGTATTAATTTTTTTTATAATCGGCCTAGAAACTTGTAATTTTGCACGAAGCTAAAGTAAAAATAAAAATGCGGTCAAGTGTGAGTTCGGCTATCACACATTCTGTAATCCGTGTTCCGTATTAAAAAAAAAAATAAGCTTAATTTTTAGGTAAGTATGAGACTTTCTTCGAAAGATAATTATTAAAAACCTTAAAACATATCAAATGACGTACTTATATCATAAGATATAAACGCAAAATATTTTTTAAGAATACTTATTTAACCCCTTTTAAATCGTTTTGTTAAGCAGATTCATATTTCTATTTCTAAAAGTATATTTTTTTAAAGTAAAACTAATATCATTAATATTTCAAATTGTAACTTGAAGTTTTGAGCCGTGCTTTTGTTTACCGGGAGCAGTTTCCGATATGTTTAGCTTACGCAATCACCATTCATAAGAGTCAAGGTTTGAGCTTGCACAATGCTTTAGTTGATATTGGTTCTTCTATATTCACTTGTGGTCAAGCCTACGTAGGGGAAGCCCGGGCAAGACGAATATGTTAAGGGGTACTGCAAATAAAACCACAATCTAATAATCAATAGAACTCTTTGTACTTTTAATTTGTACTATGTTTAATCGTCTTTGAAAAATAATCATTAAAATTCAAAAACTTAAACAATTTCTATAATAATTTTGAGCATTAACAAAAGGTATCAATTATCGGTTTTGCCCGGTGGGGTCGGGCAAAAAGGATAAGTAGAACTAGCTTAGATCAGTGTTCGCATTCATCACAGAAGTAGCTGCCAACTCCTACATAATAAAGTGCAGTCTTTATGCGCCCAAATGCACTGATTACACTGAATCCAATCTTTCGCTAGTGGTTCAGTGTATTTGTCAGCGCACACTAAACCGTAAAAATCTGGTTTCGGATTTTTGTTTTGTTATTTGACTGAGGATATTTTAGTTTTAGTTTTTCTGGGGCCTGCTAACTCAGAAATGGCATATGTAATGGTAGTGGTAACTAATACTTATAATATGCTTGCTCTGAGCAAAACGGAATACCTAACCGTTTTGCCCATATCCATTTTGCCCAACACTCTAATATTAGAAACAAGTGAAAACTTGAATTGTTTTTAGTAGGTAAACAAAAAGTAACGATCACAAATAATACCTAAATAAACGTGCAATTGAATATACAATACATCTTTATAGACAACTGATGACTAATACAAAAATTTTGTGTGCAAACCTTTACAAAAATCGTAACAAAACAACGATAATCCTTTTTTTTCCCTTCCACAACAGATGCACTCGCGTATTGTTTGGGTTGAACTGCCATGGCTTTGGCGATCGTAATGTGTCACGACTAGAGAAAATGTTAATAGCGCTATCTATTATATGTTTATGGAAAAATCAGTTATTCTTCTCACCCGCACTATGCTTCTTGCCCGGCCTTCCCCTACCATTATCTAGGGTAAAAAATTTGAGTGGTGACCATTTAATAAATATCAATCCTAGCCAGATCAAAGCACAAGAAAGTGCTATTGTTGAGTACAACAGATTAAGGTCGCTCTATAGACCGGATTTAAAAAACATATGTGTGAAAAAGAATAAGTTTAAAAAAAAACAGCTGATAGGGAATGGTCTATACGTCCAAACATTGCCGCAGTTCAGACTGCAGCGGGCTCATCATTTAATAAAAAACTGGCCAAGTGCGAGTCGGACTCGCACAAGAAGGGTTCCGTACCACAACGCCGAAAAAAACATGTCTGTTGTATGGCAGCCCACCTTAAATATTTATTTTTTACCTTAAATATTAATTATTTATTTTATTATTTATTATTAAAGTTAAAATACAACTGAGTATTTTGTGAATATTTCAAGTGCCTACCTGTTGCCTTTTTTGATATCGAGCAAAAAAGAGCAAAAAAATCGTGTTTGTTGTATGGGAGCCCCCCTTAAATGATTATTTTATTTTGTTTTTAGTATTTGTTGTTATAGCGACAAAAAAAATACATAATTTGTGAAAATTTCAACTGTCTAGCTATCGCGGTTCTTGGGATACAGCCTGGTGACAGACGGACAGACGCACAGACAGCGAAGTCTTAGTAACAGGGTTCCGTTTTTACCCTTTGGGTACGGAACCCTAAAAAACACCTCGTAAGAGAAAAAATAATAAAAAACCACAATTATCAAAAAAAAAAGAAAACCTAGGCTATACAATTTAATCCTACACGTGTATCTACCCACTTGGCAAAAAGAAATGAAATCCCACCAAAAACATATAATGTTGAAAAAGAAGGCCAACTTCCTTACTTCATGTAGATGTTTGACCAGCAAAAGAGTTGAAATCGAAACCAACGCCAAGTTTTAAACCATTTTCTTTGCACCGGCCTTATTTTGCAATTCTGTTGTAAGTAATTTGTGTTTGAAACTTTTTAGATATCAATACAATAATATTGTTCCATTTAAACTTGGCGGGTTTTTGGAAACCATAAAATAATATGCATGAAAAATAACTATAACACAACGAAAACCCGCCAAGTTTAAATGGAACAATATTATTGTATTGATATCTAAAAAGTTTCAAACACAAATTACTTACAAGAGAATTGCAAAATAAGGCCGGTGCAAAGAAAATGGTTTAAAACTTGGCGTTGGTTTCGATTTCAACTCTTTTGCTGGTCAAACATCTACATGAAGTAAGGAAGTTGGCCTTCTTTTTCAACATTATATGTTTTTGGTGGGATTATATTATAACTTGAAGCGCCAGTAGGCGCGTTATTTTATTAAATTATAGATTGCCAATAATTATTATTTTGAAGTGCATATCAAGCTACAGTATCAAAGATTATTTTAGAGTTTGTGTATGATTAGGTTATGTTTCTGTATTATTTTATAGTTTTGTTAATATGTAGGTACCTCTTTTGAAGTGAATTTATAGGTTTGTTTTATTGCAATAAAGGCTGATTTATTAAACTATTGTTGTATTGTTAATTACCATTTTGTAACAAACTCTTCAGCTTTATTTCATATTTTTCATTTTCATTCATAATAAATATCTTAGAATATTGGTACTCAAACCAAATAAACCAAGTTAAATGGGGTAGCAGTTTATCAAAAACATAAAAATTAGCATGTTGGGTAAGGGTGAGGCAGGGCGGGCTGACTTCTACGGTGCTTTTTAATTTATACATATACTAACGAGCTACTGGAGGAGCTGAGCCGAACCAGAGTCGGATGCCATGTAGGAGGCGAATGCCTTAACAACCTTAGCTACGCTGACGATATGGTTCTGCTCAGCCCCTCTGCTGGCGGATTGAGGAAACTTATTGCGATCTGCGAGCGCTATGCCCCCGCTCATAGTCTGACTTATAATTCTACACCGGCAAAGTGAAAAGGGCTCGGTATTTCAATGACCAACGGACGTTAGTCGAAAGCAGGTAAAGAAAGTAAATTGTGGAACGGTATTTACGACTCGTAGTCGGTACTCGAAAAACGGATAGTAGTTCGTATACCACGACGATTCGTTAAATATAGGAACCGGGCATAAGTATTTCATTTTAGTATGACTGTTTGAATTTAAGAGTCCTATTACGGATCGTAAACGCAAATCAAATTATTTCGATCGGCGTACACGAGTCGATAATAGTAGCGATCTCCGGACGATTGCGCGCCAAAAATTCGGCGACAGGTCCTACCTCGTCAAGCGCTTGCGCGGGAATCAGCGGGAATGAAGTTGAATGAACGCGGCGAATTGACGCAGAATATATAGCATTTTAACTTTAGTTATTGCAATTTTGTTTTATTAAATTGAGAAACGAATACTAATGAAACGTATTCATTGTAGATTGAAGTTTTATATAATATTAGTTTATTTGATAAAGTTGCGTTAATTTGGAGTGTAATGGACGCTGAATCAAGACATTTATTGCTTAAATTAGGCTTTCTTTACGATTTTATCCATAAAAACTCAAGGAATTTAAAGGAATTCTAGAACTCTAATAAACAAGTAAAACATTCAAAGTATCTTTTTATAATTTTAGCATTTATAAGAATTGATTGTAACAGGTTCCCTATCCATTTGCATAAAATTTTAAGACCTAATATAACTTAGCATAATTTTGTTTGGCACAATTATATTTTCGCATAATATAATTACGCATAACAGCTTACGCATACTTTTTTTAAGCATAATTTCTCTAACCATAATAATGATTAAGCATAATATTCTAAAGCATAAATGTATTAAGCATAAAGTTTTAAAGCATAACTTTTTTAAGCATAATATCCTAAAGCATAAATTTGCCCGAAGAGGATATACCAATTTATTTCGACGATTGGAAAAAAACCATAATCTCCTGAATCAGGTAATAATTATATAACATATTAATATAATATAACGTACTGAACAATTTTGTGGGTTTTTTTTTCGCTGTAGGGAGCATGAAGCAAGCAAGCATACAGCATGCAAGCAAGCATACAGCATGCAAGCAAGCATACAGCATGCAAGCAAGCATGCAGCAAACAAGCAATCATGCAGCATGCAAGCAAACATGCAGCATGCAAGCAAGCATACAGCATGCAGCATTCAAGCGAGCATGCAACATGCAGCAGGCAGGGTTTCTGTCACGGCTCCGGCGCTGCGGGCCTCCGGCGGCCCCACGCGCCTACGCGATTTTAAATTACACTCTAGGGGTAGGACAAACAAGACTACGTGGAGTCGGTTTTGCAGCAATTCGGTTCTGTCACTAACTTTTGTTGCACAGCATATTAAATTGAATTAATTGTATGCCTAAATATTATTATGCTAATAGTCATTAGGCCTACTAACGTTATGCGAATCAAATTTATGCCAAAACAAATTAGTCTTTAAGATGATTATGCCAACATAAAATGTATGCCTAAAAAATTATGCCGAAGTATTATTATGCCAAAACAAATTGTGCCAAAATCGTTATGCCGAAGTATATTAGGACAAAGAACATTATGCGAAAAGAAGGGATCCCATTGTAACAATGTTCCATCGCCAACGGTTTTTCTTGCAAACTGTGTTCGTAAAATATTTATAGTAAATTACACGAAAAGAAAAATGAAAATGTGTAACTGCAACTTACAAGAAAGAGAATAGTACTATCGTTATTCTTAAACAAATAATTAAAATATCTTACAACTGCTGAAAATTACAGCGTCAAAAATCATGAATTTGCGTAAAAAATGTAACAGGACTCTTAAACCTAAATTAAACCAACATGACATTTACAAGAAAACTATAATATATATCTGAATATATGACAATAATATGATTTAATTTAGTTTAATTTAATTCAATTTAGTTTAATTTAATTTAATATCTTTTTCATATTTAATTTTATAATAGATACTATGGGTTTATGTGTAAAAACTTGCCTGAAATAAATGAATTTATTATTATTATTATTTATAATATTATTATAGACTAGTATCATTAATTTTAGGTCAATTCAAATAATTTTCAAATTCAAATAATTTTATTTTCTCTTCACAAACAATGGTATCATATAAATTTAGACAAGCTTAGAAAGTAGTTTGTGAGAGACTGGTGTCAGCACTAGGAATACCTTTATAGCAGATCACCAGGGTCCCACCACACGGTATGAGAACTTATATTACTTATTTAGTAAATGTGAAGGGATACAGGGCATAACATAAATTCAATGCAAAGACTACAATATAATGCGGTATTCAATAAACGGTCATAAAAGTGTTTGTCTCAAAAAGTATCCAGTTTCGTTTTAACACGACTGCTCGAGTGCAGTCACAAACCGGCAAAGGGTTCAGTTACTATTTTGGTACGGAACGCTAATATATAATCAAACGCTATGAATTCGCCTACCAGCCCTCAATGACTTAATAATTAAAAATGCCTTCTTCAATTGAATATTTATCCATTTTTCAGAGCCTGATGAAGTTACAAGATCGGAGGTGGAAAGCACAATGTCCATATCGCCTGGGCGACGGCGGCGACACTCCAGTGAGTTCTAACATAACACAAGATTAACTTGTGCTCAAGTTTCTAGAGGTTCAACTTTACTTGTGGAAATCGATCAAGGAGAGGGAAGATAAATACGAACCTTTGTTGTTTTTTTGCTGTTATCCTTCCATGATATTTCCTGTGGCATATTGATCGGGGATGATAACCCTACATCTTAATAAATGTTACAATTATGTATCTACCACCATTTTGTAGCGGCAACATTCGACAGCAGTGACAACAGTGACACGGACGAAGAGGATGAGGAGACCGGCACTGCTGCCACCGTCGTCACCACCGGGGTCGTAGACAGCGTCACCACTGCCAGCGACACCACCCCCCCTCCTGACAGTGACCGAAGAGGCTCCACAAACAATACTAGAGAGACTGCCGCCGGCCCCGACGCCGCGCCTGCGACTGACGAGCACCTCGCCGGCCGTGCGGACGGCACTACAGACACCACCCAAATCCCCGACGGCGACACCAACACGCGCGGAGTGCAAACCGAACAGAACGGCCACGGGATCTACGTGGTACAAGCTAATAGAGATCAGGTAGCACATTTAATATTAAGTCACGTTAAGCGTTTACATAAATGAAGCCATTTTTATTAACCGACGAAAAAACGGAGGAGGTTCTCAAGTCGACGTATATATTATATATATATATTTTTTTTATTTATGACCACGCATAACTTTTTACTAAGTAGTCCGATTTTGATCATTCTTATTTCGTTTGAAAGGAAGCCCTATACTCTCGAGGTGCTCCCATTTTGTTATCAAGTTGGAATCTGATAAGAGGATCCCATGGAAATCGAGGGAAACCCTCAAATTTTATAGACTAAGCTACAGCTATTTGAATATTTTTTAAAGTAACTTGAGCATTGCTCTCGGAAATCATCATTTGGTAAAGTGGAGCTGATGATGAAGACCACGAATGGCCATCGGAACTACTCAATGATAAATATTTCACGGGTTGCGTATCGATTACTTTAATATGGTAGCTAAGCAATTTATGCTCGTAACAATGAGAATGGTGAAATGGAGCTGATGGTGGAATACCAGGAGAACTCTTCAACAATTAACTTCCCTGCATCGGGAAACGCAATATTTTGTAAAAGGCGATAAGCAAGTTGACACTATGTCATTGTAACTTAGATAAATTATAAGCTGACCCACTAAAAAGCGGCAAATAAAAACTTTTTAACAAAAAAATAGAACCGCCGAAAAAACTGAAAATTAAAAAATAATAAACCTTTTTTATTTAACCTTAATAATTAAGTTCTTAAGTTCTAAGTTCTTAAGTGCTGCTGTTAACCATTCCTTATGTCCAGTACTCACTGGTCATTAGGAATGGTCAACAGCAGCACCCAGGCTTATTATAATAATATCCTCTTGACCGAACTTTGGTCACGGCGGTCAAGCTCATCGGAGAATAGGTACTCGCTACACTTCCGAAATCTAGGCCGCTATTGAGAAATTCCAATGGAAAAACCCAACAACACCTTGCTCGCGGGGCATCAGACGCAGCGCAGGTGCTCACGCTCGGCAGCCGTATGACATGAAGTGTGTTCACAGTGGCGCCCCTTCGGGCTGCCGGCGCGCCTGCACGTGGCGGCGCTGGCGCGGCGGCGCGCGCGCGTGCTGGGCGCGCGCTCCGACCGCTACCTGTACACACTCTACACCGTGGGGCTGTTCTACTCGCTGCCCGTGCTGCAGTTCGTCGCCGGCTACCAGATCGTGAGTACCGCTACGAAGGTACGTTACTAGTTGAAGCCGGCCGGCGATGCTCAATGGATTGTCTCAGACGCTGAACGCGACGGGCTCGCTGGACGTGTGCTACTACAACTTCCTGTGCGCGCACCCGTGGGGTGGCATCTCGGACTTCAACCACGTGTTCTCCAACGCCGGCTACCTGCTGCTGGGCGCGCTGTTCATGCTGCAGGTGCGCCGCCGCAAGATGCGTCGGAAGAGGAAGCCTAGGGACGAGGTACGTATGCAGCGTTACTCCGACTGAGTGGCAGCAGCAGTAGGCAGTACACGTGTCCTCCCGCAGGAGTACGGCATCCCGGCGCACTACGGGCTGCTGTCGTCGCTGGGCGCCGCCATGATGATGGTGGCGCTGCTGTCGGCCACGTACCACGTGTGCCCCAACGCTCTCAACTTCCAGTTCGGTACGTACGCGCGCGACCTACTCACGGTAATGATGCCGACCTCATCCGATCGATTAGAATGAAGTACCGCGTGGTTTATCTCTAGCATTTAACTTCTGTTACTGATAAGAACTCTGTTGCTAATTGGTTGAAACCATTTTGTTTGTCTCACTCCATTCAACAACCCTGTTCAGATAATCTTGTAGAACTAAGCGTAATATCGCGCGATGATTCGATTCTTCGACCAAACTTTAGATCATCAGCAAATTCAGCATACAGAGAAAACACTTGGAAAAGTAAAAGCAGCGGGGAAAGTCATTTATATCCATACGGCATACGTGGCCAACTTGTGAATTATATCCAGTGATACCATACTGCATACGTGGCCAGCTTGTGAATTATATCCAGTGATACCATACGGCATACGTAGCCAACTTGTGAATTATATCCAGTGATACCATTACGGCATACGTGGCCAGTTTGTGTTGTGAATTAGTGTAGAATGAGGAATATTATCCAAGGCCCTACTGAAATCAATGTACGGTCACCAAAGGAGATAAGTAACCGGCTCGTCGGATATAGTTGAAGTTTAGAAAGAAACCGGTGGATGTTTTTGAATAAAATTTAATTTAATTAAGTAATAGGAAACAAACAGTTTATTTATCAAGAAGCTCCGTTATTATTATTTTCTTAAAATATAAACATTAAAATTGACAGTTTAAAACTTACTCTAATCGACAGTAAAAAGTGACAAATAAATCATATTAAAATAAACAAATAACCAACAGTGCGTAATAATAATCAAAAAACTATCAAGAAAGTGAGCAAAAAACGTGTCGTGAACGTGAAACCACAGTGAGTCATCAGCTGAGTGCGCGGAGCGATTCGCTAGCATTATACGGTCGCAAACACAGAACACCAATTAACTAATTACTCGGCTGTACAAATATACCATAATTTCGACCAAGTTCGTAAGAAGCTGCCTGGCGTAAAGGCTTAGACATAAACACCTCAAGCTCGCATGTTCAAAACCACGACCACGAGCACGGCTACACTGACTGTTCCTTTTGTGGTACCTAGTTACTTTATTTTGTAATCTTTGTTTCTGACTACATCACAATATTTTTCGAGCATCTAAACTTTAAAAAATATTATTTTGGATTTTTAAATACTTTTTTTTTCTGCATCATACTGATCATACCATACTAAGCATTATGAATTCCTTTGAAATGGAAGTAGAAAATATCACTATTAGAAAGCCACGACGGGCAAATTCACAAGATTATATCATCTCAAATAACTCTACTTTGCTCGATACCACTATGATGAGCCTGCCAAACACGTCTTCGATTAAAAGTGATGTTATAACCAATCTTAATGATACAATAAAACGATTAACAATGGAACTGCAATCAGCACATCAGGAAACTCAGAATAGCGAAAACTTCCGCCTTAAAATGCATCTAGGCGAAGGGCAGAAAGTTATAGACACTTACAAGAAAATTATCTCGTCTGACAGAAAAACTATGACATCTACAACCTCACGTAGACGTAGCATCATCAGGACGGAAAAGAAACATCACATTCTACACCCCTCAAGGCATAAGTGCATGGGTTATTGAGTCAATACAATAACCACCAATAGTAAAGGGCTACATAACGAACAAGCCCATGGCAACTCTAGACCAAAATAAAAGTCCGAACGGATCCACTATTAAAGTGTCCTCCCAAACTAACTCACGATACTCGAAGCGATCAAGGTAATAGTATAATTGCCTCCGCAAAACTAGAAAAAAGTAAAAGAACAAAGCCAGGACATAATTACACCAAGGATATTATTCTTAGGTGATCAACAAGTACGAGAATTTTCTCAGGAAATAGCAACACAGGGAAGTAATAATATATGGAACAATAATAATATCTACTCCGTATCGGGAACATCAAACCCATAATAATGTTACGAGCTTCGGGTTCGTGACAATAAAAACTGCCGATTTAATAACCAAAAAAATTACACTTTAATAATCAACACTAATTACAACTCAAACACACTAATTACAAAACACAATTGCACTACTGATCGCTCTAAGTCGCACTTGAATATCGCTTCGATGTTATCACTTCGATCGCTTTATCCCACAGAACACTATACTATCCAAACTGTGTTGGTCGTGGCGCGCAGTGTGACCAGATTAAATTTTACGAAAATACCGGGACACCTAAAAAAAATACTGAAATATACCAACTTAAAAGGAGCTAATATACTTATAAAAATACTGATTTTCTTAACATGTCTTATTCATTAAGCACCATCACAATAAATGTTAGAATTGTAGTTTATCATTCTTTAAAAAACCTCCTTCATCTCCTTGCTTTATTATTAAATTTGTTGATACTTTTTGTTCATAAATCTGTTTGTTTGGTCCGCTTTTATTAAATATATCTGTGAAAATATGCGCTCGTATGATACCGGTATGTATAATTATACAACAGAGATTTACTGAAAGTACTGAAACTAGTTATATTTTTGTATTTTAAAATTTTCCCAACTTCCACCCAAAATAATCCAAGTGAAATAAATACAAAGAAAAATCGTGCTCTATTTATATGACGACAAAAACGTACCTACTACTAATTTGGTGAAATTCCCGAATTATCAAAAAATAACCTCAAAGATTAAGCCGAGTGCAGAGCAGATAATCATTATACAACAAACAATATTAGACGATACGATAATACACGAAAGTATTTTATGTATCTACTTACCTATTTATGCAACTGAAAACTTAGCAGCCATGGCCTATCTGTAACTTACTGGTCTTTGCTCCTAAAGTTCGGTTTTTAATCCCAGATAATAATTTTACTAAAATATGAAATGATATAATGTATAATTTTTTACATAGAACATTTGAAAATGTCAAATTACTATCGGGGATTAAAAAACGAACTGTAAATAAAATGCAGACTAAATCCGGGAAATGATTGTTCGCGACGTTTGCGAGGACGATCGCTTATGGTCTTACCATAACTTTTTGTCCAAAATATACCCAAAATTACTGACTACCGGCAATATACCTACAAAAATACTAATGTTCGAAAAATTCGTTAAAATATACTGAAAAAGTATTAAAATACTGAATCTGGTCACACTGGTGGCGCGTCTCGGCCTTATATAGCGCCAAAGAGAGTTCTAGAACCTTCCATTGTAGAAACATCTAGAATGTTCGAGTACATACTGGCCCCGATCGACCAGATGTCGAAAGTTCGGGAATGTTCTAGAAAGTTCTCGCATCGAAATTTCTAGAAGGGTCTTGACTACTAGTTCCGCTACTCGATACTAGATGGCGCTAGTGGTAACTACTGTCACCATGTACTAGACATTAATTGTGGCGCGCAACACTGCCCCCTCCTAAGACATGCTCGTCCCGAGCATTATCGGCCCCATAATAACGCGCCAGTCGATCCACGTGGACGATCTTAGGAGTACCTCTTGCACCTTTCTGTATCCGGTAGGTTACGTCATTGATCTTTGTCATAATCCGGTACGGTCCATTTAGCTTGAAGCTTAGGAGATTTCCCTTTGCTGCGGACTGGATTGTGCAACCACACTAGTGAACCATCGTCGAACCCCTTATTGTTCATTTTACGGTCATAACGGGTTTTCATCTTTTCAGACATTTGCTGGCCCGATTGTCTGACGTGCTCATAAATGTCATTCATTTTGTTCCGCAAGTCATTCGCATACTCGGTTATACTGCGTGGGGCATCAGGTGGTATTCCGGTGATCAGGTCTGCAGGCAGCCGTAATTCTCTTCCAAAGTTTGCGAAAGCTGGTGTCACCGATGTACTTTCGTGAACATCGCTTCGATATGACAACAAAAACGGTTGTATGTGCTTGTCCCAATCTCGTTGCCGATTTTCCACAACTTTGGCTAGGTACCTCTCCAGTGTCTGATTAAATCGTTCCACCATTCCATCCGATTGTGGGTGGTAAGAAGTTGTTCTTGTTTTATGAGTACCCATAACTCGACAAGTTTCCTGGAATATTTGGGACTCAAAATTCCTTCCCTGATCGCTGTGAATCTCTAAGGGTACTCCAAAACGGCAGAAGACTTCATGAACCAGTTTATCTGCAACTGTTGAAGCTTCTTGGTTTGGAATGGCGAAGACTTCCGGCCACTTAGTGAAGTAATCCATCACAACCATAAAATACTTGTTACCACTTTCACTTACCGGAAACGGCCCCGCAACGTCAAGGACTATCCTCTCCCATGGTGCACCAACATTGTACAATTTCAATGCACCTCTACGAGTCTGAGGACCCTTTACAGCTGCACAACTTGTTTGTACATTTGCGACACCAGTCCTCGACATCGTCCCGACAGTGGACCCAGTAAAACCGTTCTCGTATCTTCAATAGAGTCCGTTTTACTCCCAGATGGCCTCCTGAACAACCATTATGGTATAGCTGTAGAACATCCGGTACTTGAGCTTTAGGGACAACCATTTGCAAATGACAGCTGTTTCCACGAGCGTTTTCCCATTTACGGCACAGGACTCCATCCTGAATCACCAAGCTGTCCCATTGGGCCCAATAGCTTTTTGTGATCGAACTCATTGCTGAGACGTCGCTCCACCTGGGTTTAGGAGCTCTGGCCTTCATCCACTCCAGAATCGGCTTGATGTCCGAATCTTCCTGCTGTGCACGTTGTAGGCTTTCCTTCCACTCGTTGCTGAGGTCTGTCTTGAGCATCCTCACAGGTACAACTTCTTTACTTTCTTGCCTAGTACAATGCTTGCAGTTTTCAGGACAAGGTCTTCTTGACAATGCATCTGCGTTGCCATGAGATTTCCCGCTGTGATGTTCGACCTTGAAGTCGTATTCCTGCAGTAGTTCAATCCATCTTGCAACTTGTCCTTCTGGATTTTTGAACTGCAATAGCCATTTAAGTGCAGCATGGTCAGTTCGTAGGTGGAATTTCCGCCCCAGAAGATATTTGCTAAAGTGCTGCAATGACTTTACCACAGCAAGCAGTTCTCGTCTCGTAACACAATAGTTCCTTTCAGGTTACACACCACCAAGTCCAATGTCACTTGCGTCTGTGTCAACTATAAATTCCTTGCCCGCATCAGGGTACCCCAAAATAGGTGTTTTGCACAGACGGTCCTTTAGCTCCTGGAATGCGATGTCGCAACTTTCGTTCCAGCAGAAATGTCGCTTCTCCTCGGGTTTAGCTATATCTGCAAAGTTCTTGACAAATCGCCGATAATAGGAGCACAAACCCAGAAATGCTCTGACCTGCGTCTTGTCTTTTGGAATTGGCCAATCCTTGACAGCGGAGATTTTCTCTGGATCCGTGCGGATACCTTCTTCAGACACTACATATCCCAAAAAGCTAACTTGTCGTTTGAATAGTGAACACTTCTTCGGACTTAACTTGAGGTTGGCACTCTGGATCTTCATGAGCACGCGTTCCAGGTTTTGAAGATGTTCTTCAAACGTGCGGCCTACGATGATGATGTCATCCAAGTAGACCAGGCAGGCATCGCCAATTAGTCCGGTAAGTACAAGTTCCATCAACCTCTCAAATGTTGCCGGGGCATTGCACAATCCAAACGGCATAACTTTAAATTGCCACAGACCCTTTCCTGTCGAGAATGCAGTTTTCTCCTTGTTCTTAGGATCAATTTCAACTTGCCAGTAGCCACTTTTCAGGTCCAGCGTGCTAAACCACTTTACTCCAGTAAGCATGTCCAGCGTGTCATCAATTCTTGGCAAAGGATAGCTGTCCTTCTTTGTAACGTCGCGTCGTTCAGACGACAATAGTCAACACAAAACCGCATGCTGCCGTCCTTCTTTCTTATCAGCACTACAGGTGAACACCATGGACTAGATGAAGGTTCAATAACACCGTCCTTCACCATTCCCTCAATCATGGTTTCCACTTCTTTTTCACGTGCTACCGGCAATCTCCTTGGCCGCTGACGGATAGGCAATTCTTCTCCTGTGTTTATTTTGTGTTGAACTAAGCCAGTCTTCCCGATGTCAGCCTCGTTTGACGAGAAAACATCGGCGAACTTGAATCTGGGGGCACGGGAGTGCCCCCGCCAAGACCAGCCAAGCGAAGCGCAAGGGCACTACCTACCTTTTCTCGAAGCACTTCGTCGTATTTTTGAACCCTCTTAACTTGGGTTTGGATTATACCAGATAAACAAAATTTTCGGGATATGATGCCAGTGGTTGACTTATTAAACCTATAAAGCTTCAATTGCATAGCTTTAGTTACTTTAGATTTTATTGATATCTAAAATACCCCGATTTCGTCACTGACTGATGATCATCAATATTCTTAAGGTACTTCCTGAAGTCCTAGAAAGCTGAAATTTGGTATGTAAACTAGTAATAGTACACAAACAACAAAAAAATATTAAAACTTGAAACTTTACCCCCCCAACCCCTTAAACTACGGGGTGAAAGTTTGTATGAGACTTCCGTAAATTTTGATGCTAGAGGTCTGAAAATTTATATAGGGGGTCCTTGTTATAAATAAACCCCAAAAAAACTGGCCAAGTGCGAGTCGGACTCGCACACGAAGCGTTCCGTACCACAAGGCAAAATCGCCGAAAAAAACATGTTTGTTGTATGGGAGCCCCCATAAATTATATATTTTATTTTAATTTTATTATTTATTATTAAAGTTAAAATACAACTGAGTATTTCGTGAATATTTCAAGTGCCTACCTGTTTCCATTTTTGATATCGAGCAAAAAAAGGCAAAAAAATCGCGTTTGTTGTATGGGAGCCCCCCTTAAATATGTATTTTATTTTGTTTTTAGTATTTGTTGTTATAGCGGCAACAGAAATACATAATTTGTGAAAATTTTAACAGTGTAGCTATCGCGGTTCTTGAGATACAGCCTGGTGACAGACAGACGAACAGACGGACAGACAGCGAAGTCTTAGTAATAGGGTTCCGTTTTTACCCTTTGGGTACGGAACCTTAAAAAGAAAGAAAAAATGAACAACAGCAAAAATACTCGTATAAATATCATAAGCAACTTACAAAAAGAAATGAAATCCCACAAAAACATTTCATGTTAAATGTTGCCAAGACGAGACCATGTAGCTCGCACTGTCAAAAAGTAATCAGATCTCATGTAGAGCCAAGCTTCTAACTCTACACGCCCTAACTCTACAAGGCCTGACTTCGCAAACTCTACACCTTAGTCAAAATAATATATGGCTTGGCCATTTCGCTACATTCACATGAGCGTAAGGTGAAAAACTCTCATACTGTTAATGGTTCTTGTAGTAACGAAACGGCCAAGCCATATATTTTGACTAAGGAGTAGAGTTTGCGAAGTCAGGCCTTGTAGAGTTAGGGCGTGTAGAGTTAGAAGCTTGGCTCTACATGATATCTGATTACTTTTTGACAGTGCGAGCTACATGGTCTCGTCTTGGCAACATTTAACATGAAATGTTTTTGTGGGATAACATCTTCTTCGCCTTGACCATTTCATTTTGGGACAAAGTGCTGCGGCAGTCTTCTAAGAGTGTGGTCACTTTTGTTTGTGCATCCTTGCTGAGGGTCCCAGTCGATAGATGTTGGCATCGACGCAACCAATCCACTTCCTCGCAAGTACCAACAACTGTGCCTTTTTCTATTATCTGTTCCTGATCACAAAGGTTCAGCACACGTACCCCTGAGATGTCAGTGGCTCTGACCAAAGTCCGTGCCACTTTCCATGGAAGGTCATTGTCTACCCTTTCCACGAGTACACAACGATGAGTTTGCCCAGGATACCGAGGAAGACTAACCGGCACAATCGTTTCCGATCTCGGCGGAAGAACAGTCTTTTTAAGGCTGTACACATTCCCAGGTAACGCCCCTTCCATGAAAAGTTCCTCTTCTCCACATTTCAAAACACCTTCGTCGTTTCAGCCGATAGACGTCCACTGCTGGACATAGGCCTCCCCCAATTTTGGGAGGGTTTGCCATAATCGCCACGCTTGGCAGGCGGGTTGGCGATCGCAGTATGGTATGATGGTGGAATACATAGAGAACGCTGCTGCCCATTCTCCGGTACGATCCTTAGTCGCCTTTTACGACACCCACGGGAAGTAAGGGGTGGTGGTATTCTTTAAGTCCGGCACCACACAGACTAAAACACCTTGCTTGACGTCAATCTCGCAACAATTCTTCCTCAAAAAGTCAAGGCCCAGGATGCAATCGTCCATTATATCAGCCTCGATGACGTTATGCAGGTAGATTCTGTTGCCTAGCGTCAATTCCATTTTCTTCTCTCCATGGACGGGTATGCGCTGACCGGTGGCTGTTACCAAATTAATGCGTTCCCGGTTGTATGCGGAGTCCCAACGGACCGACTTGTAAGTTGGGAACTGACAACCGTGCGAGAGGCTCCAGTGTCTATAGTCAGCTTACACGGCGTTCCGTTGACCTCGCCCTTGATGATTAGGCTGTTCCCGTCATGGGTTTGTGTGATCGAAACCCTTGGGGCTCTTTGAACATCAGCCAGCACCCGCCCCGCAGTCCTGGCTATTACTCGTTTCCCTGCTGCTGATGCTGGGCGGTGCTGTTAGCCGCACTGCCCTCTGGAGATCGGTCGAATTCTCTTTCTGCAGTTCGCTTAGGGCAACTGGATCGAAGGTGGCCCTTTTCTCCACAGCCGTAGCACCTAGGGCTGTATCCTTTATTGCGTTCGCGAACTGTAGCTGCTGCAACTTCCCTGACGCGATGGGAACGATGATCCTGCCGCACAGCTTCCACCTCCAGTGCATGGGCCAAGGCGTCCTTAAGCGTCCCGTGGTGCCCGAGCCTCACAGTAGCTGTCACTTCAAGGTCGCGGATGCCGTCGATGAATGCCTACACCAGGTTTCCATCAATAAGCGCAGGTACGGACTGGTAAGCTTTACGAACCAGCTTCTCCACTTCAAGGGCCCACTGCTACAGGTTTTCGTTACTGCGTTGCACGCGATCCTTGAGCTGCACACGAAACAAGTGTTCCAGGTGAGCGTCGCCATACCGAGCCTCCAATGCCTCAAGGAGCTGCTCGTAAGCCACTTCCTTACCGAGGGCTTCCAGGACAGTTAAGGCCTGGTCGCGCAGGCCTACAGTGAGAGCAGTCATGGCCTGGCTTTTATTCCACCCGTTAGCCTTCATGACAGCCTCAAACTGGATTTTGTAGGCGGACCACGAAGAAGTTCCGTCGAACGGTGGCACTTTGAATCCACGTAGCGAAGGTGTTGTAGCTACGGGAGCTGCGATTCCATCCCCAAGTTTAAGGTAATCCAGCGTTTTCTTCACGTCAGCCATCACGGTTAGCTTCACGTCAGCCATCACGTTGTCAACCCGATTATTCACTTGGTCGATTCGGGTTTCAGCTTCCGACAGGCGGTTGTCATATTGAGCAACCTTATCCTTCATCTCCTTCATGTCTTTCCCGAAGGTAGCGTGAAGGTCCTTTATAAGGAGCATCTGTTCTTCCTGGCGGCGCGTCTGATCCTCCTGTCGGCGGCCCTGTTCCTCTTTATCACGCTGGAACTATTCTTCCAGCCGACGAGCCTGTTCCTCTTGTCGGCGAGCCTGTTCCTCCTTGTCCCGCTGGAGCTGTTCCTCCAACCGACGAGCCTGTTCCTCCTGTCGGCGAGCCTGTTCCTCCTTGTCCCACTGGAGCTGTTCCTCCAACCGACGAGCCTGTTCCTCCTGTCGGCGAGCCTGCTCCTGCAGCATCATCATCAGAGCAGCCAAATCTGGTGCTGCTGATGCTGGAGCTGCTGCGGACGGGTGGCCTCCATGGTCGGTAGCTGGCCCTCCGACCTCTGTGGCGTAGCTCCACCAAATCGCCTCTGGTCCGTCTCTTGCTGGCGTTGACTCCGGGTACGGATACCCTCCGTGTCGTCTTTGGGTAAAACCGGCATTTTAATCCCCTCTTCTGACACCAATTGTTACGAGCTTCGGGTTCCTGACAATAAAAACTGCCGATTTAATAACCAAAAAAATGACACTTTAATAATCAACACTAATTACAAATCAAACACACTAATTACAAAACACAATTGCACTACTGATCGCTCTAAGTCGCACTTGAATATCGCTTCGATGTTATCACTTCGATCGCTTTATCCAAACTGTGTTGGTCGTGGCGCGCCTTATATAGCGCCAAAGAGAGTTCTAGAACCTTCCATTGTAGAAACATCTAGAATGTTCGAGTACATACAGGCCCCGATCGACCAGATGTCGAAAGTTCGGGAATGTTCTAGAAAGTTCTCGCATCGAAATTTCTAGAAGGGTCTTGACTACTAGTTCCGCTACTCGATACTAGATGGCGCTAGTGGTAACTACTGTCGCCATGTACTAGACATTAATTGTGGCGCACAACAATAATATGGGTCTTAAACAACTTCGACGAGACAATAAAACATGACAAGTGACGACATTATTGTATTAGGTATTGGAAGTAACGACAGTGATCCATACTTATTATTATTATTTTTATGAATTTAAGTTAATTTTATTATTATTATTAACATCAGATGTATCAATAAATTTGCAGTTTGGGTAATTTTTCACAAACAGTCTAATTTTGTTATTTAAAAGGTCATTGTTTAAGTAGTGATTATTTAGGACATTTAGGATAAATACTTTGTTATTTTTCACTTTATGGAGTAAAGAAGAGTCATGTACCCAAACTGCAAATTTATTGATACATCTGATGTTATGGTAAGCACTAATAACTATAATTTTGTATCGAAGAGCTTTAAGTGTTCTAAGTTAAATATAGAAATTGACAATATTGTCTTTCAAAAATTAGTAGCTACACAACTTAAGATATGCCAACAAAGAAACACAATATAAAAATAATACCAATATTTCTCCAAAATTGCTATAGGTATGCAAAAAAGGAACTATCCCATATTAATTTACAAAACAAAATATAGCCTCTAATCAAGTTCCTAAGCCTATACATAACTGTGATAACACAAGTCAACCGCTGTTGGTACTCTCTTTTGCATCAAAATATAGCGGGTGTTATATTTTTTATACATATAGGCTGTTTAGCGGTTTTGCCAGTGCCTTTATTTACGCCTGCGCGCGCATCGGTAGCGCGGCGCGCGGGAAAACAAAACCAGCGCGCCATTTTCCATAAAAGTTACACACACACAGTACAAACAAGTCTGTTTCTTCCTCGAAGTGTGTTGAAAAACATCGTAAGAAACGCGTGTGCATTAATCATTACACACTCGGCATCCTTATCGCGCCCGGCACGGCTTACGCGTATAATACCGCCTCGGGTGCAAATGGTGCAATGATCTACATAGCACACATGTATCTTACTATTATATAAGTAGATAGATTAGGTACTTGCACTTAAAGTTTTCATAAATAAAGTGATGTTGTTGCACAGATACGGCGTTCATGTACGTGTTGGCAGTGCTGAGCATGGTGAAGATCTACCAGTCGCGCCACCCTGACATCAACGCGCGCGCGCACGCCACCTTCGGCGTGCTCGCTGTGCTCATCGCGCTCGGTACCGCAGCATACCTTATGCTTCATAATGCTTATCGCTAACAACGAAAATAAACGAGCAAGCACAAGAAATCTTGTTCTCAATTGCCAGTTATTGTAATTAGGGTTACCATTTCTAAAGAAAAGTTCTGTCAAAAAGCTGGACATTAATAGAACTTTTTTAATTTTATAAAATAAATACTTTTATCTCGAGAAGTCCGGACAAGAGACAAGTCCCAACAAAGTTCGAACGGGGAGCCAAAAGCAGGTTGGATGGTAGACCTAAATGTAATAGAAGGTCCCAGGTTACTACCTACTATAAAACAACGATTGTTTGCCTTTGATTTGTTCGGGAGCTCTCGCAAGCCCGGGTGGTGCTTGTCACACGCGACATGGTCGGCGTGGTGACGAGGTGCTATAAGGTGTGTGTTGTGTGCAGTGGTGTGGGGCGTGCTGGGCGGCGGGCCGCTGTTCTGGAGCGTGTTCACAGTGCTTCACATCTTCACCTTCCTGCTGCTGTCGCTGCGCATCTACTACGTGGGACAGTTCCGCCTCGGTCAGTAGACACGTGTCACTTGACTGACACATACATTCATATTCTACAGCCCTCACATTGCACCCTAACCTAACCTAATGCACTACCAAGCTTTGCAGACGAACGCCGAGCGCGGGGTACGTATTGTGTACGTAAATAATAACCATAACTAGCGATATTTTTATAACAATCACAGTATTAATTTATAGGCAACTATAGCGATCCGGCAACCGCCCCTGCTTCGGTGGACTGCTACTGGTGTTTACGACTTGACAAAACATGAAGATTTCTTTATTAAAACTAGGTTAAATTTAATGTATCATTTATACACACAAACCTTTCGAAATAAATTCTCTAAATGAAGTTAAAAACCACATCAAAATTCGTTGCGTACCTAGTTTAGAAAAGCAACGTAGTCACACAGACAGACACGAAAGGTTTAGAAGAGCAACGTAGTCACACAGACAGACACGAAAAGCAACTTCAATTAATAATAATATGTAGATATAGAAGTTTGGTACCCCTATGACAATGCTAACAGCCTGTGTGCCGGCACAGCTACGCAGAGCCTGCAGCAGGCGGCGCGCGAGCTGGCGGCGCGGCCGGCGCGCGCGCTGCGCCCCATGTACACGGCGCGCCTCGTCATGGTACCCCTCTGACAATGCTAACAGCGTGTGTGCACAGCTACGCAGAGCCTGCAGCAGGCGGCGCGCGAGCTGGCGGCGCGACCGGCGCGCGCGCTGCGCCCCATGTACACGGCGCGCCTCGTCATGCTGCTCATCGCCAACGCCGTCAACTGGGCCTTCGCGCTCTACGGGTATGTCTGCCACGTCAGGGCGATGTTACTTTTATCTATGATGGCTTTTATCTTATGGCCATACACACTACGGTCCACCGGAGAGGTCTTCCTGTGCAGGTATGCCTGCGCAGGTGAACCGGAGCGTGTGAGAGAATAGACCTGTGCAGTTTTTTGAACCTGCGCATGCGGCCGGAGCAAAATCGAAACCCAATGCTTTCGAGTGACACCGTACGGTGTACCTACCTGTAAAAGAACTGAAGACCGCTTCGGTACACCGGAACGTCCTCATACACAGTACCGACGTGTGTTTGACCTGCGCAGGCAAATCTGCACTCTCCGGTAGACCGTAGCGTGTATGGCTTACATTACTTCAACTTTGAGCTCGGTTTTTTTTTTCCTTTAGCTTCGCACGGTTTGTCCATTCAGCCAATGTCACGTTTTGTTTTTTATTACGAAGGAAACAAAGGTAGGGAAACAAAAATATTATTATTCCAATTGATTATAACGGGATATAGGGATGATAAAAATATAGCATCAGTATTTATAACGGATATAATAACGAGCTAAATACAATGACGAAACATTATTACCTACTTACTAATCTTTAAAGTAATGAATGAGACTATACATTTATATTATACAGAAAAGCTATTAGTACAAAGTAAAGAAAGTATTGAAGTAGGAAAAGGAGTACTGAGGGACAAGAGGTTACTAACAGAAGCGGCGTTAGGGCAGGAGGGCGCGGTTGGGCGATCGCCCAGGGCGCCAGATTTGAAGGGGCGCCCCTTTAAGTATATCCACTTGTTCAAAGAGCGAGTCCTACTTACTAGTGAATTCCTTAAATCTAGCTGCAAACTATAACTTCTCCAAAATGTATTTATATTTTTTTTTAATATACATGTGTCGATACCCTTGCGCCGTCTCACGTTCCTAGCACGGTGGGCTGTGCTAGCGCCGCTGCTGCGGCTGCTGAGACCCTCAAGCGGCGCAAATACTGTAACCTTATGGGCAACTACAGCTTTGAGCCGTTTGGGGTCGAAACGCTCGGGACATGGGATCCGAGTGCGCGTCTCCTTAAATTTCTCACCGGCTGGTCGACACTTCACGTTACCAGAGGGCTGGGTCGTTCTTTGGCCAAAGAATTAGCATTGCCATTCAACGTGGCAATGCTGCCAGTCTTCTGGGCACGTTTCCGGATGACAGCGATGCGAACGAGTAGGTACTTCGACGCCTAAGTGTCCTTTGTATTTGTATTTATTTCTATAGTAAGTTAGTTAGTCATTTAATTTAGTATTTTAGTGTAAATAGTTTGTAATAAACTTAATAAAATTTAAAATATTTCATAAGATTTCTATTGCATTTGTAATTGAATTTTTCAACTGTCTTTTGTCTGTTTTTTTCTGTCTTTTATTCAATCAATAAAAGATTTGTGAACAGTTAAATGAATACCCGGAATCTTGGTCTTTTTTGCATTAATATATAAAAAAGATTCCGGAAAACCAGACCTTCTCAAACTCTGTAGTGATCTCCAATTGAAATTAACTGTGGACTCTAAATCAGATACAGGTGGTTGTATCATTGTACAATGATACAACCACCTGTATCTGTCTAAAACACGATACGATAACGAGTCTAAAACAGATAAATTCATTTGGAAGTCGGGGAACCGTTCTGTGGAACACCTTCACTATGCTAACAGGTCCCCCGACTGCCAAATGAATTTATCTGTTTTAGTCTCGTTACCTAGATTCTTTAAGTTGGGGGTTTTTAAATTATTTGATCCTATTCCAATTACTTTTATTATTTTTTTGTGTCGGGGGTTTTTTAAATTTTTAATTTAATTTTTTAATCAATTTTGTTATTCACTTTTTAGGAAAACCATGTTTTATGTTAACTGTGATGATATAAGTTAATGTGATAGGTAAGTGTGATTACTAGTTACTCACGCTGTACGAAGTTGAGGTTACTCTTGTGCTTAGAAAGGATCGGCAGAGAGTGCAGCGACCATAGCCACATCGTCTCGTCTCTCGCGTAGAGCTGGCGGTTCTATGCTTCTGCTTTCTTCCCACTGCCGAAGCCAGAAGTAAACTGTTTTTTTCTGGAACGAAACAAATAGCTGTAGTTTATTTGTCCATTATTACTCAATTACTATAGGCAAAGAGACCCCCGCCCCTAAGACGACCTACTGACCGACCCTTGATTTTAAGCTATTTTTACATGTAATTTCCTCTTGGGCCTGACACTTAAAAGCCCTGTTTTTTATGTTCTTTATACCTAGGCGATCGTTACAATTTCATTATATTGGTCTATGTAATCTTCTTTCGTATTACGTAACAACATTTATCCTATCTCTGTACAATAAAAACTTTCTAGAACATTAACTTACTAAAATCGAACTTTGGCATGTTTTCATTATAGGACCTCAGACCAACAAAAAAAGAAAGACGGCGCGCCGCGAACATCAAAAGTGAAGCCATAAAACCGTGCTCCTGCAAGTAAACATACACGTTCACGCACACACCTACACTAAAACCATGCTCATCACTCTTAGTACGTCACGAGTCGTTGTCAAGTTAACATAGATTAAAAAAATATAATTATGCCTTCCTGTGCAGCGAAAAGTTGCAAAAACAACAGCAAATCACATAAAAAGTCTCACGGAATCACTTTTCACTTGTAAGTACCTACTTGAAATAATATCGTTTCTATAATATTAAATTTTAGATTACTTGGAACAAAAAACCTCAACGAACAAAAGTAATTTAATTTTCCCCATTCGATTAATACATACATATAAATATGATTTGTTACTTCGAGTTATATTCCTATTTTCTTTTTTATGTATTGAATATTTTGGGTTTCCAATTAATACCAATACCATACTCAACAATATCTTACTCGTACAATATTATACTAGTTCCTACTCGCACATATATCCCCAAATTATAGGGAAAACATTTAACAAATGGCAAGCCTTCGATTCCCACATAGATAAAAAGGTGGCTTCAGTTTTAATGTTCGTGGCGCGCTGTCTATCTTTTTTTGTTGGTCTGAGTATAGGACATAATTCTTTCTATCTCTAGGACCCGTGGACCGATTTACATAGTTCAAACGGGAATATCAGTTTTAAACATAATCCTCTCATTTGACACTAAAATCACGCAAATATTCATATAAAGAAAGAATCACGTTTTGAAGTTACGTAATTATTCTGCCTATAATTTTTCTTCACATTAAAATCCTCAAAAATTCCTGTTAGAAACTAATACGAAAACTAATAATTAAAACGATATTACTATTCTATCATTTTTACACTATTCTAACTTATTTATTATCATTCACTATTCGCACGCCCGGCGTTCGTTACAGAGCATAATTGCGTAGGTATTTACTTTAAAATCCAATCACTACCTACTGGAATAACTTCTGTTTAGAATGTTCCATGACTAAGGGCTGATTTTTCAATCGACAGATATTTTTTACTATGGGAATAAAATTGACATCTGACAGTTTTTGTTTCGAAGAATTGTCAAAAATTCAAAATTATTCCTCCGATAGTAATAAATTGGCTGGCTAAAAAATTAACTGACGTTGGAAAAATCAGCCCTAAATGGAATCAAAAATAATAGTTCATCGAATTATGCTTACGGAGGTATAACTCGGAATTTAAGCTTTCACGAAACAGCGCGCACCCATTATGAAAGAACACAAAGAAGATATACCTATCCACAAATATAGATCTATCCCTTCTATTAATTCGAAAATTCTATAGTAAAACACCATCGACACATTTTTAACAATACAACCTTTGTTTATTTTAATTTAAAATTTATAACTACAAAAAATATTACTCACCGTTATGCCCGTCTGCCGACAAATATCAATCACATCACATCCACTCAATCGAAGGGCTATGATGCGCTCCCTTTCAATTTGCGTTAACTGAGGCGGCATTCTTGACTTTGATATTTAAATAAACTTTGATAAAAAATAATTAAAACGCACAGTCACAAATGTCTGGGGACTAGAGATCCCGCCGGGCACTCAGCACGACTCCAAGTGACGTACTGAATAAATGTCAAATGAACGATGTGATCATGTGATGTGACATTCGTTTAACTTCGTGAAGGTTCGGGGAAACTCGGGAGCGGTGGCGGACGCGCAGGGGCGCGTGGGTGTGGCTTATTCCTAGTGAGACATGGTAATTGGCTGCCAATTATTAGTACGTGTGCAACCATTGGGCAATTTTTGAAACTTTGAAAACTCCACCAATCATACCAAGGATACTTTCTTTCTAACACTATACGCCGCGTCGTAGTTATAGATATGTATAGAGTTTACGTTGATGTGCGGCCGTCTGTACATAGGTACCTATGTTGTGCGATGAACTCATACCTAAGTCTAAAATCTTTTTTGCCTGATCAGAATGTGGTTACTCCTGTCTTTATTTTAAAATGTATCAAAGATCGCACCTTACAAGAGCTGTATCCAAATGTATGGATAGCATTGCGAATATAGATCAGTATACCTGTAACTGTGGCTATAATGTGGAAAGGTTTCTAAGCTTAAGTTGATAAAAACCTATCTGCGATCAACATTATCTCAATCTAGATTGACTAACTTAGCAACTTTTTCAATCGAAATCTAGATTGACAATTTTAGCAACTTTATCAATCGAAAATGAAATTGCGAAAAACACAGACTTTGATGCCTTAATAAAAGAGTTTGCCGATAGAAAGGCTAGAAAAGTAAAAGAAGGGAATGACTCCATAGATTCCTGGGCCCAGGTGTGTTTCTAAACTGAAAAGCTAAAAACAAGAGCAGTGGTGGCCCAGTGGTATCGGCCGTGACTTACGAGTTGTAGGTCGTAGGTTCGAACCCAGACAGGCGCTTTACTTTGTGTAAATTATTTCATCACCACTGCTCTCAAAACGGTGACGGAAAACATCGTGAGGAAACCGGCATGTCCTAGAACCAAAAATTCGAAGATAACATGTGACAGTAGATGTCACTACCAACCAAGTGGCCGTAATCCACCACGCGGGCCCAGTGCGGGTTGCACTGGGCCCGCGTGGTGGATTACGGCCACTGCCTCTCACAGAGAGGAGGCCTGTGTCCCAGCAGCGGGAACATTATAGGCTGATTATGATTCCCTTTATTCAACTTAATACATATATTTTTAAATATTAGTATAAAAAAAATATAAACACATTTAAAAATATAAAAAATAGTTGCCCACCGGTATCGGGATCAGGGTCCAAGCTACCGGCGGTCAGGGCTCCAGAGAGAGGAACCTCCTGACAATGCGAGCCGCTTCCAGAAGTACTGCTTTCTGAATCAAGCCCTTGATCCAGCTGCCCAACGAGAGCCTCTTCAGGTTTTGGTCGAGGCTCTTGGCTACTAATTCATTGGCTGTCACGACTATCGGCACAATGATCGCCGAGTCCACATCCCACATGTCGACAACCTCGCGAGCCAAGTCAAGATACTTGATTTGTTTTTCTTTCTCGGCTTTCACTAGGTTCTCATCATGCGGGACGGTTATGTCAACAATCATTGCGCGACGCTCTGATCGATCCACCACCACTATGTCAAGCTTATTGGCAACAATAGTCCCGTCAGTGATGATAGATCGATCCCAGTACAATGTGATATTTCCATTTTTGAGAACTGGGTCGGGCACATACCTGTAGTACGGTACCTCCGATTCAACAAGGCTGTATTTCAGAGCAAGTTGCTGATAGATTATCCTGGCATAGATTATGTACAGCCTGATAGTTGTATTATAGGAGTCGTTCAAGTGCTGTACAATTTACCTTAAGATGTACAGTAGTATATTTAAAAACCCTTTACGAACTAGGTGGTACAGTAGCCGTTTAGTAGCAAAAAAAATCTTATAGTGATAAAAGAGCATGCAATAGGACGCTATTGCATGCTCTTTTATCACTATAAGATTTTTTTTAAGAGTCTACCGACGGGGAGACTGCCATAAGAAGTATAATTGAGTTAATGGAGTCTTTTATACCACCGTGAGATGTAAAAGAGTACTTTAATAGATAAAGGGGTTTAAAAGGAGTTAGGAGTTGCTTTTATAGCGCTCAAGAGTGTAGGGAGGCATATCCTAAAGCCTTCGGTTCTTTAACGGATTTTTAGGGCTTTTGTATTACTAATCTATAATAGAGCTGTGTAGCTCAAGAATAGCGCTTTGAGCGCTATATAAGAGAATTATATGGCCACTGTACGGCAAAGAAATCATACAAAACATTTTATACAGCCGTGGGGGTTACAGAGTAGTGTTATAGCACTTAGAGTATTTTAATAGTATTTATGGCTGATTTATCAATTATCTGACAATTTTATTCGAGGAATAATTTTGAAATTTTGGCAGTTATTTCATACAAAAACTGTCAAACGTCAATTTTATTCTTCGATTAAAAGTTATCTAGCGTTTGAGAAATCAGCCCTTACTAGCGCTCTTGTAACTATACCTCCATAACGGAGGAAAATAACTTTATTCTAGATCTCTAAGCGCTATATTAGAGATTTATACAGCGGAAATGTAATGTAAAGCCGTACAATGAAAATAAAAATCTTCCTCATATTTTTTTAATAAACTTAATGCTTATAATAAACAACTTTTTATAATCTTCATTTTGGTAGTTTAGCCATTTGGTGAAACCGAAATAAAATAATGATTAAAAAAATTAACACATTGATTCTTCTTCTTCGTCCGACTCATTTTATTTCATCATTTGTGGGTTCCTCACTGCGCTCTAAGGCTGGTACAGGTGTTTCAATGCTTTCTGGGTTTCCGATGGATGGGCTGATTTTTTCAGCTCCGCGATTTTCGTTTGCGTTTGCTGTCTTATTAGGCTCCTGCGCCTTACCATCCTTCACTCCTTTTGTTCTGCGAATAATTTTATGAAATTAATATTTATACAGGTTAAAAATTTGGAGAGGGCTCAGTCGGTGACCGGTTTTGAAAGAATCATACTTTGAATTGACTTTCAAACATTTTCAATATTTAACGACTGACCCCTAAAATAGTCTGTATATAAAATACTCTGTATGACTCAAGCATCTAAAACAGATGTAACCAACTCTGAGAGCAGCTTGATCGGGTTGCCATCGCCATTACAGTTTTTTATAAATGTATTTTTTTAAGGTTACTACATTTTGAAGATCGTATTTAAGTATACACTCGTATCTTTAGACATAATTAAAGTCACAACTTTTTACCTGTGACCCTAATTAAACTATCTGTAACCTTCAAAGTCTGATTTATGTTAAAATACAATTTAATAACCAACATATCAACATAATTTATGCATTAAAAACTGAATATTTTCAATAAAATAAATAAAAATAAAAAATAAAATATTATAACTTTATTTCAGACCTTGATCCATATGATGTTAGTAATACACACTACTTATAAGCTATGTTAGTAACAAATGGGAAAAATATTTAATTCATATATCTGCTGCACTCACCAGACGCACCGGATACATGTACTATCCACGCCAAAAGTCCATAGGCAACTTCAAAACTAATTGCTTAACGTTTAGTTTGACTTACGACCTTCTTTTAATGAGTAATTTGACACACACACCCGCATATTACTCGAATAATCACGCTTTTGAATATAGTTCCGTGTCATGTTCGTCTTGTTCACATAATTCGTAAAACTTTATGAGTATACCCACAGAAATCTAAATAAATAAATTAGGTATGGTAGACAGATGCAGGTAACTTACGGCTCATTCACCGCTTCTAATAGAATGTTGTTCGTTCTTGATTGGTTTTTGATATTGTGGGTTAGTGACGTGTGTTTAATCTATTATAATAGCTGTGTAAAAGTTCATTTTGAAATGTAAGCTTTGAGATGAAAGCGGATATTATCGCGCAGCGTAAAAGTGGACTTAATATTATATCACAAATAATTGATGAAACCGGACTGACTGTGAGTATTATGATTTAATTATTTTATCTAACATTTAGCTAATTAAAGTTTAACTGCTGATCCTTGTAGTTATTTTATTAAACGTTTTATATTTACCATAGGGTCTAAATAGAAGAAAAAAATAATATTTCCAAGAGTTTATTTATTTACTTTTGGAATGATGAATATAGCATTATGTATAAATTATAATATAATTATTTTGTAACATTTGAACTATTTTCAAAATAATTTTGTTTAAAAAAGTAATAAGTAGGTATCTACTTAATATTTTATAATTTTGCTAGCCTTACAATATTCCTTTTTTGTTTTAGAGAAATTACCTACTGTGAGTCGGAGGGTCAAAAGATATAAGGAAGAGTACAGTCAGTGAATAAGAAACAAGTGGTTTTAACCAACCAGTTACCTACCAGATGAAGTTGCATTGCAAGGAAATATGAAGATATATGTTTAAACATTACAGGATCCATACGCCAGCGTTTACTTGATAGCATGGATAATAATGGGGGTTAGGTATACAACGTATTAAGTTATAAATTACAAATTGATTTTAGTAATATTAAATAAAATATTATTGTTTCATAACCGTAATAAGGATTATTTTGAGGTTTATAGTTTCAATCTTCTTTTCAAAATGAATTTTGAAAATGAATACTTAAGCTATATCCGCAATTAAAGCATAATATTATTTTATTACTAAGATAGTTACAATATTTTAAGTCTAATGGTCGTAGCTCACCGAGTACCTGCTTTACTTCAATAAATTGTTCTTTATGTGAAAATAAACTGTTTTAAAAGTTTATTTATCAAATTATAACGAATAAAATTTGTGAAATCACTTAAATTTTTTTTTTTTTTACCCCGCATATTTCAATAACAATATAATAATACAAATAAAACAAATATTACATTATTATTCTCGTGTATTAATTTATCGAATAATAAAAAAAGATAAGATTATTGTTGAAAAGATAATTCAAAGTTCCATCTCGAGATTCGAACCCAGGCCTGCGTGTTTATTAATCCTATACGCTACGTTATCCGCTAGCAGCACTTGTTATGAAGTTGTGAATTTTAGCAGTGGTATGAACCAACCAAGGTCATACGTAATTACGCCGCGCGTGTGAAAAAGCGATGACGATATGTTTTGTTTCGTTTGACGTTAGCAAGTGTACACACACAGATGTAAATACGGGCCTGCGGCGCGGGCGCGGGGACGGCGCGAAGCATGTTCACAGAAATTTCAACCATAGCGCGCCTAAGCAGTATTGAGGCGTACTGTACATGTACACGTACCCAATGCGCCATAATGGTGCAGCACGGCTTATCACTAATGACCTTCAGAATGTCATTGCCGCTCCCACGCACTCTGCTCATCATAAAAGCAGTCCTCTTACGCAGAATGGTGCTGAAAGCGTCAGTACGTGCTTCCGCAAACATTCCTGACGCGCTACAGTAACGTGGGAGCCCCAACAATTTTGAGGCGCGTGAAAATTTTGACGATAATATAGATATGACGGGGAAGGTATAGTGTGTTGGTTATTGCGCAATAGAAAAACAGTTTGCAGCTCAAATCAGATTATAATTTCACGAACAATTTAATCACACTAGCAAATTACACACTGTAGGTACACGACACAACCAGATACGGAACGCGGGACAGTTTATGCACATGTTGTTTGTACGATGTCCAATTCCAATGTCCAAGAGCTCCACATCGTGCTTGTCGCGCTGTCCTCTAACAACGACCCCCCACGAACTCAGGTCAGATTCTGTCAAGCGCCACCAGATGGCGCTGGCGTTCCGAATAGTCGTTGTCGTCACACCGCTTCCGCCTCGTTGTCAAGTCAGCTCCCGTACTAATGATGTCTCCGACACATATATGGCTAGTTCTACAAACAAGGGAATAAAATGGAATTATTTTTCGCCCATCGTTTTTTTTTATGTAAATAATTTTAAAGTTAACTATTATAATAAAACATGATGGAGTATTCTAGAATTGAAAGGGTCAGTGAAAATATTGATTAATATAGAAGTTATAGGCATTTTTCAATTTGCAGTAGACAGGGAAATGAGAGTAGATAAAGGAAAGTGACTATAAAAGATTTTTTGATCTTAAAATCGACTTGTCAGTAAACGTTGTAGTAAATACTAGTAAATATGATATAATTAAATAAATAGAACAATATATATGCAAAAATAAATCCAAATGTGTACTATAATACCAACCAGGGAAGTGATAATTTAGACAAAATAATGCTGTCGTTAAAGAGAAATAGGTAATCATTACGAAGAATATTAAGTTAAATAAAAGCTTGTAATGACGCAGTGCACAGTTTATTATGTGCCAACAGCCACAGAACAAGCCTTTTATCACTTCTCTGGAGTGTTCTCACTTCAAACTCTATGTATTTCCAGGGAAGTGATACACACGGAAGTGATATTTTGAATGTTTTGTCCCTAAATCTAGAAGATTGCTTTATATTATTACAATTAAAACTTTAATAAATCTTTCGTGCTACTAAAATCAATACTTTCAATGCATTACAATTAAATAATATTTTATAATTGAAATGTAAATACGTACCATGTGAGTGAGAATTTGTCTGACCCAAACGCAAATGTCACCACTAAACGTACGGCTAATACGACCGATCGCTGCTCAAATGAAACAAAACACAGCCGTTGCTTTGCTGTCGTCACCCCTTTCTTTCTATTTCCCGAGTGGCAACGTTACTTACTATTCAATTTCAAGGTGATTTTAACAAACTTTTAGGTGACAGGGAAGTGATACTAAATACGCGTCGCCTTTGTGAAGTCGACAAAATTCGGAGAAATAAGAGACCGTAAAACTGTTTTAACGTTTTATGGAAACCTTATGTATATGATTATTATCTTATAATAAAATTATTCTATTAAACTGCTTTTCAAACCTCATTACATGGTCTTATATTTTGCATTTTGGAATGTCGCCCCACAGGGAAGTGACAATTTTGCCCATTTTTATGTAAATTTGTCGTATAAATATTTGCTTGAGAGAAATTATTTTTAGTGTCCAATTAGAAACCCATATAAACTTTTATTTTATAGTGTCAATTAACACAAATAATTAATATATATTATTCTACGACCTGAGCCGTACCGTGAGTACTCCAGCACTACGCCGAGGAAATCGTGGACGACGACTAGAGTGGGCTCGTGAACATTTGCTCTGGGAAGATAACCAGTGGTCTGTAGTGCTGTTTACCGATGAGTCCCGGTTCGGTTTCCATCCCGATACACGTAGAGTACGTGTTTGGCGAGTTCCTGGTCGTGAAAGCCGTCTGCAATATCCTCAGGAAGTCCATTCGTACCACGGCGGGACAATTATGGTTTGGGCGGGAATTCGTGTTTGTGAAAGAACAGACCTCGTTTGGATCAGAAACGCCATGACGGCTGAAAAATACCGTAACGAGGTGCTAGTACCAATAATCTACCCCATCGACTACAAAATGGGCCAAGAACTCACGCTCATGCACGATAACGCCAGTCCGCACACAGCGAGAGTGGTGACGAGCTGGTTGGAGGTGCACGACGTATCGGTCTTAGGCTGGCCCGCTCAATCGCATGACCTAAGCCCCATAGAACACGCGTGGGACATGCTCCAAAGAAGGGCTTTGAGGAATTTCCCTGCAAACATTGCGACGGAAGAGCAACTTTTTTTGCATCTTAGTCGGACCTGGGACAATATACCGCAGCAAGACTTGGATAACTTAATCCAAAGCATGAAAAACCGTTGCAGGACCGTTATTAACGTCATGGGTCGTTTTACTGACTACTGATTTTTCACATAACTGTTAAAAACAGATTAATTTTTCCTTATTTTTCACTTTTTCTTGAGAAACACATTCATTGTTAGTTTTACCATTATTTCACGTTTTTTCTTTATTTGAATAAAATTTTGTTTACGCAAAAAAAAAATAGTTTTCTTTTATTCTGGAGTGTAGTCTGATAAATGGGCTTTATAAAAATATACATATACATGTTGTATGTTATTTTTAATAAATGAGTAAATCCAAAATATCCCTAGACAGTGTTGATTTGTGTAGTTAGTTACATTTTCTCTAAATAGTTTTAGTAACTAGTGAAAAAAAAAAAATTATGTGCAATACAAAAGAAAGGAGCCAACAAACTGCTTTGCAGTTTGGCAGAGGTAGATAATATATCTTGTAAAAAATTATTTCTGTGAATAAAGACTTTTTATTTTTTTATTTTTTCATATTAAGTAATACGGACTGACTAGAGTCTAGTTTCAATTAATTCTTATGATTGTAGGTACCAAATCTACACGAAGATAAAGCTATAAATCATGTACCTAGTTTAAGTTACTATAATTATCTGCATCTGGTATCGACCGGCCTCGAAACAAAAAACATTAATTCGATTGACTCATCTGTGAAAGTTATTGGCAGCAATATTGAGCGGTGTCTGTACCAGGCAGTAAGAGTTGTCCCTGTGGCAGGTTGTTCTCGCAGAGCGCGGACTTCGCGGGGCACCTGCTGTCCGTGCTCCTGTGCAACACGCTGCTATACATGGTGTTCTACCTGAGCATGAAGCTGCTGCACGGCGAGCGCCCGCGCTGGTACGCGTGGCTGTACCTCGTCGGCGCCACGGCCACCTGGGTGCCCGGCCTCTACTTCTTCGTCTCCGGCAGTACCGACTGGTACGTATCCCGTACCTGCTACCCTTACCTACCAATTTACCAGATATTTAAAAAATAACAACATGTAAAACATTTGCGGTAGGTAAGCTAACTATTCACTAGGTAATCGAGTCCCTCCCCCGGGCTCTTCGCCTTCCAAACGAGTGCCGCGCGGCTTGTCAACCAACGCGCGGTCGCCCCGGCCCTTAGGCCCCCACCCGCGTCGGTTCGGAGGCTCCCATAGTCCAATGCGAAGTCCGGTGTGGCGCGGCGCCCCAGAATCCTAACTTTACCCGTGGAGAGATTAGTTTCGTATCTGACGGCGTTGAGGCTGGCAAGTTTAAGTTTGCACAAAGGAAGACGTTTGCACGAAGGTACAGCGTCGACCATGGCTGTCACGTTTTCAAGTTTCAATCCCAATAATAATATAGCCAATGACTTATGGAAATCTACTTAACAATTCGGACATATTGTAGATTGTTAGGTACCCATGCTTAGAGTCCGTTCCACTGCAGAGTGCTACAGGCATGCGGCGGTTTTTTTTTGGAAATGGCCTCTCGCAGTTCAGCCTATGAGGTTGTTGTCTGCTTCACCGGGTTTGCAGGCATGCGACACAGACATAATCAAAATCAAAATCAAAATGTTTTATTTCACATAAACCTACATGGGCACTTATGAAACGTCAGAAGCTAGGTGCACGGTTCCAATTGGTCGTTTCCTATGGAGAAGAACCGGCAAGAAACTCCATGGTTACTCTTTTTAAAAATAATTGGCCTTTACAATGTTTCCAGATTACAGTAGGTATGGGAGGACAGCGCAGGCCTGTCAACAAGTACCAATTACTTGATAAAATAGAAAATGGTCTACAGATCTAAAGTCTATAAGGCCTACAAAGTCCTCACATTTACAAAATAAGAATCTATCAAAAGGATAGATAATAAAAAAAGAAAAATAATAATAAAAACCTACTAAAACCAAGTGTTATGATTCTCATTAAAACCACTAATAAAGAGGTGAAAAATTTCAAGTGTCTGTATATAATATCAATTAATAAAGAAATTATGTCAAAAAGTATATAATGTCAAATAATAAAGAAATTATGTCAAAAAGTATGTAAAAAAAAAATATATATATAATGAAATAAAAATTAAACATCGTAATTTGAGAGTAGTTAATAGACATTTACATAGTTATGCCGTTAATGAGAAGCCAGGGAAGCCACATGTGCAGAAGGAATTATTGCCAGACTAGCTTGTCTTCAACGTAGTCTTTAATCTTATAATATGCTTTTTTGATAAGGACACGTTTGATGAGGGTTTTGAACTTTCCATCGCTAAGTTCTGTAACCGGCTTTGGCAACTTGTTATAAAAACGGATGCTGTTTACAAGAAATGACTTGCTAGTTTTAGTTAATCTAAATTTAGGTAACACAATTTCATTTTTACTGCGTGTATTTATATTATGGAAATCGCTTCTTATTTTGAAGAGTCCTAAGTTTTTGCGAACATACAAAATACTTCCTAAAATATAAAGAGAAGGCAGTGTTAGTATATCAATTTCTTTGAATTTGTTTCTAAGAGACTCGCGAGGACCCATTTTATAGATTGCGCGGATTGCCCTCTTCTGTAAAATGAAAATTGAATCTACGTCAGCTGCCGATCCCCACAGCAGAACACCATAAGACATAATACTGTGGAAATAAGCAAAGTATACTAACCTAGCTGTGGCTATATCTGTCAACTGCCTTATTTTTCTTACTGCATATGCAGCTGAACTTAATCTACTTGAGAGAGCTCTAATGTGTGCGCCCCATTGTAATTTTGAATCTAAAGTAATTCCTAGAAATACAGTTTCCGTGACAGCATCTAGTCTTTTACCATCAAGTTCTAAATTCAGAAATCATAAATCTTTATATGTATAATATGTTTATCTCAACGTCGTAAGTATTACACGTTGTAACTATTTAATAATCTGTGGTATTACATGCACCGGTTATTAAATGCACAATCGTAAATAGAGAAAGGTGCGTGAGGTAGGCGGGTTGCTGTAGGAATGTTGCTAACTATATCATAATAAGTACTTCCACTTATTGTCGCGGGACTTCTTTCGTGGGACCGACTCTATCCGGACTCTATCTACAACACGCTTGATGCAAGTCATAAGTGAATACAGGAGCGTTCCGTTTCTCTGAATATACTATAGGTATTGTACTTGCCGTTCATGTGTGCTACATACCTACTTGAGTAGTTGTGACGAGCGCTATATCCATAGCAATATCGCAGGTCTACGACGCCGGCGCTGTCGCGGCACATGAACCACGAGTGCCGCGTGCTGCAGTTCTACGACTCGCACGACCTATGGCACATGCTGTCGGCCGTAGCTCTCTACTTCTCCTTCAACGCCATGCTCACGTGGGACGACGGACTCGCCGCCGTGAAACGCACCGAGATCGCTGTGTTTTGATACCTATTTAAACCATTATAATTATTTTAATAAACTTAGCTAGGTACTTAATTTCTTAATAGTGGTTTTATTTTTACAACGTCAACAACTCGATTACACGATGCAAGTAGGTATTTAAGTACCTTGAAGTCCTATTAGTGAATGTTGTGTGTGGAAGAAAGTTCAATGTGTAAGTACTTAATTACCTAGTTATAAATCAAATGTAAATACGATGAATGTACCTCGTCGTCAGTCAGCGCAACGCTTAGGTATAATCAACAAATGCTAAAATGTTAGAAAAGTAACTACACGGGATCTTTTGGCGCTTGGCAAGGACTATGGACTTCGAACTATGGGTGTCTGCCCTGAAACCCAATAGCTATAAGATACAATTATACCAATGCTGCAATGGAAAGGGGTTTACAAGGAGAACCATTGCTACAAACACGACTTTTGCCAATTCTTAGTCAGTTAGAAGTTATTATTATTTTTATTTTTTTTTTTGTTTATTTAATAAGGTACACCAACAGTTTCTATGTTATAATTTATCTTAGCGTTTATGTAAAGATTACAGGAAAAATAAAACAAAGTCTCTATATAGCACACTTTTTCAGAAATCATCAACTAAAGTACCTACATTAGTTCCACTATCGGTCAAGATATGGCGCTGACAGAAAACTGCAATATCCGCAGTGCACAGTGCTAAAATTCTCTGACTAATATAGGCCTCGCCGATGAAAATTTAAAAACATAATTATGATGTTACGGAACCCTCGGTGCGCGAGCCCGACTGGCTCATGCCCGGTTTTTTTAAAAAACATCGGCGAGACCTATAAATAATCGTTAGAGCATTGCGGTGTAGAATACATATTGCAGTTTTAGGTCAGCGCCATCTCTTGAGCGATAGTGGAACTTTTGTTGATATTTTCTGAAAAAGTGTGCTATTTAGAGACATCGTTTTATTTTTCTTGTACTTAATCTTTACATAAACTTCTATCACATAGAATTATTTCAGATTTTTCTCTTTGCAAACTTCGGAGAGAAGTTGAACAGTATTTTTTTACATTGTTCTTCAAAAGTCGAAAACCATGCGGCCTAAAACAGGAGGACAGTTTTAGTTAATTTATGTTTGAAAAGCTGAAACTCAAAACTGTTTAAAGGTAGAGTATTATAGTGAATATAAATTAAGCTATGTATTATCTGTGTAACCATTGATCCGTTTTCAGAAATAGTGAAAAAAATCAGTTTTACCTATAAAAAAGCATCACTTAGTACAATTGTACACTAAAGTGATTTATAAAATGAAATTAGGATTATAGTGTGAATTACTTAGGATTATTGTGTATTGTATACTAATTACAATAATTTGAAGGATTTAATAAAAAAACAATAGCTATTAATGTTTTTTTTACCAACTTAAACATATTTTATAGGTAAGTAATTATTATTTTTGTGAAAACCTGTATGAAATTTAAAAACGAAAATTAAAATAAAATTAATTCTAAAGCACTAATTAGTAGTAATTATCACGGCCATTTTTTCATTGGTTCTTGTTGTTAGTCGGTATCATCAGATTCTTAACAATCGTTAATTATGTTTTCTTCATCAACAGACTGATGGTATATTAGTGTTCTAATCACCATAGTCTTGTGGAATCACTCCATCCTTCAGCAGTCATCAAATCCTTCTTTTTTGCCTTAGGTATTTGGGATGTGCCCTGCCCACTGTCACTTAAGTTTAGCAATTCTTCGGGCTATATCGGTTACCTTGGTTCTCCTGCGGATCTCCTCATTCCTGATTCGATCACACAGGGAAACTCCAAGCATAGACCTCTCGGCCAATGCCCTTTGGGTGACTTTTAGCCTTCTTATAAGGCCCATTGTGAGCGACTACGTTTCAGTGCCATAAGTAATCACTGGCAACACGCACTGGTCAAAGACTTTCGTCTTGAGAGACTGCGGTATGTCGGACGAGAAGATATTGCGTAGCGTCCCGAATGCTGCCCAGCCGAGTCGGATTCGACGATTGATCTCTTTCTCGAAGTTAGACCTACCTAACTGGACAGTTTGTCCTAGATAAACATACTCATCCACGACTTCGAGTGTAGCGTCTCCGATCCTTATGAGAGTGGGTGTTACATGGGCATTTGACATGACCTTCGTTTTGTCCATGTTCATTTTAAGACCCACTCTTTCGGAGGCTCTACTGAGGTCATCGAGCATTCTACTGAGGTCCTCCATATCTCAGCTATGACTACGATATCGTTGGCAAACCAAAGGTAAGTTATGTACTCGCCATTGATGTTAATGCCAGCCCCTTTCCAGTCCAGAACCTTGAAGACGTCCTCCAGTGCAGGGGTGAACAGTTTCGGAGAGATAACGTCTTCCTGTCTCACACCTCGCTGCAGAAGGATAGGTTTCGAGGTCTGATCCTGGAGTCGGACTGACATAATGGCGTTTTCGTACAGACACTTCAGCACCTCGATATACCGATAGTCGATCTGGCACCGTTGAAGAGATCGAATCAAAGGCTTTCTCGTAGCTCACAAACGCGAAGCAGAGAGGCAGGTTATACTCTTCGGTCTTCTGTATAATCTGTCGCAGTGTATGTATGTGGTCTACGGTGCTAAAGCCTTTACGGAATCCGGCTTGTTCGGGAGGCCGGAAGTCGTCAAACCTACGCGCGAGACGGTTCGTGATGACTCTCGAAAACAGCTTGTAGACATGGCACAGAAGTAAGATGGGCCTATAATTCTTAAGAAGAACTTTGTCGCCCTTCTTAAAGAAAAGTATCACCATACCTCTGTTCCATGCTATAGTGTTTTACCCTCGAGTATGACGGAACCAAGCAGCTTCTGAAGGGCCTCTAGAACGGGTTTTTCGCCGGCCTTCAGTAGCTCGGCCGTAAATCCGTTGTCACCTGGCGCCTTGTTGTTTTAAGCTGCTTCAAAGCCATCCTAATCTCGTACAGGCTGACGTCCGGGATGTCTTCGGTATAGTGTCGTGTCAATCTAGCTCTTGGGTCGTTTGCCAGATTCGTAAAGGGGTTACTTGTTGACCTACCATACCTATACCTACTTGTTATCACAAAAGGCTTATTTTCGTTACATACAGCCTCCTTGCCGAACTGCAGCCATGGGATCTGGAGGCGATAGGCCTCGCGCGGCTGTATGAGTGGCGCGCGGAGGCACTACGCCGGGCGGAAACCCCGCTTCCGCGGCAAATTGCGGCGGAGCGGATGGACCTCAGGCGCAATCTCATGGCGGAATGGAAAGAGCGGCTGTCGCAATCCAGCACAGGCCACGCCACGACAGTGGCGATAAGACCCCTCTTTGAGGAGTGGCTAGAGAGACGCCACGGCGCCCTCACCTACCGCCTAACGCAGGTCCTCACCGGACACGGATGTTTCGGGAGGTTCCTGCACATCATCAGGCGGGAGAAAACGCCCGGGTGTCACCATTGCCAGGATAGCCCAGAGGACACGGTGGAGGTCTGCCCCGCTTGGGCGGAGCACCGCCATATCCTCGTAGAGGCGATCGGCAGTGGCGGCGACCTCTCGCGTCCAGCCCTGGTGCAAGCCATGGTCCGGAGCGGGAGGCAGTCACCTCCTTCTGCGAAGCAGTCATGCTAGAGAAGGAGGTGGCGGGATGGATGAGGGAGAGAGCCTCCTGTCCCAGCCGCCGCGGGAGACGCCCCGGGCGTCGTGAGCCGCGGGACGACTCCCGGCCACCGCAGGCGCGGGCCTGCGGACGGAGAGTAATGGGTAGCTCAACGCCATTCACTTTGTGACGAGCATAAATTGCTTAGCAACCGAATTAAAGTAATCGAATCGCAACTGAAATACTTAATACCCAAATCGCTATAGAAATCAAAGGAACTCTTCAAATTTTGATAAATGATAAATGATTTATTTTCTGTAAGTAGGTTTTTACAAACACTTTACACGTCATCATATTTTTTAAACTAGATGTGGTCGGCGTTTCCTATCTGACTACCTACTCTGAGAAGAAAGGCCGAAACAAACTCAGAGGTCACAGTCTCTTTTAAAGTCCAGACAAAATCTTGGTCAGATCGTGTGAAGACCATGTAGATTGATGTCTGAAATGGTCTTTTGAGGAAAGAACCACACAGATTGAGCGGACCTGTCCAATCAGTGCACGCATTTGTCAAAAATCGTGCAGCTCAACTCAGAAATTGAGGAGCTCAACGATTCGACGAACAATACCAAAGAAAGGACATTTGGGTAGGCCGCGTAAATTACTCAAACTGCCAGATCATGATTAAAACTAAGAAGGAAAAACAGAAAAAAATGACCCACATAGTCCTCACATTCACAATGATTAAATGAAAAATAAAAAATAAAAAAATACTTTACAAAATAAATATTCATGTCATTGTCTAAATAAAATTCATCAATGTCAAGGTGTATATAAAAAAATCCGGACATAATCTTTGAGGACCATGTAGATTAGTGTCTGAAATGATCTTTTGAGGAAAGAACCACACAGATTCAGTGGACCTGTCCAGTCAGTGCACGCATTTGTCAGTAACCGTGCAGCTCAACTCAGAACTTAACGAGCTCAACGATTCGCCGAACAATACCAAAGACAGGACATTTGGGTAGGCCGCATAAACTACTCAAACTGCCAGACCATGATTAAAATGAAAACAATGACCCACATAGTCCTCACATTCACAATAATTAAAATAATATAATACTTTATACAGTAAATGTACATGTCATTCTTTAAGTAAATAGATACTTAAAAAAAAAAATATTAAAGTGTAAAATAGCAAAATAACATTCACTGTCTAAACCTATTGGAGCAGCTCAATCCCAAGCCTTTTTGTCCTCAATATAGTCTTTTGCAGTATAATAGGCTTTCTGGCATAGTAATCGCCTTATAAAAGATTTGAATTTATTAAGGCTTACTTAGTTCTTGAATGTGGCTAGGAAGTTTATTATAAAAACGTATACATTGGCATCTAAACGAGCCACCTATTTTCTTGAGCCTTGTTGTAGGAACAACAAATTTGTGTTTGTTCCTAGTATTTATATTATGGATATCACTGTATTTTTTAAACAGATTAATATTTTTATGAGCATACAAAAGATTATCATAAATGTACTGAGAAGGCACAGTCATTATATTAATCTCTTTAAATTTGTCTCTGAGGGAGTGTCTGGGACTTAATTTATAAATGAAACGAATTGCCCTTTTTTGTAAAATAAAAATTGTCTGAATATCGGCGGCATTTCCCCACAACAGAATACCGTACGACATCACACTATGAAAATAACTAAAGTAAACTAAACGGGCTGTCTCTAAATCAGTCAAATCACGAATTTTCCTAACGGCGTATGCTGCAGAGCTAAGCTTTTTTGACAATTTATCTATATGGGGGCCCCATTGAAGCTTGGCATCCAACGTTATGCCTAAGAATACTGTGGTATCTTCGGGTTTTAACTCTTCATCCTTAATGACAACACTAGTTTCTACTTGTCTAACGTGGGGTATCGTAAACTTAATACATTTCGTTTTTTTTCCGTTAAGAAGTAGGTTATTGACATTAAACCAGTTACTTAACTACTTTTTCAAGGGCGTTATTTACATTGTCAGTAACCAGCTGCTGACGTTTGATTTTAAACAAAACAGAAGTGTCATCTGCAAACAACACTATATCATGATTATCCTTTATGAGGTACGGCAAGTCATTAATATAAATAAGGAACAAGAAAGGACCAAGAATTGAGCCCTGGGGGACCCCATTCTTACTACAGATCCGGGTGACCTTTTTCCGTTAACATCAACTCTCTGAATCCTATCACTCAAGTAAGAAGTAAGAAGATCCAGAGAGGCGTTCCGGATTCCGTAGTGGTGCAGTTTCCTGATTAATGTTTCATGAAGAACACAATCGAATGCCTTGGACACACCGCCTATATAATTTGGAGAGTTCCTTTGATTTCTCCAGGATCGCAGGATCCCATCATCAGATCCTGACCTGATGACAATGGGACCACCTGGAAATTATACCCTTTCAAACAAAAATAAATTTTTCAAATCGGTCTAGGCGTCTTCGAGTAATCGGGAAACATGCATAAAAAAATAAGAGATCCCGACGAACTGAAAACCTCCTCCTTTTTTTGAAGTCGGTTAAAAAGATTTAAGTATGTGAAGTCTGATAAAAGTTTAAGAGAATAATTGTATTCGTTTTTGTTTGTTTCTTTTTTTTGGAATGTCTAATTTAAAGTTCATTAATTATAATACAAAACCATTTAAGACAAAGACTGATTACAATTAATATAATTGCAAGACTAATAAGTTAAAACTATAATGGTTTTATAATAAAAATCATAAGAAAACCATATTTCTTTGTATAATTTACCTAAAGTTATTAATTTTTTTTTCGAACGTTCATATTCGCAAAAATTTAGCGAATGCAATTGCAAATACGAATATTTAAAAATATGCGAATACTCGCGAATGCGAATATACGTTACATCACTAGTATATAACTTACCGCTATGAGAGGTTTTTCGTTTGAGTATTAAAAAAAAAACATAGTTTCCAAGAACCCTGAAGATGGCGTTGAACTGACTACGTTACTAGATGCCAAAGTCAAAACGCTTGGGAAAAAAAACATTGCGTCACGTCATATACGCTCGTTGAGTGACAGTTTCGATTGCTTTCGTTTTACGATCTCAAAATTACATCCAAGTGAATTAATAAAAAAATTATGTGACGTTCCGTTCCTTGCAGTAACTTACCAAGTTCAGCGCCATCTATCCAGCGACTAGGGAAGCGTTAAAAAAAAATCCCTAATGAGAGGTTTTTCTATTCAGTATTAAAAAAAAAATAGTTCCCAAGAACCCTGAAGATGGCGTTGAACTGACTACGTTACTAGATGCCAAAGTCAAAACGCTTGAAAAAAAAAACATTGCGTCACGTCATACACGCTCGTTGAGTGACAGTTTCGTTTGCTTTCGTTTTACGATCTCAAAATAACATCCAAGTGAATTAATAAAAAAATTATGTGACTTCCGTTCCTTGCAGTAACTTACCAAGTTCAGCGCCATCTATCCAGCGACTAGGGAAGCGTTAAAAAAAAAAGAAAAGGAAAATCCCTCATTGGGCTTCAGGGCAGACTCCCCCAACCTCCTTTCACTTCAAAAGTACATTATTCAAAAATAAGATGGCGGCGGCGGCGTTAGTTCCAATTTTGACCACGCGCTAAAATCACCTTCTAGCGCCGGGTGGAGATAGGGGGTGCCATGAGGTAGAGAAAACCAGTCTCTCTGTCGCCAATTTTTCAGGCAGCTGGATTTGAATGTTGACTCAAGCTGTCAGTGTCAATTTTTACTACTGCTGATGTGCGGTTGACTCACAGCATAGACAGAGTAAACTATAGACTGCTGCATATCTTCTTTTTCATTCGCACAAGATTCACAAGATTCCTTACTGCGTGTCGGCTAAGCACATTAATGTGCACAACAACTAATAAGTTTGACGTTTATGAAGGAATAATAAAATAATACACTGCGATTAAACGGAAAATAAGATCTTTTTCGTGCATAATTCAATAATAGAACATTTGCGCAACTGTGAAAATGGTAAGGTGCAGTGTAATAAGCTGTAAAAATGATAGTATGAAGAAGATTGACGGATTTTTTGTCCCTTTCGGTGACACGGATACCGGTATCTTATAGTACCTACTCTTTGCACGGATACCATGAGTCTATAGATTACTCTGTCTACGACTCACAAGCACGGACTTGAAAACGAAATGAATTTCGTTCCGTTACCACTAATGTTGTTGTAAAACGTTCCAAAATTTGTAACGATACTAAAACCTAAATATATTAATAACGTTACAAAAGAAAACGATAAAGAATATCATTTCCGTAAAACAATATTAAGTAACGTTATAGGGCTTATCCGCTTGTAATAACGCTACAGGAAAAGCGTTACAGATTCATTTGTAACGTTATTCTTTATACTTTTTCGTCTTTTTTGTCATCTTCTACGAGTTCTATATGGGAACTAATTTTTTGAGCTGTTATTTAAATATTCGAGATGTTATTATGATCAGTTGAAAAACATATTGAGCAGTTATTTAATTTAATGGCGGTTGATTAATTATTGCGACAGTAAAACATGGACAGTAATAAAAGATCAATTAGACTGTTATTTTATCATACAATGTCAATTCTAAAAATAATTGAGCAGTCCAATAACTAAATGAGCGGTAAAAATGATGGAATGGGCGGTTCGCTAAATAGTTCGGCAGATCATAGCGGATGCAAGAGCGAGCGAAGCGAGCTCGGGACTTGGGGCACCCCGACTCGGACAGGTTAGGTTCGAAGGGGATGACGGGGGCTCGAGTGAGCGAGCAAAGCGAGCGAACGAGCCCCCGTCATCCCCTTCGTGTTAGGTTCCTTTAAACCCTGTAGACAGAAATAGGGGCCCCGCGAAGCGGGGCTCCGTCGACTACACACCCAAAACTACTTTACCACCTCATTGTTTATAGAATTGCTTAGAATGAGATTTATTACCGACAAATTCCGATTTATTACTGCCCACACGTAACTGCTCGTTCAATAATTTTTACCGCCCATTTAATTATTTTCCCACTCAATTATATATTCACTGATCCATTTCATTATTTTTTATTACTCATTTTTGTTTACTTTACTGCTTAGTTTTAACTGCTGAACAAGTTATTAAACGTGCCATTTATAATTTTTAACTTACCAAAACCGCTATTTACAACTGCCTCTTTAAATCAGTGCCGTTCTATATCATGAAGCTGGCAAAGTTGAGTATCGAAATGAATAACGTTATTATATCGATATATATAATAACGATATATATGATATTGTTATTGAACAGTTTAAGATTTCGTTCCGTTTGTCAGTATCGTTATAGCCAAGTTACGATCCTGGTGGAACGGTACAAATTATCGTTACCGGAACTACGCGTAACGTTATTTTGAATAACGTTTCAAGTCCCTGCTCACAACTAGTAGGTACAGTGTGCCCAGTATATCTTGACCATTGGCAATACTACCTACGCGCGCACTTGCCCTGTTATTCTATTTCAGTATTATTATAGTTTCGTATGGATTTTTATTGTTTGTGTATAGAACTTTCTTATTTGAACATAAAGACAACTGTCTTTATGTTCAAATAAGAAAGTTCTACAAACGTTGAACAGGATCACCTAGAGAACAAAGAATGAAAAATACGAACGAAACGCATTGAAATGTCAGTGACACAGTGACGTCACGTCAGCGATTGTCGCGTTCTCATTATTTTTATTTCGCAATTTCGAAAAAATCTGCATAAATTTATTGTTTTGTGTCGTATAAGTGAAATAGTTAGCTCTGGCACATATCACTGACATGGATAACCAATACTACTACAAACTGATGGCGAACTATCTATCAAAACGGAACTGTGACGAATCGTTCATGCGATATTTTTTTGGTAAGAATTCGCTAAAGAAAACACCCGAGGAGTTAGAACGTGCAGACGAGAGGAAAAGAAGACTGCAGCGGGAACGATCACGTCGATATCGAGCGTTAAAGAACGCACGTCGACAACACGAGGGCGGCGGGAGTGGCGGCGGCCGGGACAGCGCGGACGGCGACGCGGCGCGCTCCAAGTCGCGCGCCCTCGTCCTCGAGGAGGAGTACAGCGACGGCGACGAGCCGCCAACGCTGTGCGACCTCAGCTACGACGACAAGTGGCGGGAGCGCGCGCCAGCTTCCGACTGCGCGTCTGACGATAACTCGGCGCAGTCGGCGGCAGAGCTCACGGACGCGGCACTCAGCACAGATGCGCCGCTGAGCCTGCGCGAGCTGTTGAGCTCGCCCAACGCCGAGCTGGACTACCCCACCGTGCACAGCCTCATGTTCCACTGGCTGCAGACGTAACGCTGTGCTGTTCACACTCCACACTAGAATGCATGCAACAACATTGGCTCCCACTAGCTTGTTTTCGAAATCCTAAATTGTTTCCATTCATGTGCTGCACACAGCCCTGTCTTCCATAATAACTAGTTCCGGTGCTGAGTTGCCAGTAAGTAGGCAAGCATTGACAAGATTCATATCAAATGCCATGTATTTCATATCAAATGCCATGTATTTCATATCAAATGCCATGTATTTCTTAGAAACTACTGTGGGTGTGGTATTCTTACACATATCAAAATGTTGCTGCTTCTATGATATAATTGATCACATGTGTTGACAGAACCGTCCTGCTATGATTTATTGACTAATTAGATAGTAGTTTAATATGTACTTTGACTGTAGATGATAATAATTAATGGTTCAGGGTGGTTTTAGCAAGCTAAGCGATATAGGTACAAGTTTGTAAAAGGGTAATAAGCTTTCCAATGAGCAAATGGTGCATTGATGCCTCCAAGTTGTTTATTTTCACAACATTCAACACAACACACAAGTACAATGTGAATCCAGATAGGTTGTAATCATCTTATGTGAATTTTAACAGAATGCACAAGCATTAGTTTGAATAAGAAACTGTTATGTCAATAGCAGAAGTATCAAATATTGACTGCAGAGAATAAGGATGATTGTAGTTGGGTTGGCGTTTATCAATAAGAACATATCACTTATTTGCATTTGAAGCCATGCCATTGATGCCATTGCACTGAACAAGGGGTAGTCAGTAGTCTGCATTTGTGGTGATAGTATGTGCAGAGATGTGCTATAAACACGCGGGCTAGCGTGTTGTGGGTGCTGTGTTGTAAGTGCAGCGCCGGCCAATAGCTCATAGAGTATTCCACTAGACAATAAGCTGTTGTTAAGTTGCCATATCCTAATATTTAGATACTCAACAATTATACATAATTTTATTATAATTATATGCATAGAAAAGTATAGAGTATTATATACCTATAGTTTGTGATACGAATGAATTTACATTTTGTGTGAAATCTACAATGTTAGGTGAAACAGGTTCATAGCATAAGTTAGTGCGGCAAGTGGTGTCATGGACTAGCGGTGTGTCCTGACTCCTGGCCCGCACTGGGTGCACACACGGCAGTGCTCCATGTATGTGTGAGACATTGCTAAATACAACATTCCTATAACAAAATTACATAAACAGCCTGTATTTGCTGGCAGTGGTGTGAATTGAGCTAATGCTAGCAATATGTGGTGCAAACAAGATGATGTGATGTGCAACCGTGTATGGTGATGTATAAAGTACCAACCAAGTCAATATTTTTTAAATATGTAGGTACTTGATTCAAAGTAAGTGATTGGTATTTAAATCTAATCAAATTTTTTTTAATTACACATGTTTGCTAGACCTACAGGATGAGTTTTTGAAAAGGGATCACTATGTCAGCCTTGCCAGCTAACTTTGAGTAATAAATTTGGATAAAATACTTTTGATTGTAATAAAAAGGAAGATTTTTTTTATCTAAGTATGCAGCTGCATATTTATGACGAACTCGAACACCCCTCAAGATAAACCCAAGATGGATATCTAAATCAACTTTTCTGTTTCCAACAGATAACATGTCTAGCTCTTAAAACCAACTCTGATTAAATATTAATATCCTGGAGGTTTACAGGGTGAAGTTTTTTATTCTAATATATTATTTTCTGAAGTGGGACTTCAGGTCGAAAACCGAATCTCTAAGTGTCTAAACACACTATGCCGAAGTTACGCGACCGAAGTTCGGCATGATTACGCCTGCAATGCTATTTGATTTACTGACGACACATTATGCCGAAATTACGTTGCGTTAAATAGCATTGAAATAGCATTGCGGGCGTAATCTTGCCGAACTTCGGTCGCGTAACTTCGGCATAGTGTGTTTAGACACTTAGATTTTAAGCTAAAACTAATAGAGCGAAATTAATGACTACCTATATTTTTTTAAAGTCTACCGGACTTTTCTTTACCCTGGAACCGAATCTAAACTTTTATAAAAACATATATAATCACATGCAAAGCTAGTATATTGATATAGATAATATTGTCATGTTTAAAAGTCAAAAGAAATAATAATTATTTTTTAATTTTCCATGTTTTTATTTGTTTAAATCACCTACTCGTGTAAAAACATCAAAATTCCAGTAGCTACATTCCGTGGGTGCTTACTGCTATTCTATTGTCATTAGCTAATCTGTCCCATTCCCATCTCAAAAATTCGTTCTGTAGGTAGGTATACAAATATCTAGTTTCGATGTGACTGGTTTAATAACTACTTATTTGCATTTATATATATAATATTATATACTCTAGATAAGGGCAGATTTTTCCATCGCCAGATGACTTTTAGTCGAGGAATAAAATTGACGTTTGACAGTAGTTGTATGAAATAACTGTCAAAAATTCAAAATGATTCTTCCGATCAAATTATCTGGGGTTGGAAAAATCAGCCCTTAATCTACTAAATACTCTGGTTTTGAATATTTTGCTCTCTTATGTTTAATTAACAAAGGAAGTACGCTAAATACTAAAATAATTTTTAAATTGTAGGCACATGAACAGTTATGGTGTGTACGTTGCTGGTCACTTTTAACAAAATGTTAACTTATTATAAAGGTGCAGTCGAAAGTTGGCAAGACCGCAAATATTTCGCTGTTTTAGTAATATTCTTGAATATTATTGAAAACAGCGCAATATTTGAGTTAGTTGCCAACTTTCAGAATTCCCCCTTTTAAGTAGGGTAGGGACTTTAGGGCTGAAACTGCGTTAAGCGGGCGCCCGCGACGGCCTCCTTAGGAACGCGACCGACGGTCCGCGTATTTTATTTACGCAGTTATTTTAAAACTATGATATCTCTTAAGATATTCATTGAAATCAAATGATGTCAAGGGCAATTTTGATCAAAATTAAATACTTGTGATGAATAACGTATTAATTTGGATAAAAATTAATATCATGTTTATAAAGTGTCCTAACACACTATGCCGAGGGTACGCGACTGAAGCTCCGCGGCTGATTTTACGTTCCGACGTATTCGGCTGATATGACACACCATAAGTGCCGAACTTACACGGCAGAAATTCAGTTGCGCACACGCGGGGCGCGGGCATGCCTGCCTCTCTTCTTCGGCAATCCAACCGAACTTCGGTTGACAGAATACGAATTGCCGCTGAAGTTACGCCCGACCGAAGTTCAGATGTACGCTATAACGCAACATATTTTCGGCATAATGTGTCGTCAGTAATTCAAATGGCATTGCAGGCGTAATCATGCCGAACTTCGGTCGCGTACCTTCGGCATAGTGTGTTTAGACACTAACCGTTTACACAGCGTACGTAACGGAAGCTCTCTAAAGGAACGTTTTTCCCGTTTTTGCAACATTTTTCATTGATGCTCCGCTCCTATTGGTCGTAGCGTGATGTTATATAGCCCATAGCCTTCCTCAATAAATGGACTATCCAACAAAATCTTCAGCTTTATAATATTAGTATAGATTTTTAATGAGATAAAGGCAAACACACTTTCTAAAGACTAATAATCATTCATTTTAGATAAAAATGTGTTTGTCTAAAAAGTATCCAGTTTCGGCTAACATTACCCAACATCAATGAGACATACTGTATACTTAGGTATTATTTATTACTTGACTGCTCGAGTGCAATCGTGAAATGGGCCCTCAATCCAGATGCACATGTTTTTTTTTTTATCGAACGTGCGCCCAGTATCACATAGCGTAATTGACTATACAGGATAGCCTAATTGACTATACAGGATAGCGTAATTGACTATACAGGATAGCGTAATTGACTATACAGGATAGCGTAATTGACTATACAGGGTGAATTTTTCAAGTGGGCGTGGATGGCCAAATCCGAAATTATGAGGAATAGCGAAAAGTACTCAAAGGAGTCGCGGACTCGATTTTGATGAAAAACTAAAACTGCATTATTGGATTTTTGAAAAATCTATATTTCTAACCAGGAATCGAACCCGTTGATTTTGATTTAAAAAAAAAACACACTGTATTATTACACCACTCGATAGTGTCCCTAATAAGGATCAAATTCTGGGAAGTAATGACATGCGGCAAACTTAAGGAAAATGTTGGATTTTACTAAACTGCTTCTTATTTTAAAGTATTTAAACCGACATTACCTGTACTTTGTTCGAAATGATGCTCAATACACACGCAGCGCAGTTACCTTCACAACATTATGTTCTAAGAACAAATTTTGAATGCAGTACAATCCTTGAGACGTCGAATCCAGCTATGTATGAACACTATGGTCATCATTTTGAACAAATTAATCAGTTAAGTAAGGTTTAATAGATGGGTGACATAAGAAAAATAAAAATGTTTTTTTTTTAATTAGCTCTTTTCTTTAGTTTCCCGTATGTCATTACTTCCCAGAATTCGATCCTTATCAGTGACACTATCGAATGGTGTAATAATACCTACAGTGTTTTTTTTTCACAATCAACGGGTTCGATTCCTGGCTAGAAATATTGATTTTTCAAAAATCCAATGATGCAGTTCTAGTTTTCATCAAAATCGAGCCGTCGCGGGCTGAGTACTTTTCGCTATTCCTCATAGTTTCGGATTTGGCCATCCACGCCCACTTGGAAAATTCACCCTGTACTTATACACGATTTTAGGTTTGGTCCCATAGTAAAAGTTGTTCATAATAACGAGTACAATGAATGAGTTGTTAATGTTGTTAACCAATAACCCTGTATATTACTTACTGAACAAGCCCGTGCGTGTTACCGATGGCGGGCACCGATGCGCGGGCGCGGGGCCCGCCTCCCCGCGATGGATGCCCGCGCGGTTCCCCGCAACGGAGGACTTTTGTATAGAACCGCGCGGGCGTCCGCTTAACGCAGTTTCAGCCTTAGGAATACATTAAATGTTGTTTCCTACGATAGACTAAGTTATTTTGTTTGCTTTAAGTGTCGCTACTGGTTTCACAGATTTCAGGGTTCTTGCAATTTAATCGTTTGACTGCGGACTGCGGTCGCAACGTGTCATGTCAATTGTATGAAAAAAAACTAGCCAAGTGCGAGTCGGACTCGCACGAAGGGTTCCGTACCCAAAGGGTAAAACGGGACCCTAAGACTACGCTGTCCGTCTGTCACCAGGCCGTATCTCATGAACCGTGATAGTTAGTTGAAATTTTCACACATGATGTACCTATTTCTGTTGCCGCTATAACAACAAATACTAAAAACAGAATAAAATGAATATTTAAAGGGGGCTGCCATCCCATACAAAAAACGTGTTTTCTTTTCGGTGTTTTTGCCTTGTGGCACGGAACCCTTCGTGTGTGAGTCCGACTCGCACTTTGCCAGTTTTTAGTATTTGTTGTTATAGCGGCAATAGAAGTTTTTTTTATATTTATTTAATCCTTAATGTTACAATTTTATTTTAACATAACACCTGCCAAACTGCAAAGCAATTTGTCGGCAGTTAGTAGGTTCTCGTGGTTTTTGCACTACTTTTTGCTTGATTAAATATTTAAATTAAATTAAGTTAAAACTAAGACTAAAACCATGGCTCTGTAGGCAAGGATTCCATACGTAACTCAAACTCAAAGCATTTATTTCAATTATATGACACCATTAACAGGCACTTTTGAATTGTTAAGAAGTCGGTCAGTCAGAAAATATGAAGCTAGTTGAATATTATACCTATAACTGTGAATACAGAGTATAATAGTTACCTGCACAACCACCGATTCTACAAGATACAACCACAGCTACTACACTCAACGGCATTAGCCAACAAACGTCATGAGACCATCCCATAGTACCTAATCTGAAATACATCATCTATAAAAATTTCAACTGTCTAGCTATTACGGTTCACGAGATACAGCCTGGTGACAGACAGACAGACGGATAGTGGAGTCTTAGTAATAGGGTCCCGTTTTTACCCTTTGGGTACGGAACCCTAAAAAAGTGGTCAAACGCTTAAATTGAAAGAGCCCTAAGACTCGTTACATAAACCTTATTGTAAATTCTGTTTTATTAATTCAGTGGAACTCCAAAGTGCATGGCACACTTATTAAAGACGGTACCTAATGCCTTGTAGAATTATAGGTGCAAAGTAGAAGTTTGTCATGAGTTCATGATTCCTCAACACATTCAAGTTCGATGCGAGTTAGATGAAAAATGGCAGAGAACCAGTACAGTTAGGTTTAAACAAAAGTAATCAATTGTGACATAGTTATAACAGGCCACGAGCTGTGCATTGTGACATAGTTATAACAGTGTGCCACGAGCTGTGCATTGTGACATAGTTATAACAATGTGCCACGAGCTGTGCATTGTGACATAGTTATAACAGTGTGCCACGAGCTGTGCATTGTGACATAGTTATAACAATGTGCCACGAGCTGTGCATTGTGACATAGTTATAACAGTGTGCCACGAGCTGTGCATTGTGACATAGTTATAACAATGTGCCACGAGCTGTGCATTGTGACATAGTTATAACAATGTGACACGAGCTGTGCATTGTGACATAGTTATAACAGTGTGCCACGAGCTGTGCATTGTGACATAGTTATAACAGTGTGCCACGAGCTGTGCATTGTGACATAGTTATAACAGTGTGCCACGAGCTGTGCATTGTGACATAGTTATAACAGTGTGCCACGAGCTGTGCATTGTGACATAGTTATAACAATGTGACACGAGCTGTGCATTGTGACATAGTTATAACAGTGTGCCACGAGCTGTGCATTGTGACATAGTTATAACAGTGTGCCACGAGCTGTGCATTGTGACATAGTTATAACAGTGTGCCACGAGCTGTGCATTGTGACATAGTTATAACAGTGTGCCACGAGCTGTGCATTGTGACATAGTTATAACAGTGTGCCACGAGCTGTGCATTGTGACATAGTTATAACAGTGTGCCACGAGCTGTGCATTGTGACATAGTTATAACAATGTGACACGAGCTGTGCATTGTGACATAGTTATAACAGTGTGCCACGAGCTGTGCATTGTGACTTAGTTATAACAGTGTGCCACGAGCTGTGCATTGTGACATAGTTATAACAGTGTGCCACGAGCTGTGCATTGTGACATAGTTATAACAGTGTGCCACGAGCTTAGCATTGTGACATAATTATAACAATGTGCCACGAGCTGTGCATTGTGACAGAGTTTAAAAAAAAAAAATATAACAGTGTGCCACGAGCAGTGCATTGCTTGTGTCGTTGCGGCTCTTAGTGCAGGGACACCATCAACGTATTCGACGCGTACAGCCATATTATTAGTTTAGACTTAGTTTTAAGTAATCTATTGAAGGCTCTAATTTGTAACAGAATATTATACACAGTTATAGGTACCTACTTATATGTATACCTACATGAGCTGGTCATACCACTGCACTGTCCTCTGGCGCAGGTGCGGTCAGCGACGAAAGTAGTAATCTTTACATACATCTGGATTCGATGCACTGTTTTTTCAGCATGTCCTACTTTAGTTGCTGGCCATACCTCAGTGGTGTTTTCAGTTTCGGATGCAACTATGATAAGTATTATCGTTCCGATCCTGGAGTTCACTTAATTCACCTGGGTTAATACACCTAGGTGCATTAACTATACCTACCTACTATTCTACTTGTAGCTACATTTATAATTAAAAGTTCAGTCTATATTTTTTAAGTAAATTTTATTCAAACAACACTACTTTAACAAATTAAAATGTTTATCATTGATGAACTAGGCGAATAAAGTTTACTTTTAGTATACCTACTTAGTGCACCTGGGTGAATAATATATAACATATAACAAAAAGTATGGTTAATGCACCTAGGTGAATGCACCCAGGTGAATTAATTAAACTCCAGGGTTCCAATAGGTGCTTTCGTTCTCAGTTTTGTAAGTCTTAATAAATTATAGTTACGGTACTGGCAGCTAACAATGATGTTATGGTAAATAAAGAAGAACTGGAAATGAGGCGTATTCTGAACAAACTGAAAAGATTATAATTATATTTTGTTAGTGCTTATGATCAGTGCTAAATATAGTGCCATTAGTGACGTGGTGTTTAGCAGACGACCCTTGCGCCTGCGCGGCGATGCCTTCGACGAAATTTTATGTTATGTGAACTATGCGTAGGTACTTTAAGGTAGTGCCATATTAAAAGAGCTTCCTGTCTATTTTTAATTACCTACTAGTCTTTTATTAATATCATACCTGCCGCCATCGGCGTAACCAACACCAGGGTCCAATGAAGATCCCGGAGCCCCTATGTTCTATGTTTGGTTTCCGCACTTAGTCCTTCAGTGGACCATTGTGCGTGATCCCGGAGCCCCTTGCATGTGCTGAGATGGCTACCGTGTGGTTTTATTTCAAGTAACACGTACAGTGACTGCCCGACGAGCAGTGGTGGCCCAGTGGTAACGGCCGCGACTTACGAGTTGTAGGTCGTAGGTTCGAACCCAGACAGGCGCTTTACTTTGTGTAAATTATTTCATCACCACTGCTCTCAAAACGGTGAAGGAAAACATCGTGAGGAAACCGGCATATCCTAGAACCAAAAATTCGAAGACATGTGACATCTGCCAATCCGCACTGGGCCCGCGTGGTGGATTACGGCCCTCTCCCTCTCACCGAGAGGAGGCCTGTGTCCCAGCAGTGGGAACATTATAGGCTGATTATGTACAGTGACTACACACAACCCAAGGCCTACAGACCCATAAGCCTCACATCCTTTCTACTAAAGACCCTAGAGAGGCTCTGTGATCGACACATCCGAAATGGACCTCTTCGGGCAAAGCCACTCCACAAACAACAGCATGCGTACTCCACAGGCAGATCAACGGAATCGCTACACAGCGTGGTATCCAAAATTGAATGCGCAGTGGACCACAAATGCTCAGCACTGGCAGCCTTCATTGACATCGAGGGCGCCTTTGATAAAACCACTTTCAACAGCATCAGCACGGCCCTAGACAGACACAATATAGACCCGTCTCTGAGCGGCTGGATCACCAACATGCTCAAGCGAAGGGCAGTACAAGTGACCGTAAACGACACCACAAGAGCCATAGTGGCGAAGGGCTGCCCGCAAGGGGGCGTCCTGTCGCCGCTTCTATGGAACCTGGTCGTAGACAGTCTAATAAAAGAACTCAACGACAAAGGTTACTATACCGTAGGATACGCCGACGATATAATAATAAATGGCACCCACGAAAACACACTGTGCAATCTAATGCGCCAGGCCCTGAAAATAGTGGAAAACTGGTGTGGTAAACACCAACTATCAGTGAATCCCACAAAAACTGAACTGGTTCTCTTCACGAAAAAGAGGAAACTGACGACACTACAACTACCACGTTTCTTTGGTACAACCCTAAGCCTATCAACTGAAACCAAATACCTGGGCATCTTTTTGGACAAACAGCTGAACTGGGCAAAACACGAGCTATATTACCACGAAAGCCAGCATATCCCAATGCAAGCGAATGCTTAGCAAGAATTGGGGGATTAGCCCCAGGGTTACTCACTGGCTATACACCACAGTCATCCGACCAATCATCACATACGGCTCACTAGTCTGGTGGCCCAGAACAGACCTGAACACAGCTCAAAAAGACCTTGGAAAGCTGCAGCGGTTCGCGTGTGTGGCAATCACTGGCTGCATGAGAACTACACCCACTGCTGCCCTACAGGCTATGCTTGGACTGCCGCCTCTACACCTCATAGTGAGGGAGGAGGCGACCCTGGCTGCCTTTAGGCTCTTCAAATCAGGGACCCTGAGCAAAGACTCTAGGGTCAAACACATACGTTTAAAAGAAGATGCGATCAAACTGCAGCCAATGATGGCATCACCCTGCGACAGAGCCCCGAAACAATACTGCTTCCAAAAACATTACAACATAGTGCTTGAAGAGGAGCGGTGCGACCACTCAGGCCCGAAAGAACTGAGGATTTACACTGATGGCTCAAAGACCGACTGCGGAACTGGAGTCGGAGTCTTCTCACACGACCTCAACATAAAAATATCCAAACCAACCGCTGGGAATGCTCAACACGGTCTACCAAGCAGAGTGTGTGGGCATAATGCAAGCGGCTTATGCCATAGCGGCCAGGAGAGTCACGGACACCCATGTTCGCATACTCTCTGATAGCGCTTCAGTCCTCCAATCTTTAGAAAAAAAATGCATCACATCGAACCTAATACTAGAATGTCACAATGCGCTCGAGCGGGTAACTGTATCGAACCGCAATACAGTGACACTACAATGGATAAAAGGACACAGTGGATCGCTAGGCAACGACGCAGCTGACGAGCTGGCCAGAAGGGCTTCCAGTATGTCAGTCTGTGGACCGGAACCTATCGTGCCCATCCCCTTCAACCAACTACGCAGGTGGCTACAGGAGCACACCCACACACAAGCAGAAAGCTGGTGGACGTCGTCACCAGGCTGCAGGCAGTCCAAAGAAGCCATGCCGTTATTGGATGGCAGGCTAACCAGGCGCTTACTACGACTGGACAGGAAAGGCCTGCGCCTGGTGACGGGGACCATCACGGGACACTGCTCACTAAATAAACACTTTTACACATTAGGCATAACAGACAGTCCCCTGTGCAAGGCTTGCATGGAGGCTGATGAAACCATTGCGCATGTGCTCTTTGAGTGCACAGGCGTCACCCCGATAAGGTCAGAAACCCTCGGGACACCCAGATCGTACACAGATGTTCTTAACAGACCAGGAGATTTGATCAGCTTCTGGAGGCTGGTTGGAATAACCACCGACGGCCGCCATGGCCCACGCACAATGGTCCACTGAAGGACTAAGTGCGGAAACCAAACCCGTAACATAGAACACGTACAGTGCTGGATTTACACATTTGCCGCCCCAAAGCTATAAAATTTTCGCCGCCCCTAACTGACACGAAGACAGTCGAGGCGGCAGCGGCAGGCCCTCCCGAGGCGGCACGAGTGGGGAAGCGGCTGCTGCCGCCGCCGCCGCCGCAGCCCCACCGTGTTCGCAGCCTTAAGCCACGTTTTCACTAGGGGACATTTGTTCCGCGACTCTGTCGCTCGACACGAAATTCACGTGTCCCTCGCGATGTCGCCCGACGTCGCTTGGGACATTTACGGGTCGCGCAACTTGTCGCTAGTCGATGCTCTGTGTCGTGAGCGTCGACACGCGCGACCTTCGTGTCCCTCGACAGTCGCCGGACAGGCTTTGAGTAGTGAGAACGTGTGTCGCTTATTATGTAAGCTGCACTGAACAATACTACTTCCTCGGGCGACATACGTACTGATCACGACTGGCTAATGTGAACAAGTCATATGTCGCGGGACATTGTCCCACAACTTTTGCAGAGACAACTACGTGAATTTCGAGCGATAAGTATCTGCGACATGTCCCCTAGTGAAAACGCAGCTTTACTTTTTTTCTGTACCAATTTGTTTTTGGGCCAATTTTGCCGCTCTCCTATTTTTGCCGCCCTTGCAGCTTCAGCTTTTTCAGCTTCTATAGTAAATCCGGCACTGAACACGTACAATCGCGGCCTTTTCCGCCTGATCACTAATGTTTTCGTCTAAATCTTGCGGCGCGGCGGCGCCTCCAAGACACGCTCCCCTAAAGCACAAAATAGGTACAGATAGTACAGAAGGCAATCACATGTGTATCAGGTAAGTACTTCACTTTTCATAGCTACGCTCGGCGGTCGCGCTAGGGTTGTCATCTTTGGCTTATGCACAAAAAACTATCGTGGTAGTGGCACTCGTATCTAGTTGTTTGATTTATTGTTGAGCTTATTCTACAATATTAAAACAAAACAATAAACATAGTATTACAATACAAAAAGTTTACAGAACAAAAACATAAAATTTTACATTTGTCAATTTTCGCTATCGAAAATCCATAATAACTTCAAAACGGATTACTCACCCTATTTACAAAATTTATGTTGCCCTATCCGTTTTAGACTTAAACCTATCAAATGACACTAAAAACCACACAATATGTAGGTACACAAAAAAAAAATTATGTTTTCAACTTACGTAATAGTTGGTGGTGTGAATTTACCTTACAAAAAAGTTACTTCGTTTATACTGATTCAAAATAGAAAACTAATACCTACTTATACATATAAATCTAGCTTAGATAGGCATTTTTTTTGTTGCTCCAGTTATACACTTCACAGACGCGTGTCTCAAGCGGATGGCACCCGCGCTCGCACTACTCCCAACCCGTCCGAGATAACGTGTCCGTGAGCGGTGTCTATGTGTGCGTTGCTCGAGCGCACTTTGTATGTAGATTGCCTTCTGTACTATCTGTATTTTGTGCCTAAAGTTTTTAGGAAAGCGATAACGCAATTAATTGCAACCTGTACTGCGCTGCTTAAACCGCGTTTCCATTAGGCAAGTCTTGCATGCAAGTATGACGTCACACTTGCGTGCAAGTGATTTGAATTGAAAACAGAAATTTGTTCAACTTGCAGCTTGCATACAAGATTTTAGTGGCATACAAGTTTTTCTAGTTGTACCTAGTGTACATCATGAGTAGAAGACGTGCTGTGGTTGCCGCTGCGAAATAATTATACTTACGTATACTTAGTAAAATAACAAAAAAAAACATCGACGTCGACCAATTCAGTGGGTTAGAAACTGGATTCACATAAGCGATGCTTACGGTGCGTCCAATAATCTATTAAAAGAATGTGGTATTAAAAAAATATGGTACGCAGTGATCGTATTTTATTTTTCACTTCTTTAACGGTCAATACAATACCATTGAGGTTCATCACTTCGATTAATTTTCTATAAGCTGATTCGCGTGCTTCTCGATTTTTACCCGACTGCGCGACGCAAAGGAGTGGTAATTTTAAAGATGGTTTTCTGGTTCCCAGAGACAATCATGTCTATGATATTCTTTAATAAATATTATTGTTTTCTCCGTATCCCACTTAGAAGTCATTTTTACAAAATAATCCTGCACATAATCTATACACCTGCGCATGCGCTTGCAACTTGTATGCAAATGAGCTGACTTGAGTGTTGTGTGTACAAGTTTAAACCTAATTGCATCCAAGTTGCAACTTGTTTGCAAGCTGTGGTTTCCACTATACAAATTGCATGCAACTTGCAACTTGTATGCAAGTCATTTGCATAATGGAAACGCAGCTTTAGTGACGCATCACGTGTGCTCCTTTTGCGAATTTTACGGACGAACTATTTGACCTTGGCGCGCTTACTAGAGAGCGCTTCAATGTGTTGAGTGCAAGCAAAAATGAACTTAGTGGTGGTCAGGCGGGATTGTCCGCGATAGTACATCGTCAAAAAAAAAATCTGCTGCTACCCTTATATTAAGTACCTACCTACCTACAGACTGCTGATATTTTTTTCTCGATTACGATGTTGGTCCTATTGAAAAAGTTATTCAGTTTGATGGTATGTTCACCTAACGCAAAGAGAATAATTAGTCTTTGACCTAACGCGACAAAATGTATGGAGCAGCTGATAATTACTTTCGCAATTCCATACCTACAGGAACATTTTTCAATGACATCGACATAATATATTTCTGTACCTACATATTATTTGAAGGTAGTCACAGACGATAGCTATAACTCCTACGTACCTACCTACGCAATATGGGGCATGTGCACGAATATGGTACTAGTTCAATGTCAACCGCATTGCTAGTTTACGTCACCAGGTAGAGGTCGGTACTTCAGATAAATAATTATACCTAATATCAACACGTCCTGTAATCTTTATAAAGAATTGCTCTAGCCCCCAAAAAGCGTCACTTCGATCGGGTTCGGGGCCAACGACCCTGCTCCAACGAAATTGAAATCAATCAGAACGTGCAGACTCTAGATAGCGCTGTATGACTGGTCCTGTCGCAGGGCTTGTCTGGCAGGTTGCGAGTTGTGCGCGAGCACTCACAGCACTTACCCTTTCGTCTCGACTACGCTCCGTAATTGCCAAGTAAGTACCTATTAGTTAACCATGGAATGTATTCGCCTTAAGCACAAAACTAATTTTATAATGAATAATCCTAATCCCACTGGATCAAATATAGTTACTTTATGATTAATAGTTATTTTCTTTACACATTTAGGTTTACATAAGTACTTACTTAATAAGAGTGAATTGAATATTGTTTCCGTTAAATAAAATTTAATAAATATGTAAGTAATCTTACAATCTTGCTTAAAAATAAATTAATTATAACATAGTTAATACAAAAATTGATATTGGTTTATGCATCTCTAGTAGGTACCAAGATCCTGTATCACAACATTCACAGCATTCTTATCAGATTATAATAGGTACCAACCACTACCTGTGTACCTACCCACCTAACAGACTAATATTAAATAATGTTCATTACCTATAGGTAATACTATAGTACCTACATTAAAATAAAACATCTGACAATAAAACAAAATATTAAAATCAACAATTATGGTTGTGTTGCGTCGTTCTTGATTTTTGATTTACCATTGAGATGGGAAAAACATGGAGAGGCCGCGTTATTCTATACATACATTTGCTTATACAAATATGAGTGAAATATGATTCAGAATACGAAATATCGTTTTGTCTCGTTCTTTCTAATAAGATAGTCGTATTTGATAAAAGAGACAACAATATTTTAAGTTGTTGCTCATTTTGGCAACATTTTGACGTGACGTAGTACAATTTGTAGGTAAGGTGCCGTATCAGCCATCTTTTGCGACAAGTTTCGTGGTAGTTTTGCTGTCAAATGGTTGTTTACTTTTTGTATTATTGAGATTTGCGAGAAATATACAAGGATTTTTACCTTTTAAAACTGCATGCAAATGTTGGAAAACAACAATTCAACATGTCTGTGTGTTGTATTGTGAAGTGTGGTGCAAGAAAGAATGAAAATCAACCTTTAATGTCTTTGCAGAGGTTAATAGCCGGTTTTCATGCAAAAATACATTTAATAATACACATTCGATGATACAGTTGTGACGCGATCATGAATTTATGGCTAAAGTATTGATATTTGGGTTCATTTCCGTATAATAGACCTTTTTAGTATATTTTGTTAATTCATTTGTTTGTTTACAATAATATGTCAAATGGAATAGGGTTGTACCGTTGCCGTAATAGTTTTCTCCGCTGAAACGTCATCGACATATTCTGCGATGTGATAATAAATAATTCTGTGTCTTATTCGGTCCGAGTGACCTTGCCAGGTCCGTCCTCTGGTTCACAGCACCGAAATTAAAATATTTTATTTCACATAAACCTACATCATGGCCACTTAGGAAACGTCAGTAGCTAGGTCATCATCATCATTTCAGCCGAAAGACGTCCACTGCTGGACATAGGCCTCTCCGAAAGGGGGGGGGGGGGGGGGGTTGCCATAATCGCCACGCTTGGCAGGCGGTTTGGTGATTGCAGTATAGTTTGGTGGTGAAATGCATAGAGAACGCTGCTGCCCATTCTCCGGTACGACCCTTAGTCGCCTTTTACGACACCCACGGGAAGTATGGGGTAGTGCTATTCTTTAAGTCCGGCACCACACAGACTGTGGAGTTTCTTGCCAGTGCAGTAGCTAGGTGCACGGTTCTAATTGGTTGCTTCCTATGGGGAAGAACTGGCAAGAAACTCCACAATTTTTACAATGTTTTCTAATTTGTTAAGTACCTGGTACTGATTTTAATAAATAAATAACTCGTTTTTTATTAAATTTATGGACTATCTGTTTCTCTCTTCTCGCCACTGCAAATTTATTACCGAAAAAACTCAGTGAAAGCTGAAGTGACGGTAACTGAGAGTTTTTACATTTGGTACTTACGCTATCAGATGCATTTATAAGTAGGTATCTTATTATATTGCCATTTGTCTTCACAACTGGTTTGTACATAATACACATTGTTTGTACATAATACAGGTTTGTACACAACTATAATATTTTCTCTGAAAATTCTAACTCTAATAAAAGATTTTCTTTTTTGACATGTATACCTACCGATAAATAGTTCAGTAATTAACCATGAGTCTTTCGTTTCACGCATCACGAAAGATTATAAATAAAGTATTTTTGCACACTTTATTTTTATGAAAAACTATAAAGTTACCGAAAATAAAGTAACAAACGTTATTATAAAGTATGGTTGGCAACCGTAATTACAACTGACTTTAATTTAGTAAGTTATTATGATCCAAACGTAATAACTAGTAAGACTCATATTTAGTATCGATACTCGATAATAGTAACACCTATGTTCCTTGATTGACACAACCCTAGCAGTGGCAGCCATTTTATGCGACAAAACGAGTTGTAGGTATGCACCCTTTTTTTGTAGGTATTTCCAGTCCATACTTTTTTATGTCAATGTGATTTACTTATAATCAACGTAAGGCGCGTTTCACACATCCCGGCAACCGGGTAGCCGGTGCCGGGTACCCGGCGGCGAAGTGTATAGCCATGTACGTTAGTTTTCACACGTACCGGCGGCGGCGTAGTTTGCCTGGCAAGTGTTACGTGTTACCGGATAGTCGGCAGTGTCGGCACCGGCAGGGGCGGGCATTCCATAGAGTGATAAAGACAGTGTCTACCTTGGAGAACTGATATAATATTACATAAGTAAGTCAATAAACAAAACTTAACAAAATATAAAAATTCTTAAATCATAAATCAGCTCCACCTACCGAGCGTCGGTAGTATCATTAAGATTTCTTGATTCGCGCTGCACTGGCGCCTCACAATCTCAACGGCGAAGACACAAACTATTCGTCACTAAATGTTTAGATGTGTGCTCTCGCGGTCAGTCGTGCTCATACGATTTTATGAGTGTGTGCGCGCCTATAACTACGTGGCACACAATGACAAAAATAACGCACACAACTGCGATAATAGACAGTGTCTTTACTGTAGTTTCTCATAGAGCAGAACACGAAAACTGCCGAGGAGCAGGCGAACTCCCACCGAACTTGCCCGAACGGAAGTTGGCTATGCAATGCAAGTACCTATTTTAGTTTGTTTTTTTGTTTGTTTGTTACGCAATTACTCCGCCAATTGTGGACCGATTTTCAAAATTCTTTTTTTGTTTGAAAGGGTATACTCTCGAGGTGGTCCCATTATCATCAAGTTGGAATCTGATGAGAGGATCCCATGGAAATCGAGGGAAACCCTCAAATTTTATAGGCAATGCTATAACGATTTAGGTATTTTTTAAAATAACTTGAGCATTTGCTCTCGGAAATCATCATTTGGTAAAGTGGAGCTGATGAAGAAGACCACAGATGGCCATTGGAACTACTCAATGACAAATATTTCACGGGTTGCGATTCGATGACTTTATTAAGGTTGCTAAGCAATTTATGCTCGTCACAAAGCGTATGGTGACTGGTTGTTGAGGAGTTCTCCTGGTTCTTACCAGGAGAACTCCTCAACAATTAACGTCCCAACATCGGGAAAAGCAATATTTTGTAACAAGTGATGAGCAGTTAACATTAGGCTATTGTAACTTAGATAAATTACAAACGGACCCACTAAAAAGTGAAAAATAAAAACTTTTTACGAAAAAAAAACAACCGACTTCCAAAAAAAAACACTACAAATTGAAAAATAACTTTAATTTCGGAAGTCGGTGTCTTTGGTTCCGCATTTTCGTTTATTGACACCGACTTCCGAAATTAAAGTTATTTTTTGTACAAAAATTTATTTGTCGTACTTATAATATCCTTTTTAACCGACTTCAAAAAAGGAGAAGGTTTTTGTTCGCGTCACCTCGGAACTACGAGCGACAGATACGCCAATAAGCGTCAATCTATGGATATTTAAGCTGGCATTTGGCAATTCAATTCAATTCAATTCATTCAATTACCTACATCATCGATCGAAAAGACGACGAACCGAAACCAAAGTATTTTTGGTGAGATTTTTTTTTGCCTACCTTCTTTGAAAAATCTGTGCACGCCCCTGGGCACCGGCTACCCGGTTGCCGGAATGTGTGAAAAGGCACTAAGGTATGCATACTGCGCGGACTGCTGATTAGCTAAACACACAGTCTCCATAGTGAGGGTAAGGTTCTGTGTGTTTCGGAACCCTTAACACCGTTAAATATAACATTTTCATTCATGTGGCAATTTAGTTAGGCTCATAATATATGTATAGGTTTAGGTATCGACCTAGGAGCCTGCGTGACTATATCGCAAGCGTACCTACCGGAAAAGTGCGCGTCCTATGCGCAGTCAGTGGAGCAGAAACCTCGTTGTAAATTAAACAGTAAGGCAACACTCTTACATTTTTTCCAACTGTAAAAGTTAATTAAAGTATAATGTATGCGGCGCGTGCGGTTCTGTATGGATGAGCAGCTCGCTGGCGGAGCGCGCGGCGCGGCGGCGCTCGCGCAGTGCCGCCGAGGCCGCGCTCTGCACCGGCCCGACCGGCCCGGACCGTCCGGCCCGCCCGCCGAGCGCCAGAGCGCCCGCCACCGCGCGGCGTGGGCGACCGGCGGCCGCCCGTCCGCCCGTGTTCACTGGACCTACGCTCATAGTGCACTAGTGTCGCTTGCTCTCCTTCACACGAATTATGAAAACCTGCACCATGTACAAAATAACTTACGTGACAAGGAAAAAACAGGTAACTTTCTAAAACTAATTAAATACAATGTATTTTGGAATCCGTCAAGCTGGTTACGGATTACCTAACCACCACCTAATGACTACTCTAACACATTCCCTTCAGCTTCAGAGGAACTTACACAATTCTTCAATGTATTGCTCACTGTTACGGATAGCGGGAACCCCCCGGCGCTCGCGCTCGCCAGCTCGCCGCGACATACTCCCGCGTAGTCGTCGGCATTCAGGGAGTATATCATAGCTCCTCCCAATTGATTTTCTATGATGAATTTCGCTTTCTCCATAACACTTTGTGTGCCTTCATAAGAGACCCATTCCTTGTTACTGTATAAATAAGGTACCTTAGCCTCATTGTCCTCTGATATTTTAACATCGCTTGTGTTAGTTACAAATGCACACACATCGGGATAGTTGACAAAACCTAAGGAGCCCAGTGATCCAAACCCACACGCTGGACTACTCACTTGGTGGTTGTTGACATTGACCAAAGTGAATGTGTGACCATAAGTGGGTATGCCAACTACAATTTTATTACGATCCAGCCCCTTGTCCATATACATGTGAACCGTGTAGTTGATGTTCAGAGTAGCCAGGTACAGCTGTTCTCTGCTACGCTGATACAGTGGCGAGTTAAAGCCAGTGAAAGGGGTGTATTTAGTATAGTAATGAAAATCATATGTCATGATATTCACAAAGTCAACATATTCATTCAATTGGTCAACATCATAGGAAATATCAACTATTGTCTGTGGAGCTGCTGCAGCGATGGTTAGTAGATAATTTCGCTTTTCTCTAATGTATTCCATGCGGATCTCCCGAAGCAACTGTGAGAAATGTTGTCTTTCACGACCGGCTACTGCTACATTGTGCAAGGCTGGAAACTCCCAGTCGAGGTCTATCCCATCCAAGGTATAATTTTTCAATAAAGTTTTTATGGATTTTATGAATATTTTTCTTGATTTGTGATCTAATACCATATCTGGAAAGCCATTATCATTTTTGGCACCTCCAACTGACAGCAGTATTTTAAGGTCAGGGTTGTTATGCTTCAGTTTGACTATTTCAAGTAATGTTCTGTACTGGTAGTCTTCTAATGCAATCTCATTTTTCACAACTCGAGCAAAAGCCATATTAATGTGTGTACACAGGTTTGGGTGAATATCAGAGGGCATCAATTGATTAGTAGCATGCTCGCTTGGGAAATTGTAGTAGCAGGAAATTACTTTGGGACGAGCAGCTTGGGATACTCCCTCTCTTTGCCTTACCACATCTTTAATCACATCATATTTCATCCGAATTAAGTTCCCGGAGAGATTGGCACCTCTGTGCCACGTGTGGTACAATGATGCACAAGCAGCCGCTGTGATTAATACAATCAGCAAACAGCTCGTCATTCGCAACACTGTCTCACCAAACCTCCAAGTAACTCTTGTTACTTCACTTTTAAGATAGTGGTATTCATCTTCTCCTAATTGGTAATATTTATTATTGCTTTCCTCTTTATTGGTATTATTCGGCATGCTTGTTTTCTGAAAATATATAAAATAATCTATTTTGTACTTAGAGAGTATGAATTTTGTATGTTTTAAGTTTAGTCAATCGCACGATTTGCACGTCCATGGAGACCGTTTGATTTTCATATTCATATATTGCATTCCTTATCAGCTCTGATGTCGCGAAATGTCCTAAAGATTGGTAACAATACTAACAATAGATAAAGTAATTGTGTATCATTAGTGACAATTGAGCTAATATTGTAAAGATGATACAAAAGGGTTAAAGCTAGGTACAAACATTGGACTCTGTAAGGGCACGGATAAAATTAAAATATAAAAAACAAAATTATCTACCTACTACCTCAGATGATCATCTGAGCCTACTACTAATATATTTAAAAAAATCTAGGTATTTAAATTAATTTAACAATAAAATAAGGACATTAAAAATTATAAGATTATGAACATTCTAGTGATACTTATTTTAGAAGTATGTGTGTTTATTTGTATGTATGTATTCGTATGTACATATATTCTTATAATACTTGTTTAGTTTTATTAAGTGAATTGTTTTTAGATTGTATTTTTTTTGGTCTCCTTTACTTTTTCACATGCTGCAGATGCTGTCTACATCTCTCTATTTATTGTCCTATCGCAGGCATGCTGGAAGAGATTTCTTATGAAATAAGCACCACTTTTGTACCTATTTTTCTGTTGTTTTTTTCTTGTCAGTTTATTTAGGTGTGTAGATAAATGGTAAAATAAATAATAAAAATAAATAACATTGGATGATCATTCATCACATCATCATTAAAACAGTGCCGTTATTTCGTACCAGTAAGTACTTAAATAAGGGCAGTTTTAGTAGCACAAGTGTTTCTTCTGCATTGACGTGCGGTTACTGTACTGTAACACCCTTAATCATTTATCAGAATAAATATCGTTTCTAAAAACTAATAACGAAGACTTGTTTACCTTAGTACTGGTAGTATTTACAATAGTAGGCGGTAGATGCAGGTTACAGACGAAACCACAACCCCTGTTCAGGCATACAAAATCAGAACCTAAGACGACGGTCAATGGACCGAATCCGATTCTTTATTTTTCTAATGATTATGAAACCGCAATTAATGTCCAGTGCCTGAAGAACAGTGAAATAAATAAACATTAAAGTTCAAAAGACAATAAATCAATCATTCACTCACTAATCTGTTTTGTCAACACTGCGTACCATAGATTTAAAAAAAATACAAGGGTGTAAGTGTGTACGTGACTCTAAACGTCAACTTCTTCTTTGCTGTCAACCTGACACTCCACATGCGCCCTCTGTCTCCGGCTCATGGAATTAGTAGGTACGTACTTTATAGGCCGCATTTCGAATTAGCTATACTCATAATCGTCGTATCTAAATTGGAACGCACGTGAGATGATGTGAGTGATTAAAGCTAATATGACAGAGACTGAGGGCTGTCAACAATTCGGAACACTCGTGAACGCGCTCACAGGGGTTACTCAATGTCAAAACTATAATAATATATTACAGTTTCTTTGTATAAACTCCACATTTCTTCTTGTTCTTTGGTTAGGTGTTGAATGTCAGCCAGAAGGACAATATCGAAAATGTCACGTTAGTTTAAAGATTTAATGCAACTCAAAACACACACACAGTGTTATTTTTGACAGCGCTCTCGGTAATATTATTAAAAGGCATGGTCGGCATTATCGCAAGATAGCGCATGTCATGACGTCATCTAGTACGATTCACGGGACATCGTTATCGCGCTCACGCTATTTCGGTATGGTTTAAGCACGCTGATATCGATTAATTCGCCCAACTCGGAACGCACCCTTTAGTCTAGGCAAAGCGAAGTGATGTTTATGATTTAATTATGCCCGCCGGAAATGCTGTGCGGGATCGCTCCCGCACAGCATTTCCTTGAAGGACTTATTTCAAATGATACTGTCAGTGGTGATTGACTGCTTGCAAGGACGTGACTTCATTTAAAGTGCTATAAGTATCTTTTGGCGCTTAAATACCGTTGAAAGGGGGCGTTATTAATAAACATTTGAGAATATGCTTTGAGAAAAAGTAAATGACAGGGTTAGTTCCAATTTTGGCCATTACCAAAACATTCTTGTACTACAATCCACTCACGGTCAAGTCTATCCATGGAATTAGTATATAGGTAATACTATAGACTTAAATTTACCTGATTACCAGTTCTTGTAATTTAAAACGCTCAAAATCTAGACATCTCGGCGCATCTCGGCGACAAACAAATGGCATTTTTTTTTCAAAAACGTAGGAAAAAATTAAAAGGTATTTTTGACAGATATAACAAATCTCACGAAAATTTAACGATGACTAGATTGCTTAAAAGGTAGTGGGATCTTTATTTAATCTTTTAAGGCTTGTCGTAACCACATTTTAGATTAGTGTTATTGCATGCAAATTCCTAAACGAACAATTTTGTTTATTTTTTTGCAAATGACAGCTTTGATTTGACACTGACACACTGACACTTTGACAGTGACAAGTCACGATTCAGTAAATGATAGTGTTGATAGTCTTCTTTTTAATCTAAATTGCATTATTTATATTAATTTGATGTAGGCGTGTCGTTTTATCATATCGGAGGTTGCACAGGCCTCAAACCTAGCATCTAAATATGGACGACGCGTCCATGAACCGCTACGAAAAACAGCTGTATAGTGTGTTCAAAACGTTCGACGTAGATAACGAGGAAGCCTTAGACAGATCAGCAGTTCATAAACTTTGTGACGCATTGCAGCTTGAGGATCGCGGAGCAGCCCTCGTGAGCACGCTGTTTGAGCGACGTTCTGACCGCGTCACCTTCGCACAGTTCCGGAACGGACTGCTAGCCGTGCTAGGGGGCGCAGGCGGCGATCCCGCGCGTTCGGTACCCGCTCCGCTGGAGCCCCTGCCGCAGCCCGACCCGCCACCGCATCACAGTGACGACGACTCCTCTGGTCGCGAAGTGGCTCCAAAATTTGTGTTCGGCTCCAAAAAATATGGTCGTCGATCAAGGCCCCCTCGTTTAGGAGCCGCGATGGACGAGCCCCCGAGTCCACGCTCCTCTTCCGCTTCCCGCCTCGACACCGACGACAAGAGAGCGAGACAGCGGATGAGATGCAGACGTAGTGCATCCGCAATGGAGAGCCGCGACGACAACGTCGTTCTTGACGGCGGCCAGGGTGACTCCTCCGCCACGGAGACGTTCGAACACGACCGCCGCATCGACAGGGACGAGGCCTTCGCCCTTTGCCGCGGCCTGAACATGGAGGGCATCGACCGGCGGCTTATAGAGCGAATATTCGATGACACTGGAACCACAGATACGACGGTTGGCGAGTTCTTCGATCGCTTAAATGCATCTCTCACTACTACTATGGAAGAGGCATCGCGCGAAGTGCGGACGACCGCGACGATCGGTGACGCCGAAGCTGACGCGGCAGATGACGAGACGGCGGCCGGGCTGCCCAGTGAGCTGGTGCTGGAGGCGTGGGAGCGCGCCGGCGTGCAGCAGCCGCGCCGCCTGCTGGCCGAGCTTGGCTTCGGCGCTGTCGCGCTGCGCCCGCCCGAGCTCGAGCGCGCTCTCGATGAGGAGCTGCGTGCGCTCGCCGAGCCGGCGGGCGAGCCGCGGGACGCGCGCGCTCTGCTGCTGCTGGCCGCGCTCGCGCTCACCCGACTACGACTGGAGCTGGCGAGACGCCGCGCGAACCTGGCTGCCGCCGAGCGAGATAAGCTCCGCGGTGACGTCGCCGAAGCTAACAGACACGCTAGGCTTCTAGCGCAAGAAGTAGACGAGAGCCACGCTCGCATCGAGGCCGAGTTGAAAGCGAGCCTTCGGCGTGCCGAGGCGCGTCATGCTGAATCTACGCGCCAGACTGCCGCGGAACATTCGGCAGAGCGCGAGCGGGCGGCTGCGGCGCGGACGCGCTTGGAGGCCGAGGTGGCGCGGCGCGCTGACGTAGAGGCGCGCTTGCGCGGGGAAATAAGTAGCCTTCGCGCGCGCGCCGAGGAGCTGGAGGCCCGCGCGGCGGGTGCGGAGGAGCGCTGCGGCGAGGCGGAGCGCGAGCGCGCGCGCCTGGCGGCCGAGCTGCGCGCGGCGCTGGCGGCCGGCGCGGCGGCGCGGCAGAGCGCGGTGCCGGCCGAGCTGGCCGAGCGCCTGCTGGAGCTGCGGCGCGACAACCAGCTGCTGCGCGACCGCAACGACGAGCTGTGCGCCGCGCTGGAGACGCACGCGCGGCGCACGGCGGCGGGCCGGCCCGAGGTGCGCGGGGGGGACCTGTCCGCCGAGCTCGATTTGCTATTGACTCATGACCGGTCCGAGGTGAGTCTCATTAGGGTTTATAGTTATTATTAATAAAGCTGTTTGTTACCTTGACAGTTTTAAGTTGACAAGTTTAGTACTTAACCAAATAAATTATCTAATATTACTGAAGGGTCACTTGATAGGTTTTTCTAGTAGGTATGGTGTGGTGGTGGTAAATGGAAAATTGTTGGTTATTTTTAGGGTTCCGTAGACAAATGGCAAAAACGGAACCCTTATAGATTCGTTATGTCTGTCTGTCTGTCTGTCTGTCCGTCCGTCTGTATGTCACAGCCACTTTTCTCCGAAACTATAAGAACTATACTGTTGAAACTTGGTAAGTAGATGTATTCTGTGAACCGCATTAAGATTTTCACACAAAAATAGAAAAAAAAACAAATAATTTTAGGGTTCCCCATACTTAGAACCGAAACTCAAAATTTTTTTTTTCATCACACCCATATGTGTGGGGTATCCATGGCTAGGTCTTCAAAAATGATATTGAGGTTTCTAACATAATTTTTTTCTAAACTGAATAGTTTGCGCGAGAGACACTTCCAAAGTGGTAAAATGTGTTTCCCCCCCCTGTAACTTCTAAAATAAGAGAATGATAAAACTAAAAAAAATATATGATGTACATTACCATGTAAACTACCACCGAAAATTGGTTTGAACGAGTTCTAGTAAATAGTTTTTTTTTAATACGTCATAAATCGTAAATCGCAATTTACCATTCATTCAATCAACTCAAAAATAAAAAATAAAACATTTAATTTCATAAACATAAACCTTATGCATAAGCCCGGATGTTACGGAACCCTCGGTGCGCGAGTCCGACTCGCTCTTGCCCGGTTTTTATGATCTGGATTATATTTCGCCTTTCAGGAATGTGATTCGTCTCCAGTGAGTATAGACCAAAAGATTCTGGGTCATGTAGAAGCTGTAACAAAGCTCAGAGAGATCTTTGATAGCGTACACGCGATTCCAAGTATCAGCGAGACGGATGGTCAGTCGTGCGCGTCGTGCGCCTCCGTGGGCGACGCCGCGCGCCGCATACAAGAGCGAGTGCGTGAGCTGAGCGACGCGCTCCTCTGTGCCGAGCACGACCAGCGCGCCGCCCACGTCGGCGCGCAGCCCCACGCGCAGACTGACGCGCAGACCGACGCGCAGACTGACGAGCAGACCAATGCGCAGACTGACACGCAGAACGACGTGCAGACCGACGCGACGCCCGACGGCGACGCGTTGCGCAGGGACCTGCTCGACGCCGAGCGGCGGCACGAAGACGAGAAACGGAAAATGGCCGGCCTCATCAAGTGAGTATGCGTTCCACAGTGAACAGTGTCCAGGCCGTGGTGCCATGTTCAACACGAGGGACTATATTTTCAGGGATCTCGAGAGCAGCCTCGAGCAGATGAAGGCGGAGTACGACAAGTGCGAGGAGTACTGGAGCGGCAAGCTGGAGGAGGAACGCGACATGTACAGCGAGGAACAGCGGCTGGGCGACGAGCGGCTGGCCGAGCTGGTGGCCAAGATCGGCGAGTACGAGAGGCAGTTCGCGCCCGCGCCCGCGCTGCCCACCATCGACGAGCGCCACAGCCTCGAGGCGCAGTTCACCGACTTGGACGACGAGTTCCAGCGCTACCGCCGCGACAAGGAGGAGGAGCTGAGCGCGCGCGGCGTCGAGCTGGCGCGCATGGCCGAGCGCGTGGCGGAGCTGGAGCGGCGCCTGGCGGCCGCGCCCGCGCCCGCTCCCGCGCCCGCTCCCGCTCCCGCGCCCGCGCCCGCCCCTGAGCCCGCGCCGCGCCTGGCGGGCGAGGTGCGCGAGCTGCGCGCCCGCACTGCGCGCGCGGAGGCGGCGGCGCGGCGGCTGCACGCGCGGCTGGCGGCCGCGGACCTGCTGGTGAAGGACCTGTACGTGGAGAACTGCCAGCTGGCGCACCGCCGGCCGCTGTGACGCACGTGTGCCGCAGGTATCGGCGGCACGCGCGGCCGGTGCCGCAGACCTGCTGGTGAAGGACCTGTACGACGAGAACTGCCAGTTGCCGCACCGCCGGTCGCTGTGACGCACGTGTGCCGCAAGTACCGGCGGCACGCGGGGCTGGCACCGCGGAGCTGCTGGTGAAGGACCTGCACGGCGAGAACTGCCAGCTGGCGCACCGCCGGCCGCTGTGACGCACGACGTGTGCCGCTGGTACCGGCTCGCACGTCGTCCCTACCTGCCGCGCGTTCGATACCCGTGAACGACTCGGTTCGAGTGCCTTGCCATGCTATTGTGTGTAGTAACCTCATAAAATACATGCGCATATAATCACTAAGGCTGAGATTGGTATATGTGACTTAGCACATGCTGTGGCTCTATTCGTTCGTCTATCTTGCATTAAGTAATATAGTCTAAGATCCAAAATAAGATTGGTCTTTCCCCATCTGTCTACGGGACGTTTTTTTTAAAATTATGTATACAAATATTTAATTGGGCAACCTAAAACGGGTTGCCTAAATATTAATATGTTCATGAGACTAGCCTTCGGCGCCACTTAGGATTTGCTAAAATGCTAAATCGGAGAGAGAATTGAGAATATACCTGGCATCCCGGTAATAGGGACTGCACCTGATAACTGACAAAAGATGTCCACGCGAGGGGTTCTGGAATCATGTGCTGAATTCATGGTTTCAGTTAGCGCGTCGATGTCCTGCCAGCCTGCCAGCCTGCCAGTCTGTAATTTATTTGGGGTCGGCGTCAAATGTCTTTTCCCTGCCACACCTATTTGCAATATATTTCTAAACATATTATTTTTGATAATAAATTATTTTCATCTGGTAAACAGATGGGTGAAGGCGTGAAGGTTGATCTTACTTCGGATCCTGTACTATTAAGACAGTTGCGCGACAGGAACAGAATCAATTCTTAGCCACAGTGCGTGCTAAACGTGCAGACGTCTAATCTTGACCCAAGTGGTCCTGGTAAATGTTCTTGTACTTACTCGTAATGCGATACACTTCACGAGTTCATCTTAATCATATTATGTTATTATAATGTTATCAGATGAATTGTACTGAAATTATAGATCCGCGAGTCGCTAGCTAGCTCAAACTAGTGATATCTTTAGAACCAGATGCTTTCAATGTTTATATTGGTTTACATTTTACATGTACCTACAAAGGTTTTTGGTGTCGAAATCAAATGAAGAATAATGCGTATTTCAAAGCCGCTACAAAATTTCGGGGAAAATGATCATCATGAATCATCATGATGTTCATGATGTGTGATTTGGCCATGTTTGTTCTTAAACACAAGCAGTCCTGTATTTGGTTGGAGAGCGATCTCTGACTTGACTGTTTGGCTATAACATAACTTCTCCATAACGATGTTCCCGCTTTCTCTGTAACACTATTGTAACAAAATACGGTTTGCCGCTGTCCTACGTCCGTGGTGCGTCGTAGTATGCACGCTGTTCTTCAGACCGAGCAGTAAGCACTGTCCTGAGCAGCGATTGTTACATGTCGGCGCCTCTACGCAGTGGCACTAGTGTGTCGCCGGCAGGCACGCTCTACTGGCGACTATACTTACTGCATATTATTTAAATATATTTTGTATGTTGTATTTCTCTAAAGAACTCCAGTAATTATTATGATTTAACTTACAACTTTACTAATGAAGTTCTCCAGTAAACACTTTTCTACGTGGGACACACAGCAAGTTTTGCGAAAAAAGAAAATGTTCTCTGTAACATTTTTTTATTAAAATAAAATAATATATATTATATACCAATGTAAATATTTTTTATTAAATCTTTTCAAAGTACTTTCCATTAGCCACTATACAAAGTTTCATGCGTCTGAACCAGTTTTCGAAACACTTTTTCCAGTCCGCCGCAGACACCTCGTTTACAGCCTGCTCGAACGCTGTCAGTGCATCTTCCGGCGACGAAAATTGTATCCCTTTGAGCTGATTTTTTTTTTTGGAATTTCGGGAAAGCAAGTCACACGGTGATAGGTCACGGCTGTAAGGAGGGTGACCCAGGAGTTTGACCGGCGTGCTGTCCGGGAAGTCTCTCGTTTTGAGCGCGGTGTGCGAAGTCGCGTTGTCGTGGTGGAGCAGTAGCCTCGGAGCCCTGTGTTTGGTCGCTTGTTGCTCACAACAGAGAAAACTTATGCCAAGCATAGTACCTATACCATTCAGCGTTGATGCTTCTTTGGTTCCGTAAAGCAGTCAAATTGAAAAAGCTCGCGATCAAAATCTTCGCATACTTTCTCCCAAATTGTTATTTTGTTTTTTTTTGTTTGTTTTTATTTTTATACGTCATGTTTGCCGCAAATAAACGTATTTTCTTTCTTTCTTCCCCCCGCTTCTAGATCGCTTCACTTTGGTAGGCGTTGATTCGTTTTGAAACACCCAAACCGTCGACTGGCGCTTCGTTTCTGGATCGTATTGATAAATCCAAGACTCATCACCTGTAATGATGTCGTAAACACGCCGAGACGAGCGTGCTTCAAATTTGTTTATCATATCATGGCACCATTCCACCCGGGCCTGCTTCTGAGCATCGGTGAGGTTGTGCGGCACCTGCACCCAGCGTAAAACTGTCCGCCTCACACGAAGATGCACGTGTAGAATTTTGTGAAGGCTTCCAACCTGCAGTATGTCGTCGTTGTCAAACCAAAATCTGCTATGTGCCGTTTTTTGAGGTTTCAAGAATTTGACCACAGCTTATAGGTCACTGCCTTATTTCTCATATAAAAGAACTGCTATGTCCTTATGACCACTAGTTGTGGAACTATGGCCTCAGAATAAAATGTGCTTTGTGCAGCAGCTAAAACTTTGTCAAAACTTCTTTTGTCAATATCTCAAGAGTATACTTTTTGCACATAGCAGGTTTTGGTTTGACAACGACGATGTGCTGAATCTCTTGATACGTAACTCGCCTATTGTCTTGGATTATCTTTTTTTACTGCTAGTATTGCTGCTAGCACGTTTTCTTCCGTAAAGCCGTCAGGCGACCACTTCTTTCTTCATCCCCAAAGTTTTCCCTAGAAGGGCCGCCATCCATGAATGCCATTTGAAGTGTATCGTATCGTACGACTTGCGGTTTCAAGCGACACTTGAAATCGTAAAAAATCATAGCGCGAAAATGTTCCCGGCGCGCGGCGCAGATCCATTTTTAGGCACAATAATGATAATTTAAATTAGCTCGCAAACAATGTGGAGGGAAATTTTGAAATTGGAACGTACTATTTTTTTACTTACAATAATCATATTTTCAAATAGATTGTGACTGGCCAGTCACTCATACATAAAAACTTTTTCGCAATACTTTCTGTGTGGCCTGGTATTTGTTTTGCGTGTTAGTTTATAACGTGGTCAGTTGTAAGGGTAATATTATTGAATCTGACTCCTCGCTGTTTCCGAGGCGGTAACAACGCCACATATTACCACATCCTAGGACCGAGATATAATTACACTAGCGGCGCCCCGCGGTTTCACCCGCATAAGTGTCGATCCCGTGGTAATATCGACTCCTCGCAGTTTCCGAGGCGGTAACAACGCCACAAATTACCATATCCTAGGACCGAGGTATAATTACACTAGCGGCGCCCCGAGGTTTCACCCGCATAAGTGTCGATCCCGTGGTAATATCGACTCCTCGCAGTTTCCGAGGCAGTAACAACGCCACAGATTACCATATCCTAGGACCGAGATATAATTACACTAGCGGCGCCCCGCGGTTTCACCCGCATAAGTGTCGATCCCGTGGTAATATCGACTCCTCCCAGTTTCCGAGGCAGTAACAACGCCACAGATTACCATATCCTAGGACCGAGATATAATTACACTAGCGGCGCCCCGCGGTTTCACCCGCATAAGTGTCGATCCCGTGGTAATATCGACTCCTCGCAGTTTCCGAGGCAGTAACAACGCCACAGATTACCATATCCTAGGACTGAGGTATAATTACACTAGCGGCGCCCCGCGGTTTCATCCGCATAAGTGTCGATCCCTTGGTAATATCGGGATAAAAACTATCCATGTCCTTTCCTGGGACTCAAACGAGTGTACTACATGAGCTCGACAAATGGATGTGCGAATAACACTTGTGCGACAAAACTGTACTGCGATTTACCATAGTTCGATTGCACGCTTGTGCGACACACTGAAACTCGACATCACGCTAGTGCGACATGAAGAGTAATGAAGACACATCAGTATTCATAATCATATGTATATCTGATGACCTTGATAGCTCAGTTAGTTACAGACTCTTAGTAAAGTTTCCGGATTCGTTTCCGGGATACAAAACTTGTTAGCACTTTTAACGATATAATTCTGAAATTTTCGTGGGAACATTTCATGATTTTCTTCGTGATAGCATGTTTTTTTTTTTAAACAACAAGATAGAGAAGAACAAATTAAAAATCATAAAAAAAAAAGGTTCAATGGATTTGTTATCATTCTTGCGTGGTCTGTCCTATATTTGCTATTCAAAAAAGAAATAATCAAATGGAATCGTATCCGTTTATCAATACCATTTTTAGGGTTCCGTAGCCAAATGGCAAAAAACGGAACCCTTATAGATTCGTCATGTCTGTCTGTCTGTCCGTCTGTCTGTCTGTCCGTCCGTATGTCACAGCCACTTTTCTCCGAAACTATAAGAACTATACTGTTGAAACTTGGTAAGTAGATGTATTCTGTGAACCGCGTTAAGATGTTCACACAAAAATAGAAAAAAAAAACAATAAATTTTAGGGTTCCCCATGCTTAGAACTGAAACTCAAATATTTTTTTTTCATCAAACCCATACGTGTGAGGTATCTATGGATAGGTCTTCAAAAATGATATTGAGGTTTCTAATATCATTTTTTTCTAAACTGAAGAGTTTGCGCGAGATACACTTCCAAAGTGGTAAAATGTGTGTGTCCCCCTGTAACTTCTAAAATAAGAGAAAGATACAACAAAAAAAAATATATGATGTACATTACCATGTAAACTTCCACCGAAAATTGGTTTGAACGAGATCTAGTAAGTAGTTTTTTTTAATACGTCATAAATCGTTAACCGAATTTACCTTAAAAAAAAAAAGTATTATTAAAACATCGATCAAAGTTACAACGAACTACAAGAACTTTTATATTATGTTACTTGCTGCTACGGAACCCTTCATGGGCGAGTCCGACTCGCACTTGGCCGCTTTCTATTCATAAGTCATAAATAGTTTTGATAACGTTGCAATATAGTTTGTTTTATTTATACACTAGCTGCCTGTGAACTTTGTACTGCCTTAGAATCAATAACAACTACAAGTAAAACTACAAGTACAACTACAACCACAACTACAACTACACCTACACTTACTACTACAACTAACTACAATCTAACTACAATTTTAAATTTTCTTAATTTTAAGTTCCGTAATAACCTTCTACAAAGTATTAGAAAACTTTTGAAAAAGATATAAATAAAATCGGTAAAGTTGTTCTCAAGTTATGACCAAGGGAAATAGGGATTCATTTTTATACATATCGACGGTTGAAAGGCTAATTGGCCTAAGCGACATTTTTTTTTAATAATAATAATATGTACATTTATTATAAATGTACCTACATATTATTATTATTATTTTAAATAATGCAAAAAATGTCGCTTAGGCCAATTACCCTTTCAACCGTCGATATGTATAGATAGATTAGTTCCTAGCTAATCTATCTATACACTGTAACACCGTAATAGTGTCATACTACTGTACCAACGTACTGTTGAATCACAGTACTGGCACTCAATTGTTTGTCGCACTGCCGTAATGTCGCACTGCCGTAATGTCGCACAACCATAGTGTCGAACTACTGTCGCACAATCGTTTGTCGCACTAGCGTGATGTCGAGCTTCAGTGTGTCGCACAAGCGTGCAATCGAACTATGGTAAGTCGCAGTACAGTTTTGTCGCACAAGTGTTATTCGCACATCCATTTGTCGAGCTCACGTAGTACACTCGTTTGAGTCCCAGGAAAGGACATGGATAGTTTTTATCCCGATATTACCAAGGAATCGACACTTATGCGGATGAAACCGCGGGGCGCCGCTAGTGTAATTATACCTCAGTCCTAGGATATGGTAATCTGTGGCGTTGTTACTGCCTCGGAAACTGCGAGGAGTCGATATTACCACGGGATCGACACTTATGCGGGTGAAACCGCGGGGCGCCGCTAGTGTAATTATATCTCGGTCCTAGGATATGGTAATCTGTGGCGTTGTTACTGCCTCGGAAACTGCGAGGAGTCGATATTACCACGGGATCGACACACATCCATTTGTCGAGCTCACGTAGTACACTCGACTCAAACTATCTCTGTACCAAATTTCATCTAAACCGGTTCAGCGGTTTAAGCGTAGAGAGGCAACAGACAGACAGACACACTTTCGCATTTATACTATTAGTATGGATCGTGTATGGATTATTCTCCTTAGGGCTGATTTTTCCATCGCCAGATAACTTTTATTCGAGGAATAAAATTGACGTTTGACAGTTTTTGTATGAAATAACTGTCAAAATTTCAAAATTATACCCCGAATAAAGTTATCAGATGATTGATAAATCAGCTCTTAGTGCTATACAAATATTAGTAGGTATACTAATGTTATCAGGAAAAATAAAATCACGGTTTTAGTAACAGTTAGGGTTCGAGTGGAGTGCTGCTCACTAGTTCAGTCGTAGGTATTAGTCAGGAGGGTGTCCGACAGATAGTCGTATTGAGTGTATTGCCGCAGCCTGCTGGCCGAGGCACGCGCTGCCGACTGTGCGCGGGATGCGGGCACACGACGCGCGTCGCCGAGCACTGCTTGTGGTGTTCTGTGTGTGTAGTACATACGACATTCTTATGCAGCTGATTTTGTTGTAATTTAAATGGCAAACATACTCGTTTAGTTTAAATAAGCTAGGTTGTGTGGTATTCCATTCCATAAGGTATATACATACTTTACATATCCTTGCTGATATATTGTTTGTTAAATATATTAATTCGCTGAAACAGTGCCTAAGCTATGATATGTGATCACAATCAATGTGTTAAAGTTAACTAATTAGCTAATTTTAAGTAAATCCTAATAGACAATTGTGTCAATGATTGTAGCCTGACCCCCGTAATAGAAAGCAATCGTCGCGATCATTCGTTCGGAACCTTCTTGTCGGAGTAACGACGCGTTGGCTTTCTGAACCTTCTTGTCGGAGCAACGACGCGTTCGAGTTCGCTGAAAAAAATGAACGCGACGATCGGTTCTATCAGGACAAGGTCTAGTGATTATTGTAGGTACACGCAACGCGGTCCCTGCGAAGAATTGACCTTACTCATAGTGTACCTACGTGAGCCGGGAGTCTGGGAGCAGTGGGAGCGGGAGTCACGCTCGTAGTCCCGGCGACATGAATCTGTTCATGTTTGTGTGGAGTGACGTCCGTTTAGTTGAGCATTGATTATTATACAGTACGCGGCCAGGCTGGCGTTCTGTGTTTAAATATTATTGTGATTATTAAAGTGTTGATCAAAAACTGTGTTTTATTATTAAACCAAGCAATAGGTAGGATATGAACAGAAACAACAACAACAGTATAACGTTTATTGAGATACTGTGGGTCAGCTAAACGTGGCTTCGTTAACTGAACATTAAACAACAATAACAGTATAACGTTTATTGAGATACTGTGGGTCAACTAAACGTGAAACGTGTTCATTAACTGAACATTACCCTAACACTTGGTAAGTATTCGAAAAGAATGGACATCATTCATCTCATGAATTGATCAAATTGATAAAATATAAAAGTAATCGTGGTGGTGGTGTAGTAGTAGTGTTCAAATAAGTACCTACTTGTATTATTTTTATGTAAGTATCTAAATATATCGTAGTAAAGCCTATTTTTGCTGTGACAGTCTCACTTGACTAAATTGATAGATAATTATTATTTCAATAGGAAACAGGCTTTACTACGTTATATTTACATAAAAATAATACAAGTAGGTACTTATTTCTTTTAGAAATGTTAGTCGCAGATCGATAGTGACGACTACAGTACTAGACTAGTGACAATGTTATTGGAGCAGTGTGCTGGTCGGCTCCCCGGCTGCTGGCGCTACAAGTACATGCCGTTGACGAGGTAGTCGGCGTCGTGCGCGAAGGGCGACTTGCCGCGCCCGCGCCGCCGCCGCATGGCCGCGCGCGCCCGGCACGTCAGCATGCCCATGATGGCCGTCATCATGAACAGACCTGCGCCACAAACGTATCGGACATTTCACACGGAGGCACTGCTGCGTAGGATATGGAGAGGATATTAACGATCGCTGCAAGGGTTCATTTGTTTGCCAGCTCCTGCGACCCACGGCCACGCTACGTGCGGATGGGGTCGATGGGGAGGTGTATAGTGTGGCCGGGGTCGCAGTGAATGCTCCTGCCCGCCTGACGTTTTCATGCAAAGTGAAGCTATAAGTAAATACACATGCGTAGCTTAGTCGTCATCATGGGTAACAGTGAAACTGCGCCATACACCTTGACCACAAACCAATAATGTAAGCTCCCTTAACAGCATGCGGGATTGTTCCCATGCTGTTGAAGGAGCTTGCCAAGATATTTCGGCCGTAATTTTGTAGGTGAGTACCTACATTACGGCCGAAATATCTTGGCAGTTCTAAACATAAGCACTAAGAATTTTCGCACACGTTCTCTCACTCACACTCGCCCATGTCACCATTTGGTTCCTAAAAAATCTTACTGCGCAGCCTTCTGCGCGAAGTTCAGACTTGCCAAGATAAATCGGCCGTACTGTACCTAGCACGAGTAACATCATGGCGGCGGGCGGATGCTCGCTGAGCCCGTCGTGCTCGTCGTGCTCGTCGTGCTCGCCGGCGGGATAGTGCACGTGCGCCGCCGCAGACACCGCCTTTCTGTCCGCGCTCTCCGCAGACTTGCTCGTCTGAACAGTCTGCATACAACATAATGAAGTGCATAATTTATACCTACCTAGTTAATATCGAGAAGTACCCTAGATATAAGGAATGCTATTTGTAATAGTAGGTACTGTCAATCAATGATAATAATATTGAGGTGACTAGCTTATCGCAGAGCTCCCAATCACGGACAATAGTGTTCACAAGTATGACCTTCTCCTTGCTGGTCGCGACGACAGGCGCGCGCGCCGGCGGTGGGGCGCGCTCGGCGGCCGGCGCCGGCGCCTCGGACGGCTCCTTCTTCATCAACTCGAAGCCCTTCTTAGGGCTGTCCCGCAGCGTCTGCTGCTGGCTCGAGTACACCACCGGGATCTCTGGCATCGTCTTCGGCGGGATGTACACCGGAATTTCCTAACAGGATATCACAGTTATTTACTTGGTAATTGTAATAACCATCTCAGTTGCAGGCCGGTGTCTGGATTTGTTTCCGGTATAAAAAATAGGCTCATCCAGTCGCCCCATAGGTGTATATATGGGGGGGGGGGGGTGCCCTAAGTAGGTATTCAAATCCAATCATTTATTTGCATAACACACTAGGTTCAGGGGATGATAGAAAAGTTCATAGGGTACACTGTAGTGAATAAGTGTGCACATATATTAGGAACACTATGACACAATTCGCCGTGCCCGACAAATAAAGTGGTAATGTAATCTAAGTACGATGGTGTTAACTTTATTGCTAATTCGATATTTAGAGGTCCGATTACACTCTGTCAATTTTTTTCAATCATTTCATACGTGATTTTTATGTGTATTGTAATAAAAACAATAATATTATTTTTAAGTATGCTTAATAGAGTTATGGCAACGAATAAAATTGTTAGAGACTATTACAATACTTTCGATACGTTACATTTCCAGTAAGAATGCTCTTACCATTATATTCGCGGGAAAAATATTCGACATATTTTGCGTAAAGCTACAATTTTATTTTGTAACAGACAATTTTATTTTAAAATCGTTGTTTTTTACGATATATTTCATTAAAAATTATTTTAAAGAAGGTAAATTATATTGATTACTGTATCCTATAATAATCGATTTTAACGATTTACGCTGTGATAACTGCCTTACACTGAGGAAATAATTTAATGGCAGCATTATTTCCTCCGTTCTGTCTTACAAACCAGAACAAGTTATGAAATTTTTATAACAACGTAAACTAACTTGAGCTCTAAAGATATCTGATCACTAAAACCGCCTTGGTCTAGTGGTTAGGGTGCTACCTTCTCGATCTGGAGGTCGCGGGTTCGATTCCCGCGGGGAATAGCAACTTTAAGTGATGTTTCTAGTTGGGCTAGGACCTAGCAGGCTCCCCCCCGGTGGGTTCCCGCATTGTCGAGGCGGGGGGGCTCAGTAGCCGTGGCTTGGACACCCACGGTGAAGCGAAGAGGAACCCGAGGAGGGGCCGCTCGTCAGGGCTTTTGCCTGTAAGCCGACGACGTAGCGGCCAACGAGTAGGTTGCGGTGCCGCCTTGGCGACATCGCAACTGAGGCGGGCCGCGATGTCGTATTGGAGGCATCGCGGCTGAGGGTTGGAGGCCGCGGCGGGAGAGGAGTGCCGGTATTGCGGTGAGCCGCTCTCCCTACCTTCCTCTGCCTTGACGGGGTCGCCACCGTCCGATGGCGGACGCGGTGGGGCCGCAGGGGAGGAGGAGTGTCGGTATGTCGCTGGCCGCTCTCCCTATCCTCTGCGGCCGAAAATTGGCAGGCGGCGGGGCCAATGACCTGACCCGTCGCAGGGGGACCAAGGCTGCCCAGACACGGGGTCGTCTGGCGCCCATGTGCTGGTTGGGTCCCTGGGGTGGTCACGGCGTGCTGTGTGTTCTGGTGCGCCGGTGATGGGGAATACTCCCCAGAGGAGGGTCCGGTAACGGACAGCCGCGGCGGGTTCACGGATGAGTGCTAACGCGTGCCCGTGTTCCCGCCGTAAGCGGCAGAGGAGGACACCGTGGAGTTTTAGTGGGTTAGAGTCCCACATAACTGCAGTACCTCCCCGTGGTAGTGCAGAATGCATGAGCATTTCTCAACGTTAAAAAAAAAAAAAAAAAAAAAAGGACCTAGCAGGCTGATCACCTGACTGTTCGACAAAAAAGATGATCCGTGCTATCAGAGGGGCATGTAAAATAGTCGGTCATGCGCCTGATCTCTCGCCGGTCGTGCTGTTCTACCGTTCCATCTTGTTATGGGAGTGTTGGAAGAATAGTGAGTACCTACACTTGTGTATTATTAAGAAACAGTTGCCCTGGGTAGCTCTACTTCTCGTCGTCTACATGTTCAGAGACTTCACAGTCTGAAAGTTCGCTCGGGTTAGCCTCACAGCTCGTGAGGGGGTCATTAAACGCATAGTAGTGTTGTGGGATTGCATCGCTGGTAAACAAACTTAATAAATCTCCATGTAGCGGTATTTTTAGGGTTCCGTAGTACCTACAAGGAACCCTTAGGTATAGTTTCGTCATGTCCGTCTGTCTGTCTGTCTGTCTGTCTGTCCGAGGTTTTGCTAAGAGAACTTTAGTACTAGAAAGCTGTAATTTTGTAGGAGTGCGTATATTAATTACGCCGACAAAGTGGTAAAATAAAAATTTTGAAAATATTTTTTTTAGGGTAGCTCCCCTACACGTGAAGTGGGGATGAATATATTTTTCGTCGTCTACCCCATCGTGTGGGGTATCGTTGAATAGGTCTTCTAAAATGACTTGGGGGTTGCTTAAATAATTTTTCGATTTAATGCACCATTTACGAAATATTAAACTTTAAAGATCAATTTTTTGTTCCAGTAGGGCGTCCCTCCCCCTCTAAAACCTAAACTACTGGCTTGAAAAATCTGAAAAAATTCACGATGATAGTGCATTTCGTGAACTTTAAAGGAAAAGTATAGCGGTTAAGATAACTTTATTAGTTTAGCCGTAGGTAATAGTCGTTGAACTTGGGTGTTGGATAATTTTGTACCAAATACAAAATCCTTAGCATTAATCTTTTTAAGTGACTAAGATGAAGTACCTAGTTGCTTGTTTATAACGGGTAAAGACTTGCATTGAAAAAGAAAATAGGTATGTTTTTTTTAATTTTTAATTTATTCTGAATATAAGATCCATGAGATGAAGCAGCGTGACTTTTATATAAAAAGACACTGAAGGAAACAAAATGAAATGGGCAAAACGAATGGAAGTGGGGGTGTCCTATTTAATTCTTCAATTCAAGTATAACTTCGGAGAAGAGTATTTAGAACTAGAAACGGAGTTGCGAATAACTAGACCCAGGCGAGGGTGAAGACCGACAGCCTCAATTGCAACAGAAACTGAATCAGTCTGTTTGCGTTTGAAGCAAGTTTATATTCTAGCGATGCAATCCCACAACACTACCCTGCGTTTAATGACCCCTCACGAGCTGTGAGGCTAACCCGAGCGAACTTTCAGAGTCTGAAGTCTCTGAACATGTAGACGAGGAGGAGTAGAGCTACCCAGGGTAACTGCTTCATAATAATAAAGAATTAAGTATTCAATTTAAGTTGATAGTTCATAATTTGTTGATTTTTACAAACAGTTGTTAATAATTATGTATAAATAAAAATAATTAGACAGATTCCTTTTATTTCTTCGCACATTACCTTGTACACGTACAAAATATTTATTCAGTATTTGATACTTGAGTTGCTATTACTGTAATCTGTAATTGATTGTTTGTCAGCGAATAAAATGGTAATAGTAGGTAGGTATTACGATATGGGTTCCTATCTCTTCAATAGGTAGGTATATCAGACAATAACATAGCAATCCATTATTACGGTAACGTATTACATCAGATTTTACGCGTATAATATTGTAATGTCGCTGCCTTTAATTCATGGTAAATTTAATTTTTTTTTTTTTTTTTTTTGTATAAAACATATCATGCAATCAGTTTTCAAAACTATGAGCAGATGAGCTGTAGGAATATTTGGCAGGGAAGAATTACTCCTCATCAGGAGCCACTCTCTTATTAGTAATGCAGCCTTCTACAGGTTAGATATCTAATTGTAGAATGTTGCGTCTTTTGAGTCTGCTGACACAAGTTGGTATTGTGAGTTGAGAGGCCAATTGGTTGGGGTGTCTCTCCAGTCTGGACTTGTACTTTTGTGAGCATGAACGTATTTCTTCCTTGACTGTTTTCATGCTCAGGTGTTCGTGGACTTCAGTATTCCTAATAAACCACGGCGAATTTGATATCTGTTTTAAGATGTTGTTCTGAGTTCTCTGAATCATGTTGATATTTGAGTCACATGCGGAGCCCCACAGTTGAATGCCGTAAGTCCAGATGGGTTTTAATATGGTCTTATAGATCAAAATCTTATTATCCACGGACAGCTTGGAATTCCTACCCAGAAGCCAGTACATGCCCTTGTATCTAATGTCGAGCTCTTTTCGTTTTGTTTCGATGTGTTTCCTCCACGTCAGTCGCTGGTCCAGATGCATACCAAGGTATTTGACGCAGTTGCTTTGTGGGAGTTGACTATGACCAAGTTTCACCGGTGGACATTGCTGGTGTCTTAGTGTAAACATGACCTGGACCGATTTCGATGTATTGGCTCGTATCCTCCATTTGACCAGCCAGTTGTGAATTTCATCTAGACTTTTTTGTAGGTTTTGCGACGCTCTGTTGGGACAACTGCTACATGCCAGGACCGCGGTGTCATCTGCGTATGTAGCAATTGTCACTCCAGGAGTTTGCGGTAGGTCTGCCGTGAAGATAGTGTACAACACTGGTCCAAGAACAGAGCCCTGAGGTACGCCTGCTAGTATGTTATGGAAACAAGAGGTGCAATCATCTTCCTTTACTTGAAATATTCTATCAGCTAGATAAGATTCCAGAATTTTGTAGTAACAGTGTGGCAAATGTGACTTTATTTTACTTAATAGGCCCTTATGTCATACTCTGTCGAAGGCTTGTTGCACGTCAAGGAAGACTGAGGAACAGTATTGCTTGGTTTCTAGGGCATTTCTGATGACGCGGCACACTCTATGTACTTGTTCTGTAGTGGCATGATTCGGTCTAAAGCCAAACTGATGATCGGGAAGTATTGACATTGAACCTAGAAGTCGGCGCAACAATATTTTCTCAAAAACTTTGGAGAGTACGGGCAGCAGACTAATGGGTCTATAGGACGTCACTTCATGAGGCGGTTTTCCTGGCTTATGTATCATGATGATTTGTGATACTTTCCACAGCAATGGGTAGTATTCTACTCTAAGCATACTATTGAAAATAGTTGTCAGAAGAACGATCGCCTTTGGAGGTAGCTCCTCAAGGACCTTTTTGTCTATGAGATCAAAACCTGGGGCCTTTTTATCATCCATAGCTCTGATTACCCGCCTAATCTCCTGAGGAGTTACCGATTTGATTGGCATTTCTAGCTGGAAATCATGCTTTAGTATATTGTCTACGTCGACATCATCTACTCCAGGTTCTGGTTCGTTTGGTACGAAAACTTTAGCGAGATGTTCAGCGAACGCATTTGCTTTTTCTTGGTTTGTTCTGGCCCAGTTCCTTCCTTCTATTCTAATAGGTGGTTTTGGGTTTTTTGGCTGGTTTGAGCTTTTGCATACCTTCCAGAGTGAATAGTCGGTCGCACTGGTTGCAGTCAGGGATTGCAAATGGGCCTCTACGGTATCATCTTCTGCGTCTTTGATAGCCTGTTTCAAGTCTAGTATAGCCTTATTGAAGGCCCGTTTATCATCAGTATGACGGCTAATATGCCACACACGACGCAATCTTCGCTTTTCTAGTATCATCTGGCGAATTTCCAGCGGCACTGTGTTATGTCTTGGATTGCTACTATTCAGTTCATGTGTGCACTTCCAACATGCCTCCTGGATTGTTCTGGTGAAATCTACAACTGCATTGTCAATGTCCTCATTATTTTTTAAAGCAATGTTGAGCTTGAGTGTCATATCAATGATGCTGCGGTACTCTGTCCAGTCTGTTCTGTTGTTGTATAGTCTGGGACTTTTTTGGCGATTTAGAACCGTTGCGCCAATTGTTAGGATAACTGGTATATGATTTGAAGACCCATCCAGACAAGATTGGATATCATAGAAGAGCCTGCTGAGTCCTTTCATAATGAAGAAATCCAACACGTCAGGCAGTCTGTTGGGGTCTGTCGGCCAGTGGGTTGGTTCAGATGTGGCAATTGTAATTAAATTGTTCGTATCAACACACTTTTTTAGCTCTCTTCCTCTAGTCGTGTTTAGTCGCGAGCCCCAATGGACGTGTTTAGCGTTCCAGTCACCCCCTGATATAAAACGGGGTCCAAGACTTTTCACATAGACTGTAAGTTGCTCTTCCTTTAAATTGTGTTTCGGAGGACAATATACAGAAGACAAGGTAATATCTCCATTACAATCATGGACGACTATTGTGGTTGCCTGTATATGCTCCGTGCAGAACTGGGGCACTTCGTGGTGTTTGATGGATTCCCTGATTATAACAGCTGTTCCACCATGCGCAGTACCATCAGGGTGATTTGTAGTGTAGATGTTGTAGTTTTTTATTTTGATTTGGCTGTTAGATGTGAAATGTGTTTCGGATATTAGTAGAACATCGAGGCCATGGAAGTTAATGAGAGTCTCTGGCCAAGATCTCTTTGTAGACCTCACATCCTTTATAGTTTGCTGGATGTGGGCCTAAGCATAAGGCACACGTGGCTGGGGAAGCACGATCAGTCTTAGGACATTCCTTAGTGTTGTGTGATTCTGCGCATTTCAGACAGCGGTAAGGTCTCATGCAGTAATTTTTTGAATGTCCGTACTGCTGACATCTTTGGCATTGTACCGGGGCTGTCCTTTTCTTAGGATCTTCTATAGCAACTATCTGATGATAAATAATTTTCACCTGTTTTGCTGCTTTGTTGTTTGGTCCTGATTGCAAATTAATGAAAAAGGTGGATGTTGGTACTTTATCTGGTCCATATCTAGAATTTATAATTTCACCTACTACTACGTTTCCGGTATTTTCGAATGCCTCCCTGATAGCTTGGTGTGGGGTTGTGTGGTGTAAGTTTTTGATAACCAGTCTAAGGTTTTTTCCATCTTTTCGATTGAAAGTGTGACCTATCAGGTTTTTTTCTCTGATCACACTCATTATGTTTTTATAGATGTGAATGTCTTCGCTTGTAATTCGTAACTGGTTTTTATTAATTATTTTATAACTGAACTTTGTATGCTCAGCGACTGTTTCTAGAAGCTCTGTGAGTTTGTTGACGTCATCAACCCCATAGAGCATTATAGGTGGTGGTTTGCTAATTTTCTTTACATATGTCCGAGTGCCTTCATGGGAATTGTCTTCCACAGGTAGTCCTGAATATCGGTTCGAGACATTTAAACTCTCTGGTGTCGGTGGACTGTTAAGTTTCCTTTTTTTGGTGTTCCTGGTGATGGGGATTCTTTGCCAATCAGGAGGACAAGCGCTGTGATCTTTTTGCAACTCAATTGGATTAGAATTCTCCTTGCCTTGGCTAGTGTTGGCTGAATTCTCTAACGATCTTTGGGTAATGTTTCCTAGTGAGGAGCTCCTAGGACGCGATATAAACAGGCTTGGGTGAAAAGCTTGTTGAACGAACTTTCTACTGCTGCTATTGCTTCCAGACACATTTACTGTCACAGGGGCCTGGTCGCCTACCCCTGTGGAGTCTTCGGTAGTAAATTTCACACCCACAGGCCCGGGTACCTGTGAGCGCCGGGTGTTAGCCGGATTGCCAGACATGGTAAATTTAATTTAATTAATAACTCATTTCTATGAGAGTTATAATTAGTTATTTATTATAGAAAATAATTATTTTGTTAAAAATCACCTTTCTTTTGGTATTTAAACAATCCCGATACGTATGTTAGTGAGATATTCACGAAAAACTGTTTTTTTATTTTTCCTGTAAAATTTAGTTTTTGCGATTACCACTTTATTCATCTGGGACGGCGAATTATTCTTATTAAATTACACAATCATTGGAATTAGACATAGATAGTCAATTAAATTAAATCTGAATGAATGAATTATAACAGTAATGTCAAGCAAATTAATAATGTCATGACAGTAATTGGTAATATTATTATCATATTGAATTAATATCAATACCTAGTAATTATTATTATCATATTCCAAAAAGAAGGAGGTTATAAATTTTCGACTTTGTTTATTTTTTTATGTACCTGTATGTTCACCGATTTCTCCGTCAATTCTGGACCTATTTTAAAGATTCTTTTTTTGTCTCGAGGTGGTCCCATTGTCACCATGTCGGAATCTGATGAGGGAATCCCATGGAAATCGAGGGAAACCCTCAAATTTTATAGGCACACCTATAGAGATTTGGGTATTTTTTATAGTAACTCGTGCATTTGCTCTCGGAAATCATCATTTGGTAAAGTGGAGCTGATGATGAAGACCACAGATGGCCATCGGAACTACTCAATGATAAATACTTCGCGGGTTGCGATTCCATTACTTTAATATGGTTGCTATAAGCAATTTATAATAATAATAATAATCCATTTATTTCAGGCATCACAGGCCCATAGAACCTTAACCTAAACATATATATTTTAATTATAAAAATTGCACTGCTGCTTATTTTGCACGAAGTGATGTCAGAGTCGGCATCGTGTTGCGCTGCGTGGTGTCGCGTAACCTTCCACGAAAACGTCGGTACGCTACACCTTTCGGCCAGAGCTCTTCCTTCATGAAGGTTTCCAGGTACCTACTGAGTGAGTTGGAACCCGCACCACAAACGATTTGAAGTTTATGTTGTGGCGCGATTCCAACTTCTCTACTCTCAAGGTCCACTTGGTCTTGCTTCTGATGTATTCCACGATGTCTTCAGCCACCGTGGAGTGATGCAGACGGGATACGTACAGCTGCGTCGACGGTGTTGCAGGACGCAGCAACGTATTTGGTCCCGCCAGTGCAGTTCCACATCGATTACGGCAAGCGGGCTTCCTACGCTTTGACTCCACCGTCACGAAGCCCTCCTTGTCTGCCTGCCCTTTCTTCGGGGCTGGGGCTAAGATGCTGGAGCCGGTCCATTGCGGTTCCTTGATGCCCCTTCCGTTGACTTTGCACTTTTGGCAAAAACTTTCTTCTGTTGCTGCTCCATTTGTTGGATGGGAGGTTGTGCAGCGGCTGCTGAGTAAGCACGGCGAGGTGTTGCCGTGCTAACTTGTGACGACGCCGCTACGGGGGTAGAGGCGGTATCGGCGGGGCGCGGTAATGCATTACGGCGACGGCTAATGCCGTGCTAAGCGCGAATTAAATTATTCGCAGCGAAGTGTGATGCGCGACCGTTTCCGAGCGCGCATCGCACGCGAATGAATTGAATTTATAAATTTATGCGAGCATAAATTGCTTATAGCAACAGCTCATCACATGTCTTCATCATCAGCTTCACTTTACTAAATGATGATTTCCGAGAGCAAATGCTACTGAGCATTTGCTCAGTAGCTAAACTACTACTAGCTACTTTAAAAAATACCCAAATTGCTATAGGTTTGCCTATAAAATTTGAGGGTTTCCCTCGATTTCCATGGGATCCTCTCATTAGATTCCAACTTGATGACAATGGGACCACCTCGAGAGTATACCCTTTCGAACAAAAAGTTTTTAATTGGGTCCACAATTGATGGAGAAATCGGTGAACATACATAAAAAATCACCAAAAAAAACACAAAGTCGAATAAATAATCGCCTCCTTTTTGGAAGTCGGTTAAAAAGATATAATTCGTATATTATGTTTGTACATAATATACCTACGAATTATATCTTTTTAACCAAAAATTTAAAAATTCTAATATTACCTTCCTTGTGGAAGGTAATGTTAGAATTTTTAAATTTTTGAAGTAATGGTGACAGCTTGTAGTAGGTAAGTACAGTCGGTGATAGCAATTAACTGACCCCCCTAAAAATTACTCGATTTTGCACCCTCTGCTCATAACATTAAAGGTTATTCAATGAATGAGTTTGTCAGACTAACACTACTCGATGAACAGAAACAATAAATAATTTTGATACGCAAACTTGAGCTTTAAGATGTTGGTGTTAGGTCATTTACTATGTATATCGGTATTTGTTACGCAATTTTCATTTTTATGCAGCAAGACTTAAAGGTTAGGTTAATGTTCTGATAATTTGTGTCACTGCTACTGATACCTTATTTCATCTGTCTTACCCAAGTTAATTTGGTGTCGTGGTTTGTGTGTAAGGCTGAGACGTGGAAGATGCAAGTTCAAGTCCTGTCTCAATGTTTAATTTTGTTTTCAATAAGTATATAAATTGTTCGTTAAGTATTTCTTGCATTATTGTAAAGAACAAGCACATCAATTAAATTAATAAAATTTTCATCTTTTTCAATAAGTGGGTAGTTAGACGTCATTATGCGTATTCAACAAAAACTGCTATTGAGATGATATTAAGAATATGGGGTAGAAGAATAAATTGAACAAGACATTAGGTATATGCACAAATAGCAGTGAATACGCGCGAACATTTTTACCTTGCCTTACAAATTGCGAAAATCCACGCCTTTTTCCTTTTTATTAATTATCAGTTTTGATACAGTTTAATCGTCATGTCTCAGTTGTGATTATTTAAAATACAAAATAATCTATTTGCATGAGGAGAATGTTGGTGTTAAAGCGATTGCTAGGAAACTTAATATAGCGGTAAGTGTATTCTTTTTTATGCTTCATTTATACTTATTAAAAACTTGTGAATGAATAATAGAAAATTAACTGTGTTTCATTATGAGATCATGTAAAGGTCTAATGTGGTTTATCTAAACTTATTCGAAAAATTATGCTTACTTCGTTAGGTACTAAAATTATGCTTATTGTGTTGTTTCAGAGAAATACAGTCAGATTGTGGCTAAGACGTATTGAAGAGACAGGGAATATTCAAAAGGATCGTCCTGGAAAATATGGCCCAACTTGTGACATCAACATGGGAATTCATGAGAGGAAGTGACTGTTGTTGGAATATGGTGCGCGGTATGCGGAACCGCTTGCAACAAGTAGTAGAAAAAATGGTGCTCCACTTCGCTATTAAAAGCACCACTGAATGACTTCAGTGACCAGTGTTGGCCACAAACAATACTAACGTGTCAGTGTGTGTGTTAAATTAACTATTGTTATAATTTTTAACGAAGTATTTCGCATACCTAGTTTTTGTCAAAACCTTATTTATAACTAAAAATAACTACATACAAAACAAATTGATATAGGTAAAACATTAACACATAATGCTATTTTATTCAGTTAAATGATATTTAATGTGGTGATGTTATTGTTATGAAATAAAGAGAAATACCTATATTTCTAAATATTCTAACATGTTGATTCACTACATTAAACTCTGTGAAGTATGTAACAACGTTATTAGTAAGCAGGTAAATGTTACCTATATCATTTACGTTATTCTTATAAATAATTTTATTTATAAAATAAAATCGTTTTTACCATCATTATCGTTTTTTATTTCTGTTCAGCTTTTTTTTGTAGCTAAATTTATAATTTATTATTTATAACTTAAAAAAATATTGTAAAACAGAACGCGTTACAGACAATAATAATTATATTGGTTTCGAACTCACAACCTCATTCTCGTCAGCTTACTACAGCTACTACCAGACCACACGAATATAGTGAACGTCGTTGAAATTAGCAATTATATTACAAGTTAAAACAATATTCAAGATCATACCTACCTTGACACTGCGTGTTAAAGTTCAAATTCGAATAACTATTTTATTAATCATAGACGACCAGTTGTTCTAGTTCGACAAGCTTACTGTTAACAAGCAGAAGGTTCAAATTCGTTTAATTTTTAAGGGGGTCAGGTAATAGCTATCACCGACTGTACTATCTAGATGGCACATTGCACTGATGGTGACAGCATGTAGTAGGTAAGTAATGGTGAGGGTGACAGCTTGTAGTAGGTAAGTACTATCTAGATGGCACATTGCTCTGATGGTGACAGCTTGTAGTAGGTAAGTACTATCTAGATGGCACATTGCACTGATGGTGACAGCATGTAGTAGGTAAGTAATGGTGACAGCTTGTAGTAGGTAAGTACTATCTAGATGGCACATTGCACTGATGGTGACAGCATGTAGTAGGTAAGTACTATCTAGATGGCACATTGCACTGATGGTGACAGCATGTAGTAGGTAAGTAATGGTGACAGCTTGTAGTAGGTAAGTACTATCTAGATGGCACATTGCTCTGATGGTGACAGCTTGTAGTAGGTAAGTAATGGTGACAGCTTGTAGTAGGTAAGTACTATCTAGATGGCACATTGCTCTGATGGTGACAGCTTGTAGTAGGTAAGTACTATCTAGATGGCACATTGCACTGATGGTGACAGCATGTAGTAGGTAAGTAATGGTGACAGCTTGTAGTAGGTAAGTACTATCTAGATGGCACATTGCACTGATGGTGACAGCATGTAGTAGGTAAGTAATGGTGACAGCTTGTAGTAGGTAAGTACTATCTAGATGGCACATTGCACTGATGGTGACAGCATGTAGTAGGTAAGTAATGGTGACAGCTTGTAGTAGGTAAGTACTATCTAGATGGCACATTGCACTGATGGTGACAGCATGTAGTAGGTAAGTAATGGTGACAGCTTGCAGTAGGTAAGTACTATCTAGATGGCACATTGCACTGATGGTGACAGCTTGTAGTAGGTAAGTACTATCTAGATGGCACATTGCACTGATGGTGACAGCATGTAGTAGGTAAGTAATGGTGACAGCTTGTAGTAGGTAAGTACTATCTAGATGGCACATTGCTCTGATGGTGACAGCTTGTAGTAGGTAAGTAATGGTGACAGCTTGTAGTAGGTAAGTACTATCTAGATGGCACATTGCTCTGATGGTGACAGCTTGTAGTAGGTAAGTACTATCTAGATGGCACATTGCACTGATGGTGACAGCATGTAGTAGGTAAGTAATGGTGACAGCTTGTAGTAGGTAAGTACTATCTAGATGGCACATTGCACTGATGGTGACAGCATGTAGTAGGTAAGTAATGGTGACAGCTTGTAGTAGGTAAGTACTATCTAGATGGCACATTGCTCTGATGGTGACAGCTTGTAGTAGGTAAGTACTATCTAGATGGCACATTGCACTGATGGTGACAGCATGTAGTAGGTAAGTAATGGTGACAGCTTGTAGTAGGTAAGTACTATCTAGATGGCACATTGCTCTGATGGTGACAGCTTGTAGTAGGTAAGTACTATCTAGATGGCACATTGCACTGATGGTGACAGCATGTAGTAGGTAAGTAATGGTGACAGCTTGTAGTAGGTAAGTACTATCTAGATGGCACATTGCTCTGATGGTGACAGCTTGTAGTAGGTAAGTACTATCTAGATGGCACATTGCACTGATGGTGACAGCATGTAGTAGGTAAGTAATAGTGACAGCTTGTAGTAGGTAAGTACTATCTAGATGGCACATTGCACTGATGGTGACAGCATGTAGTAGGTAAGTAATGGTGACAGCTTGTAGTAGGTAAGTACTATCTAGATGGCACATTGCACTGATGGTGACAGCATGTAGTAGGTAAGTAATGGTGACAGCTTGTAGTAGGTAAGTACTATCTAGCTGGCACATTGCACTGATGGTGACAGCATGTAGTAGGTAAGTAATGGTGACAGCTTGTAGTAGGTAAGTACTATCTAGATGGCACATTGCACTGATGGTGACAGCATGTAGTAGGTAAGTAATGGTGACAGCTTGTAGTAGGTAAGTACTATCTAGATGGCACATTGCTCTGATGGTGACAGCTTTTAGTAGGTAAGTACTATCTAGATGGCACATTGCACTGATGGTGACAGCATGTAGTAGGTAAGTAATGGTGACAGCTTGTAGTAGGTAAGTACTATCTAGATGGCACATTGCTCTGATGGTGACAGCTTGCAGTAGGTAAGTACTATCTAGATGGCACATTGCACTGATGGTGACAGCTTGTAGTAGGTAAGTAATGGTGACAGCTTGTAGTAGGTAAGTACTATCTAGATGGCACATTGCACTGATGGTGACAGCATGTAGTAGGTAAGTAATGGTGACAGCTTGTAGTAGGTAAGTACTATCTAGATGGCACATTGCTCTGATGGTGACAGCTTGTAGTAGGTAAGTAATGGTGACAGCTTGTAGTAGGTAAGTACTATCTAGATGGCACATTGCTCTGATGGTGACAGCTTGTAGTAGGTAAGTACTATCTAGATGGCACATTGCACTGATGGTGACAGCATGTAGTAGGTAAGTAATGGTGACAGCTTGTAGTAGGTAAGTACTATCTAGATGGCACATTGCACTGATGGTGACAGCATGTAGTAGGTAAGTAATGGTGACAGCTTGTAGTAGGTAAGTACCATGTTTTATGCAAATAAAATATTATTATTATTATTATTATTATTACTATCTAGATGGCACATTGCTCTGATGGTGACAGCTTGTAGTAGGTAAGTACTATCTAGATGGCACATTGCACTGATGGTGACAGCATGTAGTAGGTAAGTAATGGTGACAGCTTGTAGTAGGTAAGTACTATCTAGCTAGATGGCACATTGCTCTGATGGTGACAGCTTGTAGTAGGTAAGTACTATCTAGATGGCACATTGCACTGATGGTGACAGCATGTAGTAGGTAAGTAATGGTGACAGCTTGTAGTAGGTAAGTACTATCTAGATGGCACATTGCTCTGATGGTGACAGCTTGTAGTAGGTAAGTACTATCTAGATGGCACATTGCACTGATGGTGACAGCATGTAGTAGGTAAGTAATAGTGACAGCTTGTAGTAGGTAAGTACTATCTAGATGGCACATTGCACTGATGGTGACAGCATGTAGTAGGTAAGTAGGTAATGGTGACAGCTTGTAGTAGGTAAGTACTATCTAGATGGCACATTGCTCTGATGGTGTCAGCTTGTAGTAGGTAAGTACTATCTAGATGGCACATTGCTCTGATGCATTTCACAAATTCCTTGTCCGAGTTGCCCCAGAATATTATACCATATCTTATTATAGGTGCAACAAGTCCTTGAGACGACAATTTTGGACAGTTTGTAGAGAGCTAATGAGAATTTATTGATTCTTTTGTGTTTTCCATGATATATCAATCCCCACTTCCTCAGACATTTATTACCTATTTGTTACAGAATGTACTCTCCGTCCATCGTAATTAACATTCATAGGTGTTATTAGGTTGAGTTCTTTGGCGAAAGTGCATTATTTTTGCTTTGTCCATTTATTTTAAGATGATTGTTTATTAACCATTGAATTATTGTACCTACTTAATATTTGATTGATTTCATCGTTTGGTTTGTCACATTTTATTATTACCGTGCTGTAGTCTGCAAACAGAGATTCGGATAGTGACCGCCGAAGGGGACAGACGTGTCGTGTCCAGCCTTTGTTTATAAGTACTTGATGCAACGTGCGCGCCACGTGGCTCTAACTAAACTGGCGTAACTCTGAGCTTGAAACTTAAATTTGAAATCCGAACGGTGTTTTGCGTGTTGTTTTTTGTGGGTGCAAATTAAAGTGTTGTTGCGCGCCACAATTAAAGCCTCGTACATGGTGACATTAGTTACCACTAGCGCCATCTAGTATCGAGTAGCAGAACTAGTCGAGTCAAGATCGTTCTAGAAATTTCGATATTAGAACTTTGTAGAACTTGCTATAACTATCGACATCTAGTCAGTCGGGGCCGGTATGTATGTACTCAAAAATTCTAGATGTTTCTACAGTAGAAGGTTCTAGAACTATCTGCGGCACTATATAAGGCCGAGACGAGTCACGACCGACACAGTTTGGATAAAGCGATAGAAGTGAACACATCGAAGCGATCTTCAACTGCGGCTTAAAGCGATCAGTGCAATTGTGTCATATAATTTTAGTGTGTGTTGAGTTGTTATTAGTGTTGTTGATTAAAGTGTCATTTTTTTTTTATTAAATCGGCAGTTTTTATTGTCACGATTTCACGAACGAAGCTCGTAACAATTGGTGTCAGAAGCGAGGATTAAAAATCATGCCGGTTTTACCCAAAGATGACACGGAGGGTATTCGTACCCGGAGTCAACGCCAGCAAGAGACGGACCAGAGGCGATTCGGTGAAGCAACGCCACAGAGGTCGGAAGGCCAGCTACTGGCCCGTCCACAGCTGCTCCAGAATCATCAGCACCAGATTTTGCTGCTCTGATGATGATGCTGCAGGAGCAGGCCCGCCGACAGGAGAAACAGGCTCGCCAACAGGAGGAACAGGCTCGTCGGTTGGAAGAACAGCTCCATCGGGACAAGGAGGAACAGGCCCGCCGACAGGAGAAACAGGTTCGTCGGTCGGAAGAACAGCCCCAACGTGATAAGGAGGAGCAGGCGCGCCGCCAGGAAGAGCAGATGCTCCTTATAAAGGACCTTCACGCTACCTTCGGGAAAGACATGAAGGAGGTGAAAGATAAGGTTACTCAATATAACAACCGCCTGTCGGAAGCTGAAACCCGAATCGACCAAGTAAATAATCGGGTTGACAACGTGATGGCTGACGTGAAGCTAACCGTGATGGCTGACGAGAAGAAAACGCTGGATTACCTCAAACTTGGGGATGGAATAGCAGCTCTTGTAGCTACAACACCTGCGCTACATGGATTCAAAGTGCCACCGTTCGACGGAACTTCTTCCTGGTCGGCCTACAAAATCCAGTTTGAGGCTGTCATAAAGGCGAACGGGTGGAATAAAAGCCAGGCCATGACCAGCGCATGCCTGCGCGACCAGGCCTTAACTGTTCTGTAAGCTCTCGGTAAGGAAGTGACTTACGAACAGCTCCTTGAGGCATTAGAGGCTCGGTATGGCGACGCTCACCTGGAACACGTGTTTCGTGCGCAACTCAAGGATCGCGTGCAACGCAGTAACGAAAACCTGCAGCAGTGGGCCCTTGAAGTGTAGAAGCTGGTTCGTAAAGCTTACCAGTCCGTGCAAGCTGTGCGGCAAGATTATCGTTCCCATCGGATCAGGGAATTTGCAGCGGCTACAGTTCGTGATCGTAATAGAAGATACAGCCCTAGGTGCTAAGGCTGTGGGGAAAGGGGCCACCTTCGATCCAGTTGCCCTAAGCGAACTGCAGAAAGGGAAGATGGCCGGTCTCCAAAAGGTAGTGCGGCTAACAGCACCGCCCAGCAGCAGCAGGAATACGACTTTGTGATCGAACATCGCAGCGGGCCTCGTGGCAAGACAGATGCATTGTCAAGAAGACCTTGTCCTGAAGACCGCAAGCATTGTACTAGGCAAGAGGGTAAGGAAGTCGTACCTGTGAGGATGCTCAAGACAGACCTCAGGAACGCGTGAAAGGAAAGCCTACAACGTGCACAGCATGAAGATTCTGACATCAAACCGATTCTGGAGTGGATGAAGGCCAGAGCTCCTAAGGCCAGGTGGAGCGACGTTTTAGCGTTGAGTTCGATCACAAAAAGCTATTGGGCCCAATGGGACAGCTTGGTGATTCAGGATGGAGTTCTGTGCCATAAATGGGAAAATGCTCGGGGAGACAGCTTTCATTTGCAAATGGTTGGCCCTAAAGCTCAAGTACCGGATGTTCTACAGCTGTACCATAATAGAATAGAATAAAATAGAATACTCTCTAATATGTACACCACATTAATTACAGATATAAGTATAGAAACTGTACAAAGGGTGACACAATGGGCGGTCTTATCGCTAAAAGCGATCTTTTAAAGACAACCTTTGGATGGATTAAAAAGAGGAAGGACAGACAAATACTGTAGGTAGTCTGTGGTGTACCATTTACATAATACAATAAATACATACATAAAGTATATTACACTAATCTAAACAAATATATACATATAACAATAAACATGAATCAGCAGCAAAGAAAATATAATGATAATGTTTAAGGAGAGAGGAAGTGCATAATGGTTGTTCAGGAGGTCATCTGGGAGTAAAACGGACTCTACTGAAGATACGAGAACGGTTTTACTGGGTCCACTGTCGGGATGATGTCGAGGACTGGTGTCGCAAATGTACAAGTTGTGCTGCTGTAGAGGGACCTCAGACTCGTAGTAGAGGTGCATTGAAATTATACAATGTTGTTGCACCATGGGAGAGGATAGCCCTTGACGTTGCGGGGCCGTTTCCGGAAAGTGAAAGTGGTAACAAGTATTTCATGGTTGTGATGGATTACTTGACTAAGTGGCCGGAAGTCTTCGCCATTCCAAACCAAGAATCTTCAATACTTGCAGATAAACTGGTTCATGAAGTCTTCTGTCTTCTGATCAGGGAAGGAATTTTGAGTCCCAAATATTTCAAGAAACTTGCCGAGTAATGGGTACTCATAAAATGAAAACAACTTCTTACCTCCCACAATCGGATGGAATGGTGGAACGATTTAATCAGACACTAGAGAGGTACCTAGCCAAAGTTGTGGAAAATTGGCAACGAGATTGGGACAAGCACATACAACCGTTTTTGTTGTCATATCGAAGCGCTGTTCACGAAAGTAGCAATGACACCAGCTTTCGCAAACTTTGGAAGAGAATTACGGCTGCCTGCAGACCTGATCACCGGAATACCACCTGATGCCCCACGCAGTATAACCGATTATGCGAATGACTTGCGGAACAAAATGAATGACATTTATGAGCACGTCAGACAATCGGGCCAGCAAATGTCTGAAAAGATGAAAACCCGTTATGACCGCAAAATGAACAATAAAGCGTTCGACGAAGGTTCACTAGTGTGGTTGCACAATCCAGTCCACAGCAAAGGGAAATCTCCAAAGCTTCAAGCTAAATGGGACGGACCGTACCGGATTGTGACAAAGATCAATGACGTAACCTACCGGATACAGAAAGGTGCAAGAGATACTCCTAAGATCGTCCACGTGGATCGACTGGCGCGTTATTATGGGGCCGATAATGCTCGGGACGAGCATGTCTTAGGAGAGGGCAGTGTTGCGCGCCACAATTAATGCCTGGTACATGGTGACATTAGTTACCACTAGCGCCAGCGTCTGGTATCGAGTAGCGGAACTAGTAGTCAAGATCCTTCAAGAAATTTCGATGCGAGAACTTTCTAGAACTTTCTCGAACTATCGATATCTGGTCAGTCGGGGCTGTTGATATTCCACAGTCTACTCCACAAAAAAGATGACAAACAAAATATGGGAAATTATAGACCGATAGCTTTGATCCCCATCTTCTTAAAATTGTTTGAAAAAATTATCTATATACGACTATACAACTTTAAAAAAATATATAATATTTTGGTTAACGAACAAAAAGGGTTTCACAAGGGCAAATCTATTAACATTGCTATTTATGACCTAATCAAACTTTTTTCAAGTTTTGACTTTAAAAAAAAAACCAATGCGTGCTATCTTCATGGACATGAGCACAGCATTTGACTGTGTTGACCACAAAGTATTGTTCCAAAAATTAAACATGTACGGCATAAGAGGTAAAGCGCTCGACCTCATTTCTTCATATATTTCTAACAGAAAACACACGAATATGCCTGAGAACATGAAATGAGATCAAATATAGATCCCACGCTAGAACCATAGAATTTGGAGTTCCATAAGGTACTGTTTTGGGTCCCTTATTCTTCCTAGCATACATTAATGATCACCCTAGACACGTCAAACAACCAATGGTGCTGTTTGCAGACTACAGCACGGTATGAATGAATGAATGAATTGCACCGATCCCAGCGTGCTTAAACGAGACTCGGATGAACCCCAAGATTCGCACTAGCTCCTGTAGCCTCATGTTCATGGTGCTACAGCGACCATTGCATATCAAGGAATAGACCGGGGGGCGCGGTAATGGTAGGGAAGACGTGCCCGTAGGATAGGTAGGGATTTAAGAGCCTACCGGATATGCATCCTAGAGTAAGCATTGGACTAGTGGAGAGATGGGTAATTATTATCTATGGACGCAGTGGCGTATTTAAAGATTCAGCGCCTTGGCCCTGTAAGATTTGCCGCCCCATAAATTAACGGAAAAAACAAACAATAAGTTCAAAAACTAAAACCCGACTACTGAAAAAGAACGTTCCAAAAAGTATGAAAAAGAAAAGTTTAAAAACTAAAACCCGCTACCAAACAATGCTACTGTTATGAGTTTCGGGTTCGTGACAGTAAAAACTACCGGTTTAATAACCAAAAAAAATTACACTTTAATCAACAACACTAATACGTAACTCAAACACACTAATTATAGAACACAATACTGATCACTCTAAGTTGCACTTGAAGATCGCTCCGATGTGTTCGCTTGTGTCGCTTTATCCAAGCTGTGTCGGTCTTGGCCCGTCGCGGCCTTATGTAGTGCCGCAGATAGTTCTAGAACCTTCCACTGTAGAAAAATCTAGAATGTTCGAGTACATACAGGCCCGACCAGATGTCGATATTTCGGGAAAGTTCTAGAAAGTTCTCGCATCGAAATTTCTAGAAGGATCTTGACTACTAGTTCCGCTACTCGATACTAGATGGCGCTAGTGGTAACTAATGTCACCATGTACCAGGCATTAATTGTGGCGCGCAACACTATTATATCTGAGGCCATTGCAACATTTGCAACGAATGAACGAATAATTATGTTGTGTTTGTGAATGTGAAAGGTTTTCTTGTTTTCAAAGAAAGCGAGTGTTATTGTAACTCAAACTCAAAGCATTTATTAAATTTTGACTTGTCAAAGAGTCTGTCAATTAGGCAGAAAGTTGAAGCTAGTTGCCCATTCCAAAACGTAGATCTCGATGGAGCAGAACGGGCAAGAAACTCCAAATATTACAAAATCAAGAATGTAAGAGTGACAAGAGTGTTACCTGCTCGGTGCGCGGCACGGGCCAGCCGCGGCGCGGGTCGGGCTCGGGCCAGTAGGCGCCGCCCCAACCGCGTTCCGCCGACATGCCCTCCATACCTGCGCACACACGGCACCCAGTGTAAGTGTCCTATCGTTATCGTAACATTAGCCGAGGTTAAGGCTTATTATATGCACTGTCGCGGTTACCGTTCCCGTTGGGCTGCGGCGGCGGCCAGGCGCGGCGCGGCCAGGGCGGCTCGAAGGGCGGGAACTGCGCGCCGCCCTCTGGCTCCTGCAACAGCCCGCCCTTGTGGCTGAAGATGTGCGAACTCGCCGGACCCTCTGCCAACATTGTTATTTGTGTAACTTGTTCTTCATCTTGCATCATGTCGTAACTCATTAATTGCAGCGGTTAGTTTCAGCGCACGGTCTGTGCGCTGAAACTTGATGTTCATTTAAGTTTGTGACTGACCTAAACAACATTCTATTTTTTGCACTATTTCGGGTGATCAGGTAAAGGTCCTGTCAGATTTGTCTATTGTCAGGTGTTTGCTGAATGTGCAGCAGTTGTAAACCAGAGAGGGTAGGTGTCGCACACGTACGTACCGTTGTACCGATGCTGCGGCTGCGCCTGCGTGAGGCGGTGCGGCCAGCGCTCCGGCAGCGCGGCGCCGTCACCCGGCACGTCACCCGCCGCCTCCACGCTCTCCTGCACAACCAGCTCTCACTGTAAGCACTACCTGACAAATTATCAACAATATTATGTAGAGGTGTCGGAAGCAAGTATGAGATAAGACAGCACCTGCAGTGGCTTGAGAAGCGCGGGCGTGGTGGAGGGCTGAGAGGGCGCGCGTGGCGTGGGCGGAGGCGGACAGCCCAGCTCAGGCGCCTCGTCCGAGCCGTCTGCGCACTGCGCCACGCCGTCGCAAGCGTTATACACGGCGATGCACTCACCGCCGCGCCGGCACGCGAACTGGTACCGGCTGCACCGCGACGCTGTAACAACCAGCAGCTGCCTACTACTGCCTTCTCTCGCACGAACCTCGCGCCGCGCGCTCCTGCGCACGTTCACCTCTGTCGACACCGACACGGGCAGCAGAGGGGATTGCCGACTAGTGTAATGATCCCGTGCCACCGGAGCCTGCCGCAGACAGTGCGTCGTTTGATGACCATTTGACTGCCTATAAGGCGCTGAGCAGGAGATGAATAATTTTATTATTTGTCCGCGATGATAGAACGTATGGATATCTATACAATACGCACAAGTAGGACAAAGACATGGCGGGATTCCATACGCTACTCTATCGTCGCAGACTAATTGTTCATCGTCTGCTCAGCGCTTATCAGTCAACATTTTGTAGTAAGTCTGACAATAGTTGGTTGTTGGAACTTGGAACCTTCGGATGTCGGTATGTTCCTGTCCTGGATGTCTGTTTGCAATAAACTCGCAGTTAATAGTCAACAAGGTAACTTTATGTAAAGTTGGACCTATGGGTTAGGGTGACGTCATGAGCACAGGCTAATGACGTACCCTAATCCTTAGGTCCACAGTGATTAGTTGCGAGTGCTGCGCCTCATAAATAACATGTGTATACCTACTGTGCACACGGCTGCCCGGACGGCGGCTGTGGCGGCGCACACTGGTCCACTTTGGCAAAACTATAGACATAGGAATCGATGTGAGTCAATGTGTATATTTTGAGTTGATTTTTTTTTACGTATTCCTCTTTTCATTACAAACAACTTTTTTTAGTAGAGTTTTTTTTTAAAACTTACAAAATAAAACTTAGTAGGTATTCAAGAACACGTCATTCTCAAACAGAAATGACAAAGAAATGTTATTGTATCCCTGCCGCTTTTCGAGCTACGGGTGCTCAAAGATTAGAAAAAAATAAAATATTTTGTTTCTGAAATCTGAAAATGACGTTCAAGATAAGTTTAATTTTGTGAAAAATGTTGACATATATCAGCACCGTGTAATAGCAATTTGTGCACGCTAGATGGCATGTAATACCAGGGATATAGAGAAATGTAAAGTTGAGCTGTTTCTATACAGTAGTCTCTAAATTTGAAGTGGTTCCAGAAGAAACAGCTTGCAATATTACAGCAAATCTTTTTATCAGGTTTTCGCCTACCTTGCATGTTTTATTGCACTGAGCCTCAGTTTGCCAAAAGTTCTAGGAACATAATCGAGTATTTATTAGTATTATTCCTAAAGTCACATATTGTAAGGTCATGTTCAAGATTTTGCAAAATAAAATATCATACACAAATTTCAATGAGTGTTGGGTGCTGCAATGTTTAAAATTAAACTTATCTTGAACGTCATTTTCAGATTTCATTGTCAGCAAGTCTTTTAAAATGGAAACAAAATATTTTATTTTTTTCTAATCTTTGAGCGCCCGTAGCTCGAAAAGCGGCAGGGATACAATAACATTTCTTTGTCATGTCTGTTTGAGACGCACGCATTACATACCCTCCCATAAAAAAAAAACACAAAATATTTTTTTGCTCGGAAATAGTAAGTTTTTTTAAAAAACGCTACTAAAAAAAATTGTTTGTAATTAAAAGAGGAATACGTAAAAAAAATCAACTCAAAATATACACACTGACTCACATCGATTCCTATGTCTATAGTTTTGCCAAAGTGGACCAGTGTGCGGCGGCGGCGGAGGCGCGCGGCGCGGCGGCGCGGGCCTTTCGTGTGCGAGGTCGTGGCTTCGTGGAGCAGCGGGCGCGGAAGCAACGCACTGCCCGTGCCGTCATAGATAGTCCGCGCAGGTCAAACCTCTAATGCATCGCGATCACTTATCATCATTGTACCTAGGTACTTATTTGCATCTTATAACACGACGCCTTACGCCATCTACCGGATTGTGTGCACAACACTAATTACGCCACCCGAGTAGATCACAACACAAACAAGATCAATCTTCAATAACAGCAACAGAACCTCCCTATACACTACTAGCGACCGACTATTCGACGTGTCCGTGACGTTAACGGAGGTTACAACTGCATACAAGCATGAGGTAGTGAAGACACATTGATCGGTCAAGCTAACTATATAAACCATACCATTCGTGAACGGGCGCCGTCGGTTGAGACTGGTCATCTCTTAACTGCCAATGCTTATTTTTAATCTTATATTTTGAATTGTTTCTTCTTTGTCTTTTTTTTTTACATTGTTCTCACATATAGAAGCAACAAGAATAATGTACCCAGGATTTTGTAATATCTTGATTTAAAAGAATGTCCATGGAGTTTCTTGCCCGTTCTTCTCCATAGAGATCTACGTTTTGGAATGGGCAACTAGCTTCAACTTTCGGACTAACTGACAGACTATTTAATTTTAACAATTCAAAAGTGCCTGTACAAGGTCTAATTGAAATAAATGCTTTGAATTTGCATATATAAACGGTCAACCATGGAGGAACGATCACTCATGAAGTCATGACATATGCTTGCGTAGTCTAAAACTTTTTTAATTGAGAAAGCTACACGATCCAAGATTAATTCTTGTATCATTGATTGAAGTGTTGACCATGTATTAATTTGACTGTATAATGTATATTGATATTTTGACATTTATAATAACTAAATTTGACTGTAAAATAATTTTAAATGTAACACCACTACATAATTATTGTATGCCTATTAGGCAGGACATACTGGAACTTGAATTTATTGTTTAGACCTGTAACTAAAATATTTTAAAAATAAATAAAATAAAATATAAAATATTTTGAACTTGAAAACCGTTTCCTCAGAAAGGTCACGGGAGCCCCTTTATATGTCCGAAACGTGAACCTCCACGTAGACCTCAGACTGCCCACCGTCCAGCAGTACCAAGAGGATTCGCCACCAAGGCATACCCTCACCACCCCCGACGGCGCCACTACCCTGCTCCGGGAGAGTAGTAAGGCAACCAGTACTCTCAGAAAGTACAAGTCCTTCCGCCCTCGCCGAAATAATAATTAAAATAATAATTTCAATATTCCGATCCCGAGCCCAAATAATTCCGATCCGGCCTGTCCCTTGCTGTCCTCTCCCAGCAACGCCCTAAGCCGAAGTCCGAACCCCACAGGGGGTGCCCTTAGCGTGTAGTCGCTTAGTTTTTAGGGTTCCGTAGTTCCTACGACACTATCACCCTCTATGAAAAAATAAGTAAGTGCAACAGAATAAGAATAGTACCTACGTTTATTTATTTAAGTACATACAATTTTGAGTTAACAATTACGAACGAAGGCAGAATGCTTTTCGCGCGTTATTAATTTTTTTACAACCTTTTTTTAGGGTTCCGTAGTTCCTACAAGGAACCCTTATAGTTTCGTCATATCCGTCCGTCTGTCTGTCCGAGGTTTTGCTAAGAGACCGTTAACTTAGTACCAGAAAGCTGTCATTTTGTAGGAGTGTGTATATCAATTACGCACACGACAAAGTGGTAAAATAAAATTTTGTAAAATATTTTTTTTTAGGGGAGCTCCCCTACATGTGAAGTGGGGATGAATATTTTTTTCGTCGTCTACCCCATCGTGGGGGTTATCGTTGAATAGGTCTAAATGACTACTACATAATAACAATAACAGGCGTCTTCAATTAATCGGAGAACATACCTACATTAAAAAAAATCCACCTATTTTAAAGTCGGTTAAAAAAAATCAAGATTCAAGTCAACGCATTTAAAAAATACGATGTACGGGATACTAGCTGCACCCCACGGTTTCGCCCGCGTTAATGTCGATCCCGTGGAAATATCGGGATAAAAAGTATAAAGCCTATATGTTAATCCAGGGTGTCAAATACGGTCAGCGGGATTGTCCGAAAGGGTTACCGCTGGCCCGGAACATAAAGGGCTAAGGAAGGAACACGGGTGGGTTTTAGTCAGTAAGAGTCTGACACTCCCTTCCGCTCCACCCAGAGCGGGAGGAGTCATTTGATGATTTCCCATCCGCAAAAAAAAAAAAAAAAAAAAAGGGTGTCAAATACCTCCATACCAAATTTTATCACAATTGGTCTAGACCAATAGTGATAAAATTTGGTATGGAGGTATTTGGTTTGGAGGTATTTGTGAAGACGTAACAAACATATAAACACACCCCTACACACACTCACACACTCACAAAGTTTCTCCTTTATAATATTAGTGTGATTAGGGGAAGGTTGCGATCATTGGACTAGCTCTCTCATTGGACCACCAAGGTATTTCCAAAACCATGCAAGCTAGCAATACCCAAACTAGTCGAAACGATTCCGTGACGACTCAGTTGCACCCCCCTCTTACCTCAGTGACGCTGGGGCACGTGGCGAGGAGAGACGTGTGACGTTGTCTTTGCGGCGGTCAAAATCTAATTATTACATTCAGGACAATTTGACGTAAGTATCATCGCATTCATATTTGTCTGTGTGCACTGTTATGAACTATTAGACAATTTAATTGTGATTCCATGAGTGTTATTCAATTTTGTCTAATCATGACCATGTATATTTTATTTTATTTTTTTCTAAGCGAGTACCTTGTTGCCATCAATGGACCCCAAGAGGGTTCCACCGTTGGACCGGTCCAATCATAGCAACTTTTTAGATACTGTATTTTTCTGGTTATAATTATGGGAATAGGTCCCGAGTATTTCACTAATTATGGAAAACCATAGAAAAATCGTTATAAATTTCTAGAATGTCGCCGAAAAAAAGGAAGTACTTTGCATGGAGTGAAACAAGTATGAACCTTGCTTTAGAATTAGTAAGGAAACAAAGAGTTGGTTTAAATGAAGCAAGCAGAATATATGGAATCCCGAAAGCAACATTGAAACGAAGGTTAGATGGAGTAAATCAAAAGGCCAAAGAACACAGTAAAAGTGCCAAATGTAAAATTTTATTACTAATTATGTAGCCTATAACTATAGTTTGTTTGCTTGTCGTAGTTATGTGTATGAGTAATGTTTGTCTCTCCTCGTATGTCACAATTTTGTAATATTGATAATTATAATTAGTTGCCTCGATTGGACCTGTAGAACAAATTTCTCGAAGTCCATTGATGGCAACCTGGTGGTTCATTGAAGGTGCCCCTGGTCCAAAGAAGGCAACAGCCCTAGATTTTGTTTTCTTCGTTTATATCAAAAAATGTAAGCTTGTTTGTGCGTTTGATTATTATAAATAAAGGTCCTACGAAATAAAAATAATAAACTGCTTTCATTTTATCACTTACACTTTTTGAGGTATGAGGTCGTAAAGTTATGTGGTCCATTCATAGCAACCTTCCCCTAGGTAGTGTGATATTTTAAAATTAGAAAATAAATCAAAACCTAGTAGAGTACAATTCAACGATAAGCGCACCAGAGGGTGGACCTGCTTAGTGCGCATGGACTATTCGAGAAAAAATAATGAAAAAAATTTCTATTTTTTTTGGAAATTACAAAAAAAAAACTTTGAAATCCTTCGAAAATTGACACCCCTTTAGATATTTTTAACTACGATGACCACAATATTTCAAATATTTCTGTTTTTTAGGGTTCCGTACCTCAAAAGGAAACACCGGAACCCTTACCTATAGGATTACTTTGTTGTCCGTCTGCTGTTTGAGGTTTTGGATGATGGTTGGGTTTTGGTTTGTTTGGTTTTTGATGATTTTTGCTTACAAACGTCGCATCGGGGGCCCCTGTAGCTTGAGGAGCCCGCATCATGGATACGGCAGTAGCTACGTCCCTGCCACAGGGCCAACACGGGCTGTGTCAGCTGTGAGTGAAATTGTGTGAGCCTAGGAGATGAGATGCATACGTATCGTGCTGGGCGGGCGGTCGTCGCGGGGCGGCGTGGGACGCGGCGGCGCGGGCGCTGGTGGAGGCGCCGTGCTCGCCGTCGTGGTGCTGGCCGTACTGCTGCTCGCGCCCCCGCTCCTGTGATCAATAAACTCTTGGACCAACTGAGATTGAGTACTAGAAAAGTCAGAAATTGCAAAAAGAATTTTCCCATCTAGTTACCTACATCTCGTAGATAAACTGAAACGTACTATTCAGCAACAAAATTTTGCGGAAACTTGCTCTTTGCTGAGATTATAAAAAAACGCACATCTCAGACTGCCAGCGCAGTGCCTGTGCCAAAAAACGCACATCTCAGACTGCCAGTGCACTGCCAGTGCCAAAAAACGCACATCTCAGACTGCCAGTGCCAGAAAACGCACATCTCAGACTGCCAGTTCACTGCCAGTGCCAAAAAACGCACATCTCAGACTGCCAGTGCCAAAAAACGCACATCTCAGACTGCCAGTGCCAAAAAACGCACATCTCAGACTGCCAGTGCACTGCCAGTGCCAAAAAACGCACATCTCACACTGCCAGTTCACTGCCAGTGCCAAAAAACGCACATCTCAGACTGCCAGTGCCAAAAAACGCACATCTCAGACTGCCAGTGCCAAAAAACGCACATCTCAGACTGCCAGTGCACTGCCAGTGCCAAAAAACGCACATCTCACACTGCCAGTTCACTGCCAGTGCCAAAAAACGCACATCTCAGACTGCCAGTGCCAAAAAACGCACATCTCAGACTGTCAGTGCACTGTCAGTGCCAAAAAACGCACATCTCAGACTGCCAGTGCACTGCCAGTGCCAAAAAACGCACATGTCAGACTGCCAGTGCACTGCCAGGGCCAAAAAACGCACATCTCAGACTGCCAGTGCACTGCCAGTGCCAACAATCATGTCTGTACACAGGGTCAAATTAAATTAGCTAGTATTTAATAGAATTTTATGATGTTACTATTTTACAATTTATAACTAAAATATACGAATATGTGTTGGCAATGAATGAGCTGGTGAACTCACAAACAAACAGCTGTGAGCGCTGTCAAACACCATCCAATGTTGTACATACCTACGCCAGACCATTCATTATCAGCATACAATACCACATTACCGCATCTTTGTGTTGATTTGACAATTTCCTCTGTTAATAGTTCCATCAAACCATCTAAAGAAATTGTAAATCATGATATTGTATTATTTTGTGATGAGATTGGAAAGGACTTAGGTCACTTGTTGACAAATGAATATCCGGGACACTCAATAATAAATTAGTGTATGTCTGGTTGTTCTTTATTTGATATTATGAAAGAAATTATTAACTTTAAGCAGGAAACAACTTTAATAATATTTATGGGAAATAGGGGTAATTTAAATAAAGGAAAATGGGGGATTTTCTTTTTCTTTTTTTTTTAACGCTTCCCTAGTCGCTGGATAGATGGCGCTGAACTTGGTAAGTTACTGCAAGGAACGGAAGTCACATAATTTTTTTATTAATTCACTTGGATGTAATTTTGAGATCGTAAAACGAAAGCAAACGACGACGAACTCAACGAGCGTTTAAGTCGTGACGCAATGTTTTTTTTTTCCAAGCGTTTTGACTTTGGCATCTAGTAACGTAGTCAGTTCAACGCCATCGTCAGGGTTCTTGGAAACTATGTTTTTTTTTAATAGGTACTGAAAAGAAAAACCTCTCATTGCTCCAATACCTTTCATAGAACATTAAGCAACCTTAGTTTAAGAAAAATTGTTTTGTTTACATTCCCTTACAGTAACAGTTTGCCACAGGAAGAAAATAACTTAAGATTTGATATAAACATGACATTGCACAATTTGACATATAATGATAACTTATTCCAGTTAATTGATACTAACTATTATGGTGGTAATAATTTATGTTCGACAAAAGATAGATATAATATTGTTATGTACTATCTTAAAAGACAGATAGCTGTGTCGCTATCATTTTTTTTTCTATTGCAGCCAAACATTTGGCTAAACAAATTGCTCCTATTGAGCAATGCAATGACATTTTGAACTATTCTGCCAATAATTTAGTCAAAATTAATGACATCAATCATCATTTCAATTACAAATTAAGACAATAGAGGCAACCTCTTGCAAAAATGTAACTAGTTAAGTCAAATGAAAGTGTAAAAAAAATTAAGTAGTATCAATCTGGTGCATCAAAATATTCGAGGATTTTTAAACAAAGACTTAGAAGTACAATTATTCCTGAATTGTTACAATTCAAACTCAAAACTCAAAAATGTTTTATTTCATTATTACACGTTGTACAGTATACAGTTGGTGGCGACTCCTTTTAAGCATATAAATGTCTGTGTCAGGAGGCGCTAATATAGATATTCTTTGTATGACAGAACATTGGCTTAAAAGCCACCAGTTCATGTTCAATTTTAGTAATCACCGGGTTGGTAGTTCATTCAGCAGAGTAAATGCTATAATACATGGTGACTCATTCATTTTAATAAATAACCAGCTTAAGTTTAAAGACCGAAAGGATATTGTGAGCCTCTCTGTTGAGCGGACAATTGAAATAACCTGTATAGATTTGGAGCAGTTCATTATATTAAGTGTGTACAGACCTCCTTCAGGATTGTATGATTGTTTTGAAAAAGTTATGGATGAAGTGTTGCACAAACAAGTCCATCATCATTTGTGGTGATTTTAATGTTAATTTGTTAGAAAATTCTGGATTAGATACTAAAATTATAAGTTTGTTTCAGTCATACAATCTTGCTTACCAATTTTTGGAGTCCACTAGAATAACTCCTACTAGTGCCACATGCCTAGATAACATTTATACAGATGTTATACCAACCCACAAAGAAGTTATTAACCTAATAGACTTCGATCATTGCGAATAATTGATCACTATTCCAAATCAAAACAAAAAGTTACTTAAAAGATATCACTGTTAACCCAATAGAAACATTTAAAACTAACCTCTTGGGTAAATTACCACTTTTGTTCACTAATGATGACCCTAATCAACAATATAATGATTTTTTTAAATATGTTGCACACAATTTGATAACACATTCATTCCAAAGACATTATCGGTTAATAGTATCGCTTCCTTCAGTGACTGGGCCACCATTGGTATACATAAAAGTAGAAAACGACTTTATGAGTTATATGAAGAACGGATTTGTATAAACACTGCCGAATTTAATTATATAAATTAAATTCGGCAGTGTTTAAGAATTACTCTAAAATGTTTAAAAAAGTTTGTAGTATTGCCAAGCCACGTTATTTGAGTTCAAAAATTAAAATAGTAGTGACATTATTAAAACGACTTGGAATGTCATTAACAGCGAAACGGGAAGGTCATGCACCCGAAGTAGTGACTACAGCCTTGTTATTGATGACAATACAATTAAATCAGATTGTCAAGTCGCCGCGGCCTTTGAAAATTTCTTTGCAGAGATTCCCGTATCAACTACTAAATCTCTTAACTCATCACCCATTGCTGCAGAGTCTTTACTTAAAGAAAACGTTCCAGTTTGTGATTCTGAATTTCACTTCTAATATGTAAACTGTGAAGTTATAATTAAAACCTTTCACAAGTTAAATGTTAAAAAGACCGCAGATCTATGGGGTAATTCTGTGGATGTTGCTGAGTCGATTATAAACATTGTAGCACGGGTAGCACCTACTTTAGCTGTTATATTTAATAATAGTATTGACCGTGGTGAGTTTCCTGATCTCATGAAAAACAGTAAAATAATACCGTTGTTTAAATCGGGTAGTACATCAGACCCTACTAATAGGTCTATAGACCTATTTAAGTACTACCTACCTTTAGTAAAATTTTTGAAAAACTTCGTCGTTCGTCGTTTCAGCCGATAGACGTCCACTGCTGGACACAGGCCTCCCCCAATTTTGGGAGGGTTTGCCATAATCGCCACGCTTGGCAGGCGGGTTGGCGATCGCAGTATGGTATGGTGGTGGAATACATAGAGAACGCTGCTGCCCATTCTCCAGTACGATCCTTAGTCGCCTTTTACGACACCCACGGGAAGTAAGGGGTGGTGGTATTCTTTAAGTCCGGCACCACACAGACTTATTTTGAAAAACTTATTTTAAATCAATTACAAAGATTTATTAATAAAAATAAATTACTGCATAACAAACAGTTCGGTTTTACAAAGAGTCGTTCGACTACCGATGCAGGAGTTGAACTTTTAGGACTTATTTGTGGTATATGGGATATGGATGTATATGGGAGGACAAATGCGATGCTTTGGGCATCTTTTGCGATTTGTCCAAGGCATTCGATTGTGATCTTCATGAAACATTAATCAGGAAACTGCACCACTACGGAATCCGGAACGCCTCTCTGGATCTTCTTACTTCTTACTTAAGTGATAGGATTCAGAGAGTTGATGTTAACGGAAAAAGGTCACCCAATCTGTAGTAAGAATGGGGGTCCCCCATGGCTCAATTCTCGGCACATTTTTATTTATTATTTATATAACTGACTTGCCTTACCTCATAGGGGATAAACATGATATAGTGTTGTTTGCAGATGACACTTCACTTTTTTTTTAAATCAAACGTCCAAAGTAGTTCACTGGTTTAATGTCAATAACCTACTTCTTAACGGAAAAAAAACCTAAATGTATTAAGTTTACGATACCCCACGTTAGACAAGTAGAAACTAGTGTTCTCATTAAGGATGAAGAGTTGAAAATTAAGTGTAAATATTTCAATGTAAATCGGTGACAGTTACCGGCCGACAAGTGACTTTTGCATTGTCATCTTGACATCAGGTACAATACTCTATATTTTACTTGCTATTAGTTTGTTTACGTACCTACTACAATTTCATCAGCAATTACTTTGTTCATTTTTAGTAAGGCTACTTATTTGATGCCAATGACCTTTAATAAAATAAATAAATAATAAATAAAATAATAATAAGTTTACAAAAAGTGTACATATGGTTCAGTAGTATATATTAATCTAGGCTTATAATAGGATTATAATAATCTGCATAAAATATAGACTATGGTATGTGAAATATGTGATTACAGTCTAAAACAGAACTCTAAAGGTAATATAGTGCGTTGCCTGATCTAGGTTTATTTAAACCTGTGTTTCAGGCCATCTCCCTACAAAAGTATTTGTTAAATAGGACAGTCATGAATTAAATTAACATATATTTTCAGTATCTAAGCAGAGACAATATTTTGCGCAACCTTATTATAAACTATTTATATCTATAACTAAACTTATTATGAAATAATACTAGGTTAGGTAATTACAGTTAAGTCAGCTAGTTTAGTTCAGCACCTCTAGTAGTTTTTGCGTGTCCGAGTAATTTAGTTTTGCTAAATAATCGAATAGCATTATACTACACCTATTATAACTTACATTACCTATATATCTTAAGCAATTTGTTAAATTTATTATATAAAAAAGGTCCTAGAAATAAATTAAATCTTTTTGAGAAAGCATGTTTAGTCTGAGCGTTCGTACAAACCAGATCCTTTCTTCTCTTGCCTGAAGGTACAGGTTTAAAATCTACTTCAGTGTGCTAAAACTATATTTAGAACAAATAGTTGTCGAACTGTTAGCACCTTGCATGCCATATAAAGCTGGTGTGTGGGAAATCCGAAAGGACGACGGATGGCAACTTTTAGAATGAATTGCTCTTTGAGCACGTTCAAGCAGTAGTAAAGTTGATTTTGCGGCACCACCCCAAGAAGTTATGCAGTATGTAAGAATAGATTGACGCAAAGCCAAGTAAACCTGTTTAATTAGTTTAAAGTCGGCTATGTCCCGTAAACTCTTAAAAATATATATTAATTTACGCATAATATTGCATAATAATTCGATGTGTTTACGGAAGTTTAGGTTTGTGTCAATCGTGACGCCTAGGTATTTGAGCTTTAGTTAAAGTGAGAAAAGTGCATGCTGTGTCAGCGTTTGTATTACAATTGTGCGCGTGAATATTTTCGTTAGTAAGCATCGGGTTAGTGTTTCTCATTGCAAATAGAATAAACTAGTTTTATCTGAATTTAACGTTAAAGATTGTTATGTAGCCAATTATACACAATATCAAAGCCATTCTGGGCAAATTCATAGACACCAGCTCTTGATTTACCTAAAAAGAATAGAGCTGTGTCATCCGCAAATAAAATAAAATATATTAAAAATAATGTGGGCCCTAAAATACTGCCTTGTGGGATTCCAAAATTACTATTTTTTATTTCAGAGCTCGTGTACTAACCTATTTTAAGAGACTGGTAACGGTCGCTAAGATAATCAGCTAACAATTTTAACTGTGTTCCTCTTATTCCAATTTTTTCCAGTTTAAGTAATACTTAGAAGAGAACAAGAAATAGTATCAAAGGCCTTCGCAAGGTGTAAAAAGATCTCAATGGTATGCATGCCATTATCGAGATTTTTACTTATAAAATTTGTCAATTTGTGTACTGCTTGGCTTGTTGATCTTTTAGGCCTAAAACCAAATTGTTGATCTGAAAGCAATTTGTTATTTTCAAGATATTTTACTAGTATGTTGTTAATGATTTTTTCCAAAATCTTTGAGAGTCCCGTTAGTACTGAAATAGGTCTATTTAGTAACACAGGTTTTGTCTCCGGATTTGATAACAGGGGTGACTACTGCTTTTTTAAGCAATTTTGGGAATATTCCTTGGGTTAAACATGTCTGAAAAATGTGAGTTAGTGGAGGGGCAATTAGGTATTTAAGTCTTTTAATTATAGCATTAGGAATGTCATCCCAACCGACGGCGCATACGTCCTTTAACCCGTCTATTATACCTAACACTTCACTCGCATCCGTATCTAATAGTACAAAAGAGTTCAGTGTAGTATGAGTCATAGATGGACTTTGAATAGAAGAAATTCTGTGGTAAAGTTTTTTTCTGCCAGATTTTTCCCAATGTTAATAAAGAAATTGTTTGCTTTATTCGCCGCTGCGGATGGGTTCAATTCGGTTGTTAAAAGTTCGAGCGGAGGTTCTGAATTTTTAGTTCTAAATGTGTTACTTTTAATATATTTCCAGATAAGCTTACTGTTTTTTCTGCCTTCCGTAGTTGATCTTTGTTATATTGTTTTTTTAGATTTTTGTTGAAAAAACTAAAAAAAAAACAAAAATTTCTGCAAAGTTTGTTGCAAAAATTTCTATATTGCTTATAAGTGACTGATAGTATTTCATTGTTAGGGGAAAGTTTACATTTTTGGTGTAGTCTGTCTCTATGTATGATACAGCGAACAAGTCCGGGCGTAATCCATGGTTTAATGTTTTTGTACTTTCTAGGTATTACTTTTGTTAAAATGTTCTTCTTAATCGCATATTGTAATAAATCAATGAAACACTGTAACGAAATATTAGGGTCACTCGAATTATTATAAACGGGGTCGAAATTAACAGCTCGTATGTCATTTTCAAGATTAGTCATGTTGAGTTTAGAATAGCTGCGCATGCAATTTTTTCTAGGTGAAGGTATTTGCAATGTTAGTACAATAGCTTGATGGTCGGTAAGTGACGTATTAGTAACCAGTGTTATGGACGGCGCTTTTGAATTTATAATGATATGGTCGAGGCATGAGCCGCTCTGATGCGTTGGGTAATAGTGAGCTGGTAGAAGTCTATGAAATGTGCAGATGTTCAAATAGTTATGTGGATGAGTATCGATTTTCCCGGAAGCAATGTTAATGTTAATATCACCTACCTAACAGTATAATATTTTTAAAAGATGAAATTTTTTCTAGGTTTGAGTTAAGCGAGTCTAGGAATCTGTCAATATTTTGAGATATAGGTCTATAAATAGCCATAAATACCGTATCGGGGGAAATTTTAATTATCAAGCAATTACAGTCTTGAAATAAGGGTTCTTCTACCACTGCTTCTAAATCATTTTTAATATACACAACTAATCCACTATTTTGATTAATGTGGCTATTGGTTTTGTGTAAATTGTACCCGTCTAGTGATGGTATAATCGTTGTTTGTTCGGAGAGCCAACATTCTGTTAGTACAATAATGTCACAGCTTATTTCAAGATTCTGTAATAGCACTTCAAAGCCGTAAAAATTTCGGTTTATACTACGAATGTTTTGTGTAAACACTGTTAACATTTTCTTACCGATGTGAAGAAGATTTTTGCACTCCTCAATATTACAAATTATTGCTTCGGACACTGAAAAACTGTCTAGATCACTGAGTAGCTGATCAGTCATGTTACTAAAAACTAACTTATCTACTTTTTATGTACGAACTAAGAAATTATTCGATGGCGCTCTTAGGCGCCTTCATAGTCTATTGAATTAATTTAATTATCTTCCGCGTATTTTCGTGCTGGGCAATTCATGTCACCTGTTGGGTGATCATATTTCCTCTTAAAACGTTTGCACGTTGCACACTGAGGAGGAGAAGTTTTGTTGCTGCAATCTTTGAACGTGTGTCCCGTCTCTCCACAGAGGTTACATGTTGGAGATGTATCGCGGCAAATCTTGGCTGCGTGACCAAACTGCTGGCAATTGAAGCACCTAGTCACTAAAGTAAAATCTCTAACTGGGCATGATGTCCAATTTATAAAAATACGGCCTTGGTTCACCAGTATTTTTCTGATGCTGGGAGGGATTTCGAGTATATAATTACATGTTGGGCGATCTTCCTTTCCGGACTTATGGCTCATTTTTATTGTTTCTAGAAAGGCCTCTCGAGTAGTTTTCGGCAATTTTTCAGACAGGTTTTGCTCATAAATGCAATCCAATACCTCTTTGTCACTGAGAACTATGGGAACACCAATTATTGCTATCCTGGGGCGGCGTTTTGATGGTTCTTCGATTTTAAGGCCCGACGAAACCAGTTTCTCCGAACTTTTTAATTTAGCAATGTCGTCTTTGCTATCGGTGCTAATAATAACGCCTCCATTCCTAATTTTTCGTAGGCTACGGACCCGAAGTTTCAGTTCCTACGGCGAGATAATTTTTTGTACCAGTGTTTTGGTATCGTCACTAGAATGATTCTTATCGGTTGGATAGATGGCAACAGAACTAAAATTTGCTGGGCGAATAAACTTATCTGTACCCTTTTTAACCATATTGGCATAAGACGTAGCTTCTTGTTGCATTATCTTTTTATCGACGACCTCTTTGAACTGGTGCAAAGTGTTTGCGACGATCTGCTGATCTTGAAGGAACTGGATGGTGCTGTAAGCCTGAATGGATTTTTGCTTAAGAGATTGGTATAGGACAGCCATTTGGGATGTCCCATGTGCGACTTTACGACAAAGATTGGTGACGCGGAGCTTCTGGTCAGAGTTAAAGTTATTTTTCCTTCGGCAACAGTAGAGCACACTTCGCTTAGAATGGTCTCTATGGATCCTAACCATTTCTGGATCTCGGGCGTAGCGACGACATCAGCCAGTAAGTCATCCTGCGTGGATGCTGGGGGCGTTGTTTCAACTGGTTGGTTTTGGTCAGAGGTTAATGGAGTAGGCGGTGGACTTCCCCGCATTAGTTGGCTACGACCACAAGGGCTAAACCCTTGGTTAGACATCACTAATACAGAAACTCTTTATTGTTTTGTGCATAAAGTTTAGTAAATAAGTAGGTACCTAATTAGTTCATTGTGCACTGTGAAAAAGTTGTTAGTTGCACAATTAACACGCGCGCCACACTTTACTCAATATGATTGAGATCGCAAATTGTTATATTAAGTAATTCATGACAGTTAACACAAAACACGTCCGCTTAGATTCGCGGTTCTATCTTTGAACGTAAACATAACCTAACTTTGGTTTGGTGACAGAACTCCTTAGAATTTCATCTAAATTTCATTTTTCCTTTTAAACTAATCATCTTCTCAACTGCTGCCACAACTACCCTTTCTCTTCTAATTTCTTGTCGCTTCCTTACTAGTTTTAATCATGATTATGACTCGCAGCGCCCGTGCTCGTCTCGGAGAGTCCAAACTCAATGAGGCTTTGACCGCCTTAAAGGCGTCAAAGGAGTCCTGTGACCAACTAATTAAGGAAATAGATGAGGGTGAATCTTGAGAGGCTCAATTTATGATGTCCGGAGGTATAAAGTACCCGCAATATTGAAATTAAAACCCAAAGTATTTTTTTTTACGTCTTATCACTATGGTATCTAATTGATGCACAATAGTTACTCTTTTTAATTTGGGTGTAATTATCGAAAAAAAAAACAAAACGTCACAAAAATTGATAACCCTGGCGCGTCCTTTACACATTTTTTAATGAAAACAACCCGAAGTAGCCAATTTATAAATGTAAAATGATCAATTTATGTAGTTTTTCAACAACTAGATTAGTTTGTGTTGAAAATAAAAATATACAGTTTTTATTTTATCCCATAGTTTTACATAGAAATAGATTTAAAGTTTTGTCCAGAGCTAAACAGTGATTCCTGTGGCGCGCTACATAACTAGACATATATCGCTAGTGGAGCGGTCGCGAAGCGCAGTTATTCGACCTTGTGCGAGCTCTAGTCGCGCTTAAAACGCCGTGGTGGAAGATAGCGTCTCACTTTGCCCGTGGACGAAATTACGAAGGTAAATATTTGATTCCCCTGGTTTTGTTTCACTAGGTCATTGATTACCCTGACAGCATAAAAAAATGTATAAGTTTTTTCTCGGATATATCTTTACTAATCTTTTTTATTATTATTACTAATCTTGTTATTATTGATTTAATAATCTTATTATTATTGCTTAGAACTTTTAACTTTTTACGTAATCGATAAAAAACAAACTTTTATTGATTACCTTGGTGTTGATTCCCTTGGCGTTTTTGCCAGGGTAGTCAATATTTTCTAGTTCGTCGGACGTTCGATCTGATGACTTCGGGGAATTAGCCATCGGGCATATGACATTCGAAATCAAGCACTAAACCCGTCTAAGGTAAACGCAGCTATCAACGACCCATCGAAAATCTGCAGTTATTACCGACCTATAAAAGTAATTCGAAATCTTTACGTTTCCAGAACTATTCTAGCTATAGTAGGCAAAGATACAGACGCGTTTATTCCTTGAGCATCGTATACTTTTACTTTAGTGTGAGTAGCTGTGCAAAAAAGTGATAAAATACGTCAGTTACTGCGGGGCAGCGTGGACGCAGGACTTGTCGTACTGTTCCCTTGTTCCTTCAAGTAAGTACGTGACTTTTCTATTTAAGACATTTATACAAACAAATGAAGTCTATACTTTATCTTATATTACTAAATGTATTCATTTAAGTGTCAACTCTTGATTTCTTACGACATTTTATTAATAAAAAGTAATTTGAAACGATAAAACTTTAAATTAAAATGGGGTGGTGTTAGCTTCATCAGTTTTAGTCGTGGCAGCTATCAACGACTCATAAGTCGGCAATGGCAGCAACGTAACTTTTCGTTTTATTTTTCTTTTATGTTATTATATCACACTAACACAAGTATTTTTATGGACCAGTTTAAATCTAAGCTATCAGTCTTTATAAAAATCTATTAGCGACTAAACTTTTTTGTCTAGTTTTTACCTTTTAGCGTTATCAATTTAACCAAAGTTATGATATTTTTTGAGGATCGATATTGAATAGTTACAGTAATAAATCATTGTTTTTGTGTTTAAAACAGTGTGCATTTGTTCATATTTTTTGTGACATTGATCAATTATAATCTATTTTACAGTCCGAAGGTCAATTGAATTAAAATAACAATTTTTTTATGAGTCGGTAATACAATTTATGTTTATACTTACATTCTTCATTACCGACTCATGAGGGTCGGCAATAGCAACTATAAGAAGCTATTACCGATCGTATATAAGGTCTATCTATTCATACACGAAATCTCTTAAGGGGTCATTGTACTCATCATTACGAACAACATTTACTATGAGACAAAACCTGAAATCGCGAAAAAAAATTAGCTGTTCCCTACATTTTTACGAGTTATGCGAACATAAATGTGTGGAACAGCTGATTATTTTTTCGCGATTTCAAGTTTGGTCCCAAGTAAAAGTTGTTCATAATGATGAGTACAATGACCTCATAAGAGGTTGTTAATGTTTTACCAATAACCCTGTATATGTGTATTAATAGTATTATGTTGATTAATTTAAAAGTTTATAATTATTTAGTTCATAGGTATTACTAAGAAGTACCTACTAATTTGTTTTTATTAAAAATAACGATAATAAAAAAATACGAATAAGTATTTGCATTTTTATTTTGTTTTATTTTATTAGGATCGGTAATCATCATCATCACTACCTTATATTCATTCCATTGCTGGAAAAAGGCCTCCTCTCATACACGATCGGGAATAGCTGCATAAAAATCGTTAATAGCTTCACAGCCGTTTTTATGGATCGGTAATTGCAACAATCGACTAAGTCACTTTGTAAATTATTTTTTACAAGATAATCCTTTATTTAAATGTATTTGATTCAGTAAATACATTTTTTATACATAACACTAGCATATAAAATGAAACTATTAATCTTTAGAGGAACCAGTATACTAAAAAAATATGGTTGATTTTAAAATTGCCTTAGGGGGGTCGTTAATACCTGCGTTTACCTTAGTACATTTATTTGTGAACTGTTTCAGTTCCTTCAATAAATGAAAATCTGTCAGCTTCTACAACTAACGCTGTATTGACAGCTCTTCACGGCGAACATTCCAGTGCTAGTGATTCTGATTTTACTTAAATATTTTTTAGACAATAGGTAATAACACAAGGTTGTGATTCTGATCTGACTACTATATTTTTTTAAATTGTGTCATCCAAAGAAAGGTTCCTAATTTTTGTTAAAATTTTTGATTATGTTTAAAAAGAAAAGTTTTAGTTTAAATTTTTATTATTTAGTATGTACATTTTATCATTATTACTTAGGAATAAAGTGATTGATAATTAGGTGTAAAAGTGCCAATAACTGAGAACAAGAGACTGATTATTAAATAAATAGTATGTTTTATTACTTACATTGGTTTTAATTTTGATTCCCTTGTCATCGTATTTTGATTCCCCTGGCCCAAAAAAATATGTTTTCAAATATCTTTGTAATGCGTCGTTCAAAACTGACCCCTATTTGATAAATGTGTTTATAATTCGGCTAAAAATCATACTAAACTATAATTTGTAAAAAATAATAATAATGAAACATGCATCGATATTGGATAATTTTTCAACCAATGTGAACAGAAGAAGAGGGGCTTGTTTACAAACCAGCCCACTTGATAGTGGTCCCATAGGTCTTCAATATGTTCCTATAAAAGCAACAAAAGAAACAGCTGATACTAGTGGTAATAACCGTCAGATATCGGTGAGTCACTCATCAGTGATTAGTGACGGCGAGGACGATTGCGTCTCTTTTCTTCGCAAACAAAATGATGCGACGGAGATTCAAGGGCAAGTGGAGGCGCCAACAACAGCTGTGGTTCCGACAAGTGCGAGCGAGAGTGGATGTCAACTGAATCAAGGACATTGCGGCCGTGAGACGCCGAGCGAGACAGCGAACCAAACGAAGCGCGTGGAGGCCACTGTGATCACCGCGGTTTCGTCAAATACAGTTAGCTTGCCGGCTACCTACGCACATGCAGCGGTTGGGACTGCCGCCACCGCCAGTGCCAATCGATCGTCGGCTCCAGCTACACATGTAAATAAATTGAGCGGGCAACAAATGGGTGGTGATGGTATGTGTACTCGAGATGCAGACCCGGAATGGACTGTTGTACAGAGGAAAACGCCAAAACGATATAAATTAATCGGTCAAAAAGGATGTGCGGCCACTTCGGTGGATGGTAAATTTAAAGCAGCAGATATCAAAGTGCCTTTGTTTATCTCAAATGTAAGTACTGAAACGAGTGAGCAGGACATAATAAGCTACATAAAAGAAAAAACGAGTGAAAGTGTTACTTTAAAAATTATAAATATGAAAGTACCAAAGAAATACAACGCGTACAAACTGTTTGTTTCTAGAAACAAGTTAGATGTGTTTTTAAAAGATGAAATGTGGCCAAATGGCATAACTTTTAGACGCTTCGTGCGTTTTACGTACCGTAAGAAGTCGTAAGGCTACGTAATAGGTATTAAGGGACTTAATTATGAACTGTAATCAAAACAAACATTGTAAGTTGACTAGTTTTAACTGTAAATCTGTTAAGCGTTCCGTTGATAGTGTTAGGGAAATCTGTGAAATGTCAGACATAGTGGCCCTTCAAGAGACATGGCTTCTTCCCCATGATATTCCTTTCCTAAGTACCATAAGCGATAAATTTGAATACACGGGTAGGTCAGCTGTTGATACATCTGCGGGGTTACTGGTAGGGAGACCATATGGGGGAGTGGCTATCCTTTGGAGAAAGGGCATTTTTAACGAGGTTAAAATATTAGAGTGCACGAGTTCGCGTCTCGCTGCTATCAGAGCTACTGTCGGCGATCGCTCGATTATTGTATTCTCTGTTTATATGCCAACAGACTCAACCGACAACTTGCCTTTGTTTACAGAGATTCTAGGTGAGATTAGTGCAATCGTTGCAAGTGCGGAAACTGAAAGTATTTTCATATTAGGTGATTTTAATGCACATCCACAAGAATTGTTTTTTAGGGAATTAAACAATTTCTGCAATGACCAAGCCTGGATCTGTGCAGATGTAGAAAAACTGGGCTGCGAAACGGATAATTACACTTTTGTGAGCGAAGCTCATGGGTGTAGAAGGTGGCTAGATCACTGTGTTGTGTCTTCTTCAGCTTGGCAAAGTATTATAAACGTAGGAATAAATGAAGACGTATATATGTCAGACCACTTGCCATTGTACGTTGAGTGTGACCTGAACGTAGTGAGGCCTAAACTAATAACACAGAATAGGCCGCGCTCTAGAATTATTTGGGGCGAAAGGGACGAATCTCAGGTCAAGTGTTACAAAGACTTATGTAATGATAGATTTCGTGAAGTTGATTTTCCAACTGAATTCTCAGAGTGTAGCTATGGCTCATGCAGTTCAGTAGAACATAAATATGTCTTGAATGACATATACGGTAAAATTATAAGTATTTTATGTGACTGTGCTGAGCAAACAAATGTGGTAGGAGGTTGTAGGCCAAGGAGAGGCAAAGTGGTGTGTGGGTGGAATAGTCATATTCGCGACGCTCACCGTGAGGCCAGGCTTAAATTCAAGGAATGGGTTAGACACAGGAGACCAAATAGTGGAATAGTTTTCGAAGAGATGAGTGAGACCCGTAGAATCTTCAAGGGACGCCTGAAATGGTGCCAAAAAAACGAAGAACAGGTCAAAATGGACAACATAGCTAAACAAAGAGCCACGAAAAATTTTTGTGAATTCTGGAAGTCAACACGTAAGTTGGATACTAGGCCTGGTCTACCGGTGAGCGTAGGAGGGACCAGTAACCCGGGGGAAATTGCAAATATGTTTATGGAACATTTTAAAGTGCAATCTCCACTAGGCCCTTCAGTTGCAATGGCCGATGCTGAGTCTGATGGTGGAGGGGCGGAACCACTCACACTTTTTTCTGCCAAACAAGTCAGATCCGTCATTCAAGGCATGAGCAGAGGTAAATCGCCCGGCCACGACGGACTGAGCATCGAGCATTTCAAGAATGCGGGAGGTCACCTGCCGAGGGTCCTGTCCTGGTTTTATACAATGTGCATGAGTCACTCTCATTTACCTGCTGAACTGATGCAAACTATTGTAGTACCTATAGTTAAAAACAGGACAGGGGACATCTCGGACATGGGAAACTACCGTCCCATCTCCCTTGCAACCACAGCGGCTAAAATATTGGACAGTATGCTTGACTCGTGCCTGAAAAAGTACTTGTGTTTGCACGATGCACAGTTTGGTTTTCAACCTAAGCTTTCAACCGAAAGTGCTGTGCTGAGTTTGAAGAATACTGTCCAATATTACACAGACCGAAAAACGGCCGTATATGCTTGCTTCCTGGATCTCTCCAGAGCCTTCGACCTGGTGTCATATGATGTGCTCTGGAGAAAGCTGGGTGACAGGAGTGTACCGGCATCAGTGCTTAAGCTCATGCAGTATTGGTATGCGAACCAAACGAACAATGTAAAGTGGGCCGGAACGTTCTCTGAGTCGTATGGGTTGGAGTGCGGTGTGAGACAGGGGGGGTTGACCTCTCCACGACTCTTCAACCTTTACATAAATGATCTCATAGCCGGGCTCAGTAGTATGCGTGTCGGCTGCCGGGTTGGTGGTGTTAGTATTAATAGCATCAGCTACGCGGACGACATGGTACTGCTGGGCCCGACTGAGGGATCTATCAGAGAAATGTTGAAGGTCTGCGAGGAGTATGCTGCCTTGCACGGCCTTGTGTACAATGTCCGTAAATGTGAATACATGGTCTTTAAGGCCGCCGGTAAATGCCCTAATCATGAACCCAGTTTTACACTAAATGGTATGAGCATAAATAAAGTCCACCAATTTAAATACTTAGGGCACATACTTACCGACGACCTTAAGGATAATGTAGACATCGAAAGGGAACGCAGGGCATTGGCGGTCCGAGGGAACATGTTGGCCCGTAGATTCTCTCGTTGTTCGGACCAAGTCAAAATCACACTGTTCAAGGCGTTTTGTCAAGGTCTGTACGCGGGGGGTCTATGGGTCAGCTACACCAAAAGATCGCTAGATGTCCTGCGCGTCCAATACAACAATATTTTTAGGATGCTGTTGAAACTGCCCCGTTTCTGTAGCGCATCAGAGATGTTTGCTCAGAACCGAACTGACGGCTTCCATGCAGTGATTCGCAAGAAAGTCGCATCACTGATGCGTAGAATGCCGGTCAGCGACAATAGCATCCTAAAAACAGTGGTGGAGAGTCCTTACTCCCCTTTTCTGAGGCATTATGTGGGGAGAATGGTCAGGTAGCTTGTCCCATGCGTTATCGTTCTCTGCACATCCTGCCTCAGTCACCTACTGCTTGCTATTCGTATCCTTGTTTATGTACTACTAACACTAGTTATAAGATGTACTAACAAAATGGACTATTGTTGTCTGATATAAATAAATAAATAAAAAAAAAAATAAAATAATAAAAATGCGCCACGGGAATCAACTGAATATTCTCAATATCAAGATTTACCCATGACTATGAAAGGGTGCTCTTTGATGCCCATGAAAAGAATAGGAAGTTAAAAATTGAAATGGCTCAGATATATAAGGTCCCATTAAAATAGGTGGACAAACTTTTACGAATAATTCAGACCACCAAAATAAGGACGATGGTAAAAAAATATAAAAGAAAAACGCATAGATACTCACAAGAAAAATAAAATCAGCTAACGAAAATACACTAATGTGCCGGCAATTTATTATTTTAGGTCAATATAAAATCACTTTAATCGGTGTTTTTTTTGCTTGGATATGTTTAGTTAGACGTACTGAGCGCTGTGTTAAAATTTGTCCATCTATTTTAATGGGACCCTGTATAATCAATACACTGATGCCATAGAAGAACGGGATAGACTTCAACTTGTTGTGGACGGGTTCAGTCAGTGTAGCACAGAGTGTGAACAAGCTCTTAGTCAAAAACATATACTACAACAGCATCTACATGAGGCTCAAAGTAAAATAACACAACTTGAGACGACCAATCTTAATATCACCGCCTCGCTGAACCAAAGTATGTTCGATGAATTGATGCCTATTGCCCCGTCAATGGTTTCTGTCAAAAACCCCATACACACTTTTAATTTGACAGCTGATGATGAATCAAAGTCATTATAATTCAGTGAAGGTAATACCAGTAAAAAAAAAAACTAAAAAAATACATTAAAATGATTAAATACATAGTTAAAACACAAAAATGGTAAAAAGACAAAAGTTCTTTATCAAAAACGTTAAATTGAATAGAAACAGGAGAAACTTAGTTCAATGACCAACAAATATACTTATTATATTTGTTGCCATTGCCAACACATATTCATAAGGTCTTCAGAGGTATTCCTCTGAATACCTTATGAATATGTGTCGGCAATGAATGAGCTGGTAAACTCACAAAAAAACAACTGTGAGCATTGTCAAACACCATCCAATGTGCGTACACCGGACCATTCATTGACAACTTGCAATACCACCTTACTGCGGCCCTGTATTGATCTGATAATTCCTTCTACTAATAGTTCGTATAAACATTGTAAACAAACTTTAAGTAATGATAGAGTATTATTTTGTGATGAGATTGGTAAGGACTTAGATCACTTGTTGACAGATGAATATCCGAGACACTCATTAATAAATTACTGTAGGCCTACTTACTGTTACCTACTGTTATTTGTTCATTATGAAAGAAATTATTAAATGTAACTTTACCCAGGATACAACTTTATTAATTTTTATGGGTAATAGGGGAAATGTAAACAAAGGAGAACTGCTCCAGTATCATAGAACATTATGCAACCTTAGTTTTAAAAAGTTGTGTTGTTTACATTTCCTTATAGTAACAGTTTGCCACAGGAAGAAAATAGCTTAAGATTTGAAAGTCAATTTATTAGAATACTCAGGTTCTTGTAGTAAAATTTTAAGTCTGTTTCAGTCCTACAATCTTCTAAACCTATTTTTGGAGCCCACAAGAATAACTCCTACTAGTACCACATGCCTAGATAATATTTATACGGACATTATACCAAGCCACAAAGAAATTATAACTTTACTAGATTCTGATCATTGCGGGCAAAGGATTACTATTCAAAACCAAAACAAAAAAGTGGCTAAAAAGGATATCACTGTTAACCCCAAAACTGCAAGTCGCTTGGAGGCTTTTAAAGTTAAACTCATTAATAAATTACCAGTTTTGTCTCTTCATCTGATCCTAATCATCTTTATGATAATTTTTTTTGGCTGTTTTTTATCTAAGAGACAATAGTCAACTTGCTCATCGCCTTTTACAAAATATTGCTTTTCCCGATGCAGGGACGTTAATTGTTAAGGAGTTCTCCTGGTATTTCACCATCAGCTCCATTTCACCATTCGCATTGTGACGAGCATAAATTGTTTAGCCACCATAATTAAAGTAATCCAATCGCAACCCGTAAAATACTTATTATTGAGTAGTTCCGGTGACCATCTGTGGTCTTTATCATCAGTTTCACTTCACCAAATGGTGCTTTCCGAGAGCAAATGCGCTAGTAACTTTCACCTATAGGTGAGCCTATAATACACACATCAAAAGTGTCTAGGGATCAACATATATTTTTGCAATAACTTTTCTCCTGATTGATATTAATTAAAATTTTCTTTAAGGATTCATTAAATAAAGTGTTTTCGTTTGTCACAGTAACGATAAACCAAGTCACCTTTGCATTAATAAAGAAATTTGCCATTTTCCTAATAAAGGGATTTTTGACATTTGAACCACTAACACAAAAGTTCGAAAAAAAAGACTGAAATAACAGTTTTCTTTAAAATTGTATTGGGTAACTTAAACAATTAATAATCCGTGTTTCTACCGCGAACACTAACAACACAAGAACATCGGTTTGGCATACTCAAAATGAGTTCATCCAAATCACGCTGTGGAATGGCCGCCCATGTTCGTTGCAACAACAAAAAAAGGTCTTCTTGCGTCTGGATACCCTCCATATTCGGCAGAGCTCTTCTTTGTAGCATATCCCATGCATGCTCAATCGGGTTCAAGTCTGGCGACTGAGCAGGCCAGGGCAGGACATTGATGTTAGCTGCGGCGAGAGTCTGTCTTACAACTCTTGCGGTGTGCGGTCGTGCATTATCATGCATTAACTGAAATAAGGGACCGATTTGCACTTGTAGAGGAACGATGACGTCTGATACAATCGTCTCAGCATAAATTTGAGCGTTGAGGTTGCCTCTGATCCAAATCAACTCAGTTCTTCCGCCGATCCAAATACCCGCCCATACCATGATGGTTCCACCACTATAAGGATGGACTTCCTGGCAGGATTTTAATCGCTGTTGGCGTCCAGGGGTTCTCCAGTGTCGTATACGTCTTGTATCCGGTCTCATACCAAAACGAGACTCATCAGAAAAGCACACGAAACGCCATTGTTCTTCTGCCCAATTTCTGTGTTCAAGAGCCCATTGATATCGAATCCTACGATTGTGCATTGCTATAGGTGGTACCCGTAGCGGTCTTCGGGAATGAAGGTTCACTTCATGCAAGCGGTTTCTGACTGTTTGGTCGCTAATTAAGTTCCCTGAAGAGTGATGAAGCCTCACGGCTAACATCATGGCGGTTATTGTTGGAGCTCTTCGAGTTAAGATTTGAATGTATCGGTCTTGTCTCCGTGTGGTGCAGCGATACCGTCCTCCATGGCGCTCAGCCACGGTACCAGTGCTTTGGTAACGTGTCCAAAGTCGACTGATAACACTCTGACTTGTATTCAGAGCTAAAGCCACAGTACGTTGCCGGGAACCAGCTTCTATCAATCCCACGGCTCTGAGCATTTCTTCCCTGCTTAAATGACGTCGCCGCTCCATAATAACGTTGGTTTTAATCAGTAGTAGGGAAACAGTAGCACTAATAATGTCTTCAATGCGTTGTATGTTTTTATAGGGAAAATATTGACAGCTGATTTTCATCTTTTACTCGAATTTGATTCACAGTTCCTGATTCAAAATATGAAATGCACCAAAAAGGATCCATATAAATTTATAAAATCATAAATTTATTACAAAGCCACATCTCAATCTCAAGAAATCCGCATAAAAATGCTTGATCCCTAGACACTTTTGATGTGTGTATTTGAAGAGTTCCTTCGATTTATGATAAATGACTTTATTTTTGTAAGTAGGTTTGTACAAACACTTTTACACGTCAATCATGTTTTTTTTTAAAACTAGATGAGGTCGGCGTTTCATATCCGACTACTCTGAGAAGAAAGGCCGAAACAAACTCAGAGGGCAAAGTCTCTTTTAAAGTCCAGACATAATCTTGGTCAGGTTATATGAAGACCATGTAGATCGATGTCTGAGACGGTCTTTTGAGGAAAGAACCACACAGATTGAGAGGACCTGTCCAGTCAGTGCACGCATTTGTCAGAAATCGTGCAGCTCAACTCAAGACTTAAGGAGCTCAACGATTCGACGAACAATACCAAAGAAAGGACATTTGGGTAGGCCACATAAATTACTCAAACTGCCAGACAATGATCAAGAAATAAAACTAACAGAACAGATCTCTCTGTTCTGTTAATTTCTTTCTTGACAAACTAGAAAACTTTTTAAAAGAATTCGAAATTCCCGATCGCTTTTAGTTTTTTTTTTTAACAGCAATTTAAAGTTGAGTGTTAAGTGTATTTTTCCTTTTTTCAAAAACTTTGTGGGTTATTAAAAAGGAACTAGATGTTATAAGCAAGTAATTTTGAATTTCATAGAACCATACAAGAGTAAACATAAGAATTAAAATGAAATTTGAAGGCTATACTCATAACTTAAAAAAAAAAAATAAGTTTAAATGCTGAGTTCTTGAATTTTTTAAATAAAAATTAAAAAGTCATAACAAAAAAACCGGTGTAACAAGGAATGAGTTACTGGGCCTTAAGAGATAGCAAATGACCTCTCCTTTCGGCCAATTCCATTTGGCAAACGATGCACCAAACACCCTGTATATTAAACATAAAGTTACGGCTATCTAATGGAACAGAATTAAAGAGAATCAATAAAAGTGGAAGGTGGTAGTCAAATAACGGCATGGGTGAAAAGGAAAATAGAAATAAACTAATGTCAAGTGTTAGCGAGTTACAAATTTTTCACGAAACAAGTGACAACGAAACAAAACATTGTGTAGGCTAGCATTAACAATTCGTTAAAAATTCGTAGCACTAGCAAAAACAAAGTAAGAAGATCCAGAGCAGTGTTCCGGATCCCGTAGTGGCGGAGTTTCCTGATTAACGTTTCGTGAAGAACGCAATCGAATGCTTTGGACAAATCACAAAAGATGCCCAAGGCATCGCATTTATCTTCCAATGCATAATAAATATGTCTTAAAAGTTCAACACAGTAGTTGAACGACCCTTGTGAAACCGAACTGTTTGCTATGTAATAATTTATGTTTATTAAAAAATCTTTGCAGTTGGTCTAAAATTAATTTCTCAAAAATTTTACTAAAGGTAGGTAGTACAGAAATAGGTCTATAATTTGTGGGGTCTGATGTATGTACTACCTGATTTAAACAAAGGTATTATTTTACTATTTTTCTTTTTTTTCATTTCTCCAGGATCCCATCATCTGATCCTGACCTGATGGCAATGGGACCACCTGGAAAGTATACCCTTTAAAAAATGAATTTTTAATATCGGTCTAGCCGTCTTCGAGTAATCTGTAAAATAGGTAAACCTAAAAAAAAAGATTTTGACAAACTGAGAACCTCCTCCTTTTTTTTAAGTCGGTTAAAAATCCTGTATTGAAAACGTCGTAAAATACGCGTGAGCATTTTTCATTGCGCATCCAAACATCCAAATGTATAGTAGGTATTGCATCTTAGCCCATTAAGGCACATTTGGCAGTTTTCTTAATTAATATTCAAAATGTCCTAAATGAAGCAAAAACCTTCGCTAGGTACATATTTTGACAATTTCAAACGAATTATGGTAATTCCCACAGTTCGACTATGCATTAGTAGTTGGCGACCTCCTGCTCGTAGTGCGCGAGGCGCTCCTAGCCCTGCAGCTCGGGAGGCGGCGGCTGATGGCAGCACGCCGATGCTGAGTGGTACACATAGTATAGTGGGTAGTGACCTCAGGTTGGCAAGCTCCTGCTCGTGGTGCGCGAGGCGCTCCTGGTCCTGCAGCTCGGCGAGGCGCCGGCTGATGGCCAGCACGCCGCTGCTAAAGTTGCTGTGCGCCGTGAACTTGCAGCGGAAGTCCTCAGGGGGCCCGCAGTTGAACAGGTAGCAGCTGCCGGGGCCCTGCGCATATCATTCAACTTAGCTTAGGTCTATACTATGTTGAAGCGAGTTAGCAGAAAAGCATCGATATGAGGATAGGTCCCTTTGCCCCATAACAATATAGGTACAAGTCAAGAAGATTACCATAAACCGACTTTCCTCATTGGCTTTAAAGGCTGTTCATCAAAATAATTATGAAAATATTTAGATACTAGTTCATAAAATAATAGCTAAATTAGAATAACAACAATCTGCTACGCCGCAGCTGTATCCCGTAGTTGACGTCCTGACAAGCGTGACTCAGTCTCTGTGAGATTAGAATAACAACAATCTGCTACGCCGCAGCTGTATCCCGTAGTTGACGTCCTGACAAGCGTGACTCAGTCTCTGTGAGATTAGAATAACAACAATCTGCTACGCCGCAGCTGTATCCCGTAGTTGACGTCCTGACAAGCGTGACTCAGTCTCTGTGAGATTAGAATAACAACAATCTGCTACGCCGCAGCTGTATCCCGTAGTTGACGTCCTGACAAGCGTGACTCAGTCTCTGTGAGATTAGAATAACAACAATCTGCTACGCCGCAGCTGTATCCCGTGCAGAGAGTCTGAATGATTTACTTGTTTTACTAACTTAAAACTGTACTTAAGCCACGGAGACCCCGAATCCCGATGGCATGGACAAACACAAAAAGAACATAGGCAGACATGGGGACTGCCGACAGAAGTAAAAATTTAAAACTATGAAATGAACCTAATGAGTTAAAAAAAAATATGGAATCTAGGATGCAAGACCGAACGAAGCAAACTCGGGCTATTGGGCATCCCGCTCGTACTAAGGTTCGAATGGCTTAGGTTAAGGGCATATTCTAAACCTAAACTGCTGTAAAACGAATTTTAAACTTTTCGTCAGAATTCAATAAAATAAGTTCTCCTTCTTTATGATCATCAAAAGAAAACAAAACCTATTCTAGGCGCCTGCTATAATTTTCAGGCTCGCTTCACTCGCTCTTGCAATTTCTTTCTTTTCTTTATAAGTCGACAAAGCAAGTAAAAGAAAATCGAACCTACCCGAAAGTGTGAAAAAAATTTCGAGCTCGCTTCGCTCGCTCTTGCATTGTACGTCCTCATAGTGGCTTGCCTGCATAAGTCGACAATGTAACTACTATTTCTGCTTGAAAATATAAAATAAAACCTAACCAATCCAAGACGGGTTGTAAATGCGAGTTGTCTTCGCTCGCCCATCCCAGCCTACATAGTGTACCGTTCTGATACTTAAGACAATCATTATTAAATAAACATGTAAAATCTGCGTCTCTGAATAGCATAAGTAATGTGGAGCTGGAGATCATGGACCTTAACATACCATCACGCTTTTAACCCCGTAGGGTTAGGTAGGGGTGTAACTTGATATAGTACTTACACCCACATTTTAACCCCGTAGGGTTAGGTAGGGGTGTAACTTGATATAGTACTTACACCCACATTTTAACCCCGTAGGGTTAGGTAGGGGTGTAACTTGATATAGTACTTACACCCACATTTTAACCCCGTAGGGTTAGGTAGGGGTGTAACTTGATATAGTACTTACACCCACATTTTAACCCCGTAGGGTTAGGTAGGGGTGTAACTTGATATAGTACTTACACCCACATTTTAACCCCGTAGGGTTAGGTAGGGGTGTAACTTGATATAGTACTTACACCCACATTTTAACCCCGTAGGGTTAGGTAGGGGTGTAACTTGATATAGTACTTACACCCACATTTTAACCCCGTAGGGTTAGGTAGGGGTGTAACTTGATATAGTACTTACACCCACATTTCGCCAGTTATGTTTAAGTACCATGTCATAAGGGGCGAGACTAAAGCCACCAATCGGACACAAATCCAGACTCCAGGCTGCTTCTAAGAAATTTGTAATGGAAAAACCTAATAATACTTTACCCGACCTAGGAATCGAACCACCCAGGACTTCATGCTCAGCAGTAAGGCTTGCGACCACTAGACCAAAGAGTAAAGTAACTATAGAGGCAAAGACTAACAACTCTGTGGTAAAATTTGCATGTATGGAAAGTGCTGCCACCTTGAGTTTGGTGGGTGAACTAAGGCTATACACCTACCTATAGATACAAATATACACCTATCTATAGATATGCAATGCATAATATCTCGTATATTCTCTCGTATATTGACTCGCTACTCATAGTAATATGCATACTTACTTACTATGAGTAACAACAAAACAAATAACAGTAACAACTAAAATAGAAATACATAACTGAGATAAACTGGGAATTACGGGAAGCGCATCAGTCGGGAAAGCCGGAATTGACAATGGCGGATGCCTGCAGTGTTGCCAACAGATAAACTAGATGCCTGCAGTGTTGCCAACAGATAAACCAGATTCAACTTCGAAAACCACCAGAAAACCACTAATAAAAATCGGCCCTACTACAAAATTCGCTAAAACCACTAAATAAATTATTGGTTTTTGTGAAAGGAAACAGTAATTAAAGTAGTTATATTAGTAAAAAAAAATTCTTATCACGTAATAAAATATTTAAAATCAGTAAATCACCATAAAATGTTATTAGTAAATCAACAAGTCAAGATGAGGAACACAATAAGAACAACAACTAGGATAAAAAAGTGATATTCTAAAATTCGTCTTCAGATGAATTTTTGTCTGCACCATCATCGGTTTCACATTTATATTATTCTTGGGTACTGATTTGTTATAGAACTTTTATTAGAATTTATCTACACAGTAAAAGTAAATATTTCTGAAAATTAAATGAAGTAAAAATAATATATTTCGTAATGTTTTAGTGGCTTAGTGGTTGAGTGATAGCATTTTCAGTAATTCAAATTCAAATTCATTTATTAAAACTTACACATGTTTACAATCATACAAGTATTAGCATGCAGTTCTACTAACCAAGAGAAAACGTAGATCGATTTAACAGCGGGTCCCAAACTAGGCACAGCCTGTATCTTGGTGACCCAAACACTATACAAAGTTACTACTTTAATCAGTTCTGCTAGGGCAAGATTGGTATTTATGATTTCATGATAATAAACTATTAAAAATTTATGATTTAAAATTAAAATTCAATTTATAATTGTATAATGAGCTAATAACAAAAATGTGTGTAAAAAAGAAGCTAGAATAGACATACAAAAACAGTTGAGGTGAGTAAATGTGGAGTGTAATGTGTGTGTAGATGTGTGTGTAGAAGTGTATGTTATCAGGGAGTGTGGTGGGTATTAACTTGAGCAGCAGAGTAAACTTTCTGTTTCGTCATAAGTCCGGTCCTGTAACCATTCCTTAAGTTTAGTTTTCGCTTCAGAGTAGATAGAATTGAAACTGAATTCTACTAAACCACTAGAAAAACTACCAGCTACTAAAAGCAATATTTCGCCACTAAAAGGGGGGTCGAAACCATCGGTGTTAGTGGAAAATTCACTAAGTTGGTAACACTGGATGGCCGGAGACAATGACAATTGTTTGACAAACAAGACAAGATGGCTGCCAAGCATTGAGATAGGAAAAACATGGAGAGGCCGCGTTATTCTATAGATACATTTGCTTATACAAATATGAGTGAAATATGATTCAGAATACGAAATATCGTTTTGTCTCGTTCTTTCTAATAAGATAATCGTATTTGATAAAAGAGACAACAATATTTTAAGTTGTTGCTCATTTTGGCAACATTTTGACGTGACGTAGTACAATTGTAGGTAAGGTGCCGTATCAGCCATCTTTTGCGACAAGTTTCGTGGTAGTTTTGCTGTCAAATGGTTGTTTACTTTTTGTATTATTGAGATTTGCGAGAAATATACAAGGATTTTACCTTTTAAAACTGCATGCAAATGTTGGAAAACAACAATTCAACATGTCTGTGTGTTGTATTGTGAAGTGTGGTGCAAGAAAGAATGAAAATCAACCTCTAATGTTTTTGCAGAGGTTAATAGCCGGTTTTCATGCAAAAATACATTTAATAATACACATTCGATGATACAGTTGTGACGCGATCATGAATTTATGGCTAAAGTATTGATATTTGGGTTCATTTCCGTATAATAGACCTTTTTAGTATATTTTGTTAATTCATTTGTTTGTGTACAATAATATGTCAAATGGAATAGGGTTGTACCGTTGCCGTAATAGTTTTCTCCGCTGAAACGTCATCGACATATTCTGCGATGTGAACATAAATAATTCTGTGTCTTATTCGGTCCGAGTGACCTTGCCAGGTCCGTCCTCTGGTTCACAGCACCGAAATTAAAATATTTTATTTCACATAAACTTACATGGCCACTTAGGAAACGTCAGTAGCTAGGTCATCACCATCATTTCAGCCGAAAGACGTCCACTGCTGGACATAGGCCTCTCCCAAAGGGGGGGGGGGGGTTTGCCATAATCGCCACGCTTGGCAGGCGGTTTGGTGATTGCAGTATAGTTTGGTGGTGAAATGCATAGAGAACGCTGCTGCCCATTCTCCGGTACGACCCTTAGTCGCCTTTTACGACACCCACGGGAAGTATGGGGTAGTGCTATTCTTTAAGTCCGGCACCACACGGACTGTGGAGTTTCTTGCCAGTGCAGTAGCTAGGTGCACGGTTCCAATTGGTTGCTTCCTATGGGGAAGAACTGGCAAGAAACTCCACAATTTTTACAATGTTTTCTAATTTGTTAAGTACCTGGTACTGATTTTAATAAATAAATAACTCGTTTTTTATTAAATTTATGGACTATCTGTTTCTCTCTTCTCGCCACTGCAGATTTATTACCGAAAAAACTCAGTGAAAGCTGAAGTGACGGTAACAGAGAGTTTTTACATTTGGTACTTACGCTATCAGATGCATTTATAAGTAGGTATCTTATTATATTGCCATTTGTCTTCACAACTGGTTTGTACATAATACACATTGTTTGTACATAATACAGGTTTGTACATAACTATAATATTTTCTCTGAAAATTCTAACTCTAATAAAAGATTTTCTTTTTTGACATGTATACCTACCGATAAATAGTTCAGTAATTAACCACGAGTCTTTCGTTTCACGCATCACAAAAGATTATAAATAAAGTATTTTTGCACACTTTATTTTTATGCAAATCTATAAAGTTACCGAAAATAAAGTAACAAACGTTATTATAAAGTATTGTTGGCAACCGTAATTACAACTGACTTTAATTTAGTAAGTTATTATGATCCAAACGTAATAACTAGTAAGACTCATATTTAGTATCGATACTCGATAATAGTAACACCTATGTTCCTTGATTGACACAACCCTAGCAGTGGCAGCCATTTTATGCGACAAAACGAGTTGTAGGTATGCACCCTTTTTTTGTAGGTATTTCCAGTCCATACTTTTTTATGTCAATGCTGCCAAGTTTTTTTAACCCACCAAACTCCAGATGTCGCTGTCGTCTGTGGAAATGATGACAGTGTTAAGTGTGCCCCCCCTGCACTAGACCCACGAGGAGATCCTTTAAAATATTCCTCGGCACCTATGGTCAACTATGGTGACCCCCCTTAAAACCTTGGGCTGCGACCGCGCCTGATCCCGTAGTTGACCTCCTGACAAGCGTCTCTCAGTCTCTGTGAATTTCTTTACGTGGTACCAACTACCTACTATCGGCCGAAGCAGGACAGGACAGAACAGAACAATAACACCAGTGTTGCACAACAACTACGTCGATCAACATTGATTGTTAATGTAAGTAAAACATGCACGATATTTATTTGTCGACACATGATATATATTATTATCGGGTTCGTTACACGCATCGGATGTCAACAGCATCGTGTTGTCGTGTTACATGTGTGCTGTGACAGCGTCGACCTGTGGGAATTGTAGTTCCCATTATTGTAACCAGACAGCGCTACTTCAGTCTCAGAAAGTTTTCGTGTCAGTAGCAAACATAATAACTTAATAATAATGCCCTAGCCGGGCTAGCCCTAGCCGCACAGTTTATTCAAAAGTCATAGGTTGTGGGGTCTGTCTGCTAAGTGTTGCCTGTTTGAATATTAACCCAGTCCCATTGCACCATAAAGATACTTAACAAATTTCAAAGTTATTATTTGAAAAATCTCAAAGTACTTGGTGGTACCTTCTCCTCGTAGACGAAGACGTCGCAGGCGTCAGTCTCGCAGCACAGTCGCAGGCACTCAGCGCGCGCGCCCACGTCCAGCTCGGACAGATAACGCGCGCCCATGTCGCGCGACTCCTCCGTGCGGATGATCTTGTCACGCTGCACGTCGAAACGCGGCGCGCACGCCCCCGGATCCAGCTCGCGCGCGCCCACCGCGCCAAGCAGCAACGCCGCCCACCACGACCACACCCGCAAGCGCATCGCTCTCACCGCTCGCACAGCTCAACACCGGGCAACACCGCTCTCACCGTTTACCAGACACAGAACACTTCGTTTCCTTGAACGCACTCCCGAATTTTGTCTTTTCGGATACGTAGAACCACTGTACGGATGTTTGCAACCCCGCCGTCCATGTAGGATACCGGTGTAGCCGCGAGTACTGACGGCAGTGGCGGTTGGCTGCGTGTTCGTGCTAACTAATTGTTATCGCACACATTAGCGGGCGCCGAGTGCGGCGCGTCGGCCTTTGCGCGGTCGATACTGTCGCGTCTGCGCAATCACTCGCGCACAATTAAGGACATCATAAAGTAAAGGCACTAGATATGGCACAAGTGCACAGTGCACACCGGCTGTGTTGACAAACGAATTCGAATAACAAACAACAATTTTAACTGCATCAAAAATGCGTAATTTTTAGCCTATAGTTCCCACTTTTTGGTTAGCTAGGAGCATAGACTATACACTTATAAACTGAGAGCTAGGAGTCTAGGATATGCCGGTTTCCTCACTGTACACACTGGGCTTCACAGCTTAGTACGGCCGTTATCCCAATTGCGTACAGTGTGGCTAAGTTTGACACAGTGAAGCCTGGTACCTATGATTACCAAAAACCCTACTGAATATAAACCTAGCCCTACAGCAACTGCCTAGCACCCTAGTTACCCTAACGCCCTACCCTATCATACAAACCACACCAAACGTGAGTTACGCTGGTTTTACGTGAGGGAAGTCTGTTTCCAGGAGACCTACGGAAACAGACGGAATTTGGGTAGGAATAGGGGTTTGTGTACGTCGTGCAATGTACACAGGAAATGGTTTTCTCACTGCCGATCCCACAGACTCATAGGACCGATGATGGCTAAAGGTGTCTTGGCCACAGTGAGAGGAGTTATGGTAGGTGAATCAAACTCGACTCCAGCTTGATGACTAATTTATTACAATAATTAACTTAAGTATATACAATTTTAGTGCTCAATACACATTGATACCTATTTGTATGTGTGTTGTGTGTGTATTGAGTCGATGAAGCGAAGATCTCAGTAGGTCACTTCTTAGCGCTGACGGTGTGCCTGTATGTGGAATGAATGTTGCTTTTGATGCTGACGCTGCTGTGATGCTGTTGCTGGCGCGTGGAACTTTTGTATGTTCATGGTTGAACATTCGGGCGCCTCTCAGGACTGGGGCTCCAGTTGGTATAACTCAATTGACTCGTGTTGATGTGGTAAACTGTACATCGGTTCCGTTGTGGTAGTTGGTTGGCCTGTTGTTCTTTGGGTAGATGTCTTGTTGGCAGCGAGCGAGGTTGGTTCTTTTGCTGGTTTGTTAGCTGTCTCGATACTTGTTCTTCTGGTCTTGTGTTGCACTGTGACTCTAATCCATCTCAGTATGGCTGGACCGTAGCAAGCTAAAAATAAAAATATTAAGAACATGATTATACAAGATATTGCAGTTGTTAAGTATGTGTGAGAACTAATTTGACTCCAGACAGTACTATCTAATTCGGTTTGTAAGACATTTTCTTTATTAATTAAATGCTGAAAGATCTCTTTTGAGTTATCAATTACTTCTTCTTTGGTAATGTTTAGCATGGGTTTAATCACCATGTGCGTATTTATGGGAAAATCTATTTGTTTTGAGTATGATGTTACAATCGGTACTGAAATAATTCTTTTAGCAGTTAATATGTTATTCATTGTTTTAATTACGCAGTTATCTGCGATTCGTATTACACCAACATTTTGAAGCTCAAGTTCTTCTCTTTGTCCATCACAAATTATTGAAGTCGTAACCCGATCTTTTACAATGAATAACCAAGTGTGGCATATGAAGTCGTTTCCATATTATTGTATTGGATAAATAAAATGTTTTGGTAGGACATTTCGTATGTGTCTGGTTTTTGAAGAGTTGGTTTACAATGCAATTTTCATTTAATTGCATGTTTTTCACGGCCCCAGGAAAGCATATGAAGTGGTTAGTCCATTCTAAACAACGTTTGAACTCCTCATAGTTCAAATCAAAGTATAGTTCGTTGTTGTAATCTAACCCTATGTAAGTTTTAGATACTTCTAGACTTTGGGCAGACTTATCTGAATTTATCTTTGGGACTGGTGTGATATACATTAAAGTATATTTAGTTATCTCTTGTATAGGAAAATAGCAGTATACTTTTATGTGAGTATTGTTTTCAGATATCTTAGTGTCCAGTAACTGTTGTTGAACGATGCTTAAATTTGAAGGTAATTTTTGGTTTGCTGATGATATCAGGTCACTGACGTTCTTTGGTGTTAATACACTATATACTGTTGCCTTGGTTAAGTATATTTCTACTAATCCGTTATAATAATCCATGATTTCTTCCATGTAATTATATGCTAATTGGTAAGTCTGCATAATATGTATGTTTACACTGTTGTGGTCGACCGTAATGAACCAATGGTTGTAACTCTCCATGTAATCTATAACTTGGTTAAGTTTAGTTTGAAATCCTATAAGTTTCTGGTTTATTCTTTCTTCAGTTTTGTTGACTTGTGAGATTGTTGATATCATAAATTTGGTTTGATGGTTGGCAGCTTCAATTAATCTTTTTTGATTTAAATTTAATGACTCTATATCTCGGTATGCCTCATCATTTACTCCAAAGATAGATGTTAGTAACTGTCCCAATATGCCCCTTTTCTTCCTAGTTTGGTTTACTTCTGTTAAATATTCTTTAATCCGCTCAAATTTTGCCTCTTCTTCTAACAAATGGTGGTGCAATTGCTTGCAAATTGTGGAATCTGTTATTTTTTCTGCATTTTTACATAGTTGACTATATTGTGACGTCACTGTTTTCATTTTGACAAACTCTTGCTCTAGGTGTTGTTTTTCATAATTTATTTCTATCCTAAATAGTCCTCTGTCAATGCTTGCTGTTCCTATTTGTTCTACATAAAGTCCTGGTGGTACCGCTTTTACAGAATATGTCGTAATAGTCGATTTTGCTGACCCCAATATTTGTAAAATGATGAAAAGCAATGTGAACCATTTGGATACTTTATTACATCGTTTGGCTTAATTGGTCTTGTTATTTCTTAGGATTGTAGCGGTATTTGTTTGTATTGTATCCATGGTCTCATTACTACTACTACTACTACCTACACATATTTGTTTCAATTGGCAATGGTATTAATGTGTGGATTGATCGTTTTTGAGTTGCTCCTGATGATTTTTGAAGTGTCACTACTCGCGATAAGTTGTCGTTCCCCGTATGTATTTCCTTTATCTTTGCAAATGGCCACTTACTGGGTGAAACTTTTCCATCTTTTATAATAACTAGAGTTCCAACTGACAAGTTTCCTTGAGTAGTTTTCCATTTGTACCTCTGTTGTAGTTGGTGTAAATAATCTTTAGTCCAGGTTTTCCAGAAATCCCTTTTCATTTTTTGGATCTGTTTCCATCTGTTTATGTTATCTGTATTAGTTTCCGATAGCGGGTCTGGTATCCCTACTGCTTCTCTTCCTATTAGGAAATGACTTGGTGTTAACACTATATTGTCGTTTATATCTTCACTCAGTGCACATAATGGTCTCGAGTTTAAACATGCTTCAGTTTGTTGTATAAACGTGCTCATCTCTTCATAAGTGAGTTTCTGCTCTCCTATCACTCTTCGCAAATGGTGTTTCATAGATTTTACTCCTGCTTCCCAAATACCTCCGAAGTGGGGAGATGATGGGGGAATGAAGTGCCATTGTGTTCCAATGTTGGTCAACGTGTTTTGAAAGTCGTCAGACTGGGTTATGTCTAACATTTCTTTATACAAATAATTGGCAGTGCCTACAAAATTTGTCGCGTTGTCACTATACATGTGTGATACTGGACCTCTGCGTGCCATAAACCTTCGTAGTGCGGCTATGAACGTTTCTGTTGATAAGTCGCCTACCAACTCCAAATGTACCGCTTTCGTGGATAGGCAAACAAATATCGCAATGTAGCCTTTGTAAGATTTATGACCCCTACCTTTCATTGTTCTCACTGATATTGGTCCAGCATAATCCACGCCTGTGTGACTGAATGGGTACGATTCCGTCACTCTTGGTTTCGGTAATGAGCCCATTTTTTGTGAGGCGGTGATTGATCTGTACCTAGTACACTTTACACATTTTCTAATGCTATTTTTCACTGTTCGCTTTCCTCCAAGTATCCAATATTTCTGTCGTATATATGCTAAGGTCATATTATTACCCCCATGTCATGTGGTTAAATATGCATCACGAACTATGATTAATGTTACATAATGGTCATGAGATAACAGAATTGGGTGTTTTTGATCATATGGTAGACTGGAGTTTTGAAGTCTTCCTCCTACTCGTAGTAATCCTTCATTATCAATGAACGGATCAAGGCATATTAACCTGTTTCCTTTTTTTTAGTTTTGCCCGGTTTTAATGGCTTTGTACTCCTCAGGAAATACTTCTTGTTGTACTAAAAAGAAAACTTTTCTAGTCGTTAAATTTATTTATTTAATGATTTATTTAATGTACACATACATAGTTATACGCTAGGCTTAAACTAGTCAGTACATGACCCTGTTAGGGCGCAGCAAGATAACTTAAAACTAATAATATTGTAGTAGTAATTATTATTAAGATATAAATTATAATATATCACACAATATGCGCACACTATATACAATTTTAAAATTTACACACAGATATATATTTTAACTTTATTTTAACATCAAGTTCACATTTTCGAAATGTGAACTATTTTTAGCGGACAGTACTGACAGACATCTGACTCTTCCCAAATTTTACGCAATAGCTCCAGAAATCAAAATTATTGAAAAAAGCTCTCTTCGCCTCCTTGGATCTCCAATCTTTCCTTTCCCGTTTTTATTGATGAAAAAATCCAAAATTTCAATGACGTTTCGGAAAGATTGTTCCAAATTAAAATGCATTCGGCCATAACCTTAATCCGCTACTGCTGTTTCGGCCCTAAATTAACATATTTTCTTCGCGCTTCCCATTTATGGAAGCACACTCACCTTTTAGACAAAATGGACCAAATTATCAGGCATACATTAACTTCAATTTTAAATGTGGCCATGGACGACCGAGCTTGGGCACAAGCTACTCTTCCCATTCGTATGGGGGGCCTCGGCGTCCGCAAAATTTCTAGTATTAGTTTACCGGCTTTCATATCTTCGGTCCACGGCACTGATAAATTAATCAGGAAAATCCTAGCCTCCACACTGATTAATTCTGATGTGCCGTGTTTCACCGAGGCTATGGATGCCTGGAGACTCGCTTGCCCAAATACAGATCCACCCGACAATCCATCTTCCCAGAGACGGTGGGATGAGCCGCTCTGCAGAGTAGTACAGAACAATTTACTTCACTCGTCTGCTACTTCTGCGGAACGTGCGCGTCTGCTGGCTGTGGGTAGGTGGGAGTCGGGTCTTTGGCTTCATGCACTACCTTCGTCGAACATAGGCACTTTGTTCGACGACACTACTTTTCGTCTCGCTGCTTCCCTACGACTAGGCACTCCTTGCTGTTCTTCCCATCGCTGTCACTGTGGAGAAGATGTCAACAGTCTCGGACACCACGGCCTGTCTTGCAACCGAAGTGCGGGTCGCTTAGCGCGGCACGCGAACATTAATGACATCATCCGACGAGCTCTTGTCACCGTCGGCGTTCCAGCTGTATTAGAACCCAATGGCTTGGCACGCGACGATGGCAAGAGACCGGACGGTATGTCTTTATTTCCATGGAAGATGGGTAGGCCTTTAGTGTGGGACGCTACGTGTGTCGATACTCTTGCGCCATCCCATCTTCCTGGCTCGGCATGATGTGCTGGCGCTGCTGCTGCGGCTGCGGAAAACCTCAAGCGGCGAAAATATAATAACCTCATCGGAAATTATATTTTCGAGCCGTTTGGGGTTGAAACCCTCGGGCCGTGGGATCCGAGTGCTCATAGTCTTTTTAAAAAAATTTCGAAACGGCTGGTTGACACTTCTCGTGACCCAAGGGCTGGCTTTTACCTTGGCCAGAGGCTAAGCATCGCCATTCAACGTGGTAATGCCGTCAGTCTCTTGGGTACATTACCAGTCGACAGCGATGCGGATGAGTTTTTCGACGCTATTTTCTAGTTTCTGTATAGTTTTAGTTAAGTTAGAATTTAATTTTAACATCTTATCTCCTATAAATTCTTGGATACTATAATAACATTTTTTTAAGAGCAATGCCTTTAACCTAGCTTTAAATACACATGTAGTTTCCGTGGACCGTATATTTTCAGGTAATTTGTTGAATATTTGTATGCTTCGGTATTCTGGGCTATTTTTATACATTTGTAGTCTAGGTGCTGGTAGAATTAACTTGTTTTTGCGGCGCTCGTTCTTGTCAAAATTAAACAGTTTTAGGTTTTTTTTTAACAAAAGTGGCTATTTCTAATATATAAATGGAGGGCAGAGTTAACATTTTTTCTTTTATAAAGTGGGGTTTGCAGCTATCTCTAGGTTTTATTTGAAATAATATTCGCATACATTTCTTTTGTGCAATAAATAAATCATACGCATCTACACTGTGTCCCCACATGATGATACCGTAGCGTAGCCACGCATAGGCATATGCGTAGTATGCAGAGAGGGCACAGTGAGTTTTTGTATTTGATTTTAGCACACTAAGTCCATATGAAAATTGTGACAGTTTTATTTTAGTCTTTTCGACATGTTTTTTCCAATTTAAGTGAGAGTCTAATGTAATACCTAATAATTTGAATTCTTCCACTTCTTCAATTTGGATGGTGTCTGTTATAGTTTTTAAGTTAATTTTTTGTTTTTGGTAGGGCTTAAATTGTATGATTTTAGTTTTTTTGTTGTTTACTTCCAGGTTGTGATTCTGAAGCCAACATTTTATGAGGTTAAAAGTTTCAGTAATTTGGGTGTTATATTGTAGGTTGTTAGTAGGGCTTTTAAAGAGTACGGAGATGTCATCTGCGAACAACACACATAGATGGTCACATATTTTTGGTAGGTCGTTAATGTAGATAAGGAAGAGTATACATCCAATTACACTACCTTGCGGAATAGACCAGTTTGTGGTTAGTATTTTCGAGCTCACGTTTTGTAACTCACAGTCATGTCTCGTCATCTAGGTGTTCTATCTGTACACACTGTTTCCTATCAGTGAGATATGATTTTAACCAGTCAAGTGCGTCTCCCCTGGTGCCAACTCCATTTAATTTCGTTAATAGGATCGAGTGTGATACTTTGTCATAGGCTTTAGTTATGTCTAGCAGAAGACCTATTGCATAGTTTTTGTCTTTGATATAAGTAAGTATTTCTTGTGTGTATCTATAAACTGCTAGGGTCGTCGATCGGTTTGTCCGGAATCCAAATTGGTTGTTGTCGAGTATGTCGTATTTTTCTAAGAATCTACACATACGTTTAGTAATTACTTTTTCAAATATTTTTGAGAATGCTGGAAGAAGTGCTATTGGTCTGTATTGGCTAGGGTCATTGGAATTTCCACCTGTTTTAGGTATTGGTTTAATCATCGCTATATTTAGTCGGGACGGGAATGTTTTTTTTGCAAAAGATTGATTTACAAGGTATGTTAGCGGGGGGGTGAGTTCTAGGATACATGCTTTTATTAATGTTGCGGGTATCTCGTCGATCTATCTATCTATCCACAACTGTGCTTGTTTGGAAGGTTCTGGATAATATCAAATATCTCTTTTTCTGTAACAGGTTCTAGGTACATGGAATTAATAGCTGGCGTAATTACTGAATGGTCTTTGGGTGTTTGGGAGCTGTTGTTTTGCTTGTTTGGGGAGCCTACGGATCCAAAGTATTGGTTAAACATGTTTGCAATAGTGTGGGGGCAGCTTGTTATGTTGTTATTTATGTTTACTTTTATGTTTCCACAGTGAATATTTTTAGGTTTTTGTGTTATGCGTTTTATTATCTGCCACATTGTCTTTGTTTTATTTTTTGATTTTTCCATCTCTTGTGAATACTTTTGTTTTTTTGAAACTTTTACACACTTTTTGAGAATTTTAGAGTAGATTTTATAATGTTTTTTTAGTACTTTATTTTTTGATTAGTTTACTAGTGTTTTTAGAATTCTTTTGTGTTTTCACGATGTATTTATTCCTCTGGTTATATAGTTATTATTTTTGGTGTTCGTTATTTTAATACGTTTTAATGGGATAGTGCTATTAGTGGTATTTAGAATTTCTTTTAATTTGTCTTCGAAGGGGTTGTAATTTTCGTTTATTTCATTATTAGGTATTAGTATGTTTTCCCAGGCTATGTCTCTTAATTTAAGTTTGAAAGGTAAGTAGTATTTTGGGTGATTTGTTGGTCGAATGTTTTTATAAATGGGTTTAATTAGTGTCCTAGAAAACAGTTCAAAGCTATAAGTTACGCATTTATGGTCGGAGATTCCTTTATCCTCAACGAATACCGATACATTTTTATTATTTGTAAAGACTAGGTCTATAAGGGTTGATGACGTTGATGTTTCCCTAGTTGGCTTATTAACGATTTGATGTAAATTATATTCAAGCATAGTTGCCATGAGTTTTTTATAGTGTTTGGAACTCGGGACTGCGTTGATATTAAAGTATATTACTATATGCACCGCCTATTATTATATGTTTCTTGTAGTGGTGTGATTTTAGTTTTGTGAGTAATAGTTCGAGAAATATAAAAAATTGCTCTATTTTACGGTCCGTTCTGTATAAAGTAATGAGAAGTATATTAGGTTTTATTTCTACCGCACAACATTCGATGACATATTCTATAGTTAAGTCGCTAAGGTCTGACCTCTCAGTATACGTAGTTCCGGTTGGCAGCAGGATGGCCACGCCACCGCCGCGGTGCTGTCGGCGACAGTATGCTGCAGCGATCTCATAGCCGTCGATTTGCACGTAGGGGTGTTGTTTATCGGTGATCCAAGTTTCTGTTAGGCATACAGCTTGGTATTGTTGTTCTTGAAGTAGGTTTTCGAGTAAATGGGTCTTGTTTTTTATGCTTTGTACATTTTGGAGTATGATACTGCATTTAGTTTCGAAAGGAACGATCCGATGAGTTGTGAGTAGAGTTGTTGAAGTCGTTATTGTTAATTTGTGAATTTTCCCTGGTGGTAACCGGATTTTTCCCGGGAAAGACCGTTTTTTGTGTATTTGGTGAATTGTTTTCTGTTTCCATAGAATTTTGTAATTGGCCGTTAATTATGAGTTGATTATTTCTGATCACCGCATGGTGACCCTCTTTTCTTGCTTCGTATAGAATTTTTCTTAGTTTGTTTCGTTTTTGCAGGGCTTCATTTTCCAAGAATTCGTCAATCACGACTCCAGAACCCTTTAGAAATTGTCTATTTTGGAGGATGTACCTGGTCATTTGTTTGCTAATCAGCTCTATCACGATTGGTCTGCGATATCCTTTTTTCCCTAGTCGTTTTAGTTCATCAATATGTCCTTCTAAATTGACGTTCATATTATCATAAAAGATGTGTAGGATGCCCTCATAGAGTTCGTCTTCTGTCTCCCAGTTGGATTCTTCGAGTCCATATAGAACTAGCTTCTTGGTATTGTTGCTATTATAGTCGTTAGATTTATAGTTGCAGTGGTTTTGTAAGTATTTTATTTCACTGTTTAGACGGTCGCATTTTTTTTTCTAAACTATTTATTTTCCCTGTTAAACTTTGTATATCGCTGCTTAGTTTGTGTTGTTCAGTGGTTACATTATTAAGTTTGTTTGTTATTCAGTGCTTAAATTCACCATCAATTCTTTTATTTCTTCCTGTATAAGAGATTTTAGTTCTGTTTTGATTAGTGAGACTATTTTCTTTTCGTTGCTCTCAAGTTTTTTATCCAAAAGTTGGCTGAGTTGATCAAGTGTGAACGTGGGCACGGATGCTCGTTCTTGGGTTGATGGCACTGCCTGGATGTTTATCGTGTCTCCTATCAGGCTCTCATCAAAAGTAGATAGTTCATATATGGAAGAGTCGTCATTATTTTCCCGCTCGGCTGATGGTTGCTTGCTAGATGGGATTGGTTTTCTTAGAGTGACATTAGGATCTTGCTTGGGAGAAAGTTTTATTTACAATGGAAGCAGAGCAAGCTGGAATGTTCTCATTGTTCCTTCTTGGCGTTTTGGCTGTACACGTAGGACACTTCCATACTTTCTTGAAAACAGATAATCGGTTTTCAGAGATGTTAGCACATTGTAGGTCGTAGTTTTGACCACAAACGTGGCAAACTATATATTTATTATTGGATATATCTTGGTGACATCCTTCGCACATTAGTACATTATTTTTGTTTTCCATGTTTCAAAGTAACTAGTGTAGCCCTCTGTTTATCGTTATAGTAAGGTGGAGTATGGTAATTGGTAATTGTAGCAATAGATGGCGCTGGGTAATCGATGGTATAAAGAGTTTAGTTCAACGGGCAGAAGATAGATGGCATTAAGAGTTTGATGTTTACGCAAGTCACTGTCTTGATAACATTATTTTAAATTTCTAACTGTTATTTGTTTTTTATTATTATGTTCTTTTTAGCACTTACGGCATTTATTGTGATCCTAGGGCGCCAAGTATTCTCAAATTAAGTTAGAAAACACTGTTTGTTAGTTGAATCACTTAGTAATGTTTATTTTCTACTTCACTATTTGGTTTTGTAAACTTTCTTCGTAATTGTTGAATCATTAATATTTTGGTTGGATAACGATATCACGGCACTATTGTACACTTTTCTTTGGTTTTACACTGTTTTGAGGTGGAAAGCGTTGGTTTTGCTTATTTTAAAGATAATATGTTGTGGAGCTGATGTTTACTTTGCGCAGTGGCGCCCTCTCCTCTATTTCCATACAACTTAATGGTTTTTTGTATCCTTGTTTATTTACGAACCTCTAGCAATATGATAACACTCGTATCATCCTTTGGAAGCTTGAGAACCTTATCCAGATTTCGTTCTTCGGTATAATAGTTATATGATAACATCGTTTAATCTCCTCACATATCTCTGGTATGGTTTTTTTACTAGGGATGTTATCACTTTTTAACCACTCTGGCCCCTTCCACCACAGTGTTAAGTTTTGTAATTTATTTGGCGCGATCCCTCGTGTGATTAGGTCAGCTGGATTTTGTAATGTGTTTACATAATTCCATTTTGCTTGTGGTATTATTCTTTGTATTTCGGATACCCTGTTAGCTACGAACGTCTTCCATCGCTCAGCTTCACCTTTGATCCAGCCGAGAGTAATCATTTGAGTCAGTCCAGCAATAAATATTTGCGATTTGCATTTCCATTCCAGTAATAACTTTCTCCATCAGTTGGGTTAGTAATAATGCAGCACATAACTCTAATTTTGGTAATGTAGTTTTATGCTTTTTCGGCGCTACCTTTGATTTAGCTTGTAATAGAGTTACATTAAATTGTATTATTACTTTGTATCCGACAGTATATCACTGCACCGTAGGCTTTTTCTGAAGCATCACTGAACCCATGCATCTCGACTCTCGAATCGCTTGAAAAATTACACCATCTTGGGACGGAAATCTTCTCAATTGTTTTTAGTTGTTCTTGTAATTCAATCCATCTTGTTTTAATAGTTTCCTCTACGGGCTGATCCCACTCTGTGCCATTTGTCCAAAGTTCCTGAATCATGAGTTTCATATTTATGACAACAGGTGCTAGCCATCCCAGAGGATCAAATATTTTAGCGATTTCCGACAAAATAAAACGTTTTGTTGGTTTTTCATTTGGATTAATAGTAATTTGAAAACAGAAACTATCCTCTAATGGCGACCATAGTACCCCTAAAGATTTTCTAGTTTCATCTAGCGGTATTTTCATCACTTGGTCGTCTTTGTTTTCAGTAGGTATATTTTCTAACAATTGAGTACTATTAGACGACTATTTCCGCAAATTGAACCCGCCTTTTCGTAGCATCTTTATCAAGTTTCCTTGTAGTATTAGTGCTGACTCAACATCAGTATGACCTGACAAAATATCGTCCACATAGAAGTCCTGGAGCGCTCTTTGACTGGCTATTGGGTAGTTTTCTTTCTCATCAAAAGCAAGTTGTTGCAGAGTCTTAATCGCTAGATACGGGGCTGCTGCAGTTCCATACGTTACAGTTGTTAATTCGTATTCGTCGATCATATGTTTCGGAGATTTCCTCCATACTATTCGTTGGTATGTGAAGTCTTGTTCGTTAACACGTATGTATCGGTACATACCATAGTGGTAGTGATATATTTGTGATCACACAACACATCTTGGTCTTTTAATCGTGAATGGTTCCTGGATGCTCTAGTAAATATTTCTGTAAGTCGAGTTCTCCTTTCCGTGATATATTTGTGAGTTTTTCTTGAAGCTGAGTCTTTCTTGATGTTGGTGAATATCTGTCTCAGTTCATTGTAATCTGCTTCTTGGCTTCTTATAACTTCGTTTATTTCTTGTATGTCCATTTTTCTTTACTGTCCCTACGACCGTTACCTAACTGCCCTTTGATACTATTAGTGCTATATCTCAAAATATCGGCGTACCCGCTTGTTGTGATGCCGATTCCCGCTCTTGTCAAATGGCGTGTAACTATGCACGTACCTATGTCAGTCCCAACAAACAAGCGCTTGATAGCCTGAAGTTCGTCAGTTAGTCAGTATTAGCGTGAGACAAAAAGAAGAATGTTTTTCCACTTATTATATCATAAACGTTACTGTTAAAGTACCGATTTAACAAAATACGCTGGTTTTAAATAACCAGCGTATAAAAAAAACTCGAAGGACCAAAATACGCTGCTGTGATGCTGTTGCTGGCGCGTGGAACTTTTGTATGTTCATGGTTGAACACTCATGATGTTTTCCTTCACCGTTTTGAGAGCAGTAGTGATGAAATGTTTTAAATTCTACAAATAAGCGGAGCTTATCATAGAATGTTAAGCTGTTGTAAGGACAATTAAATAACTAGGTAAACAAAAACGAAGGTTGTTTTCTTCTCAGAACAGTCAAATAGGAAACGCCGACCTCATCTACATAGTTTAAAAAAATATTATTGACGTCTAAAAGTGTTTGTACACACGGCTACACATCTAGCTATATATTTCCAGTATAAGCTGATCTCACATTGTATAAGATTTCTGTACAATGCGAGATCAGCTTAAACTGGAAATATATAGCTTGATGTGTAGTCGTGTGTAGGTACATACAAACCTACTTACAGAAAATAAATCATAAATCATTTATCACACTTCAATCTCAATCTGAATGATTTTGAAGAATCCATTACTGTGTTATGTTCGAAAAAATTGTCTGCTCAGCAACATAAATAACGCGAGTTACGCAATGGATTTTGTGAACTGTCAAAATGAAAGCCATTGCTGCTGTAAGTGTGTTACGGAATGCCCCCGCTGGGGTGACGCATGATGCTGAGCTCTGCACAGCAGTGTGTGTGTAGTGCACATGTTACGGTACGAGGTACGATTCTATGAGTCTCTTCACGTCCCCAGGGTCTCAGTCAGGTATCCTTTTGTGGGATCATAATCGATATGTTTTGTCCCCGACAAAACATATCGATATAGGATTCCAACTCAGCAGATTTGCATGCTCGGTGCATCCTGCCACTTCAGAGACACGATTGAATATAAGATAGGTCGCGAGCTTAAAAAACTTATAATGTGAGGTGCAGGAACACGGTGTGTGAAGTTACCGTCGCGCGGTAACTTGCATACGGCGAGGCATGGTATTGTGTCATCTGATAGTGTTCGCATCATCTGCATCTAGCCAAAGATGGTGTCTAATATTAAAACGTCGTCGAAAAGAAATGATGGATGGGTTATGAAAGGAATGATATGAAAGGAAAGGGAGTACTTAAATGATAGTGTGACGGTTGACACAGACAGGGGAGAATGGAAGAAGAAAATGTGTTGCACCGCTTGCCCCAAGTACCATGGGACTGGTGCCTTGGGGCGGAAAGGTGATGAATGATGATGATAAATTATATTATAAAACGTGTTGCGCCGCTTGCCCCAAGGACCATGGGACTGGTGCCTTGGGGCAGGAAGGTGATGATGATAAATTATATTATAAAACGTGTTGCGCCGCTTGCCCCAAGGACCATGGGACTGGTGCCTTGGGGCGGAAAGTAAGCAGGTTTGTACAAATACTGTTTCACGTCAATCATATTAAACCGGCCAAGTGCGTGTCGGGCCGTAGTGTAGGGTTCCGTAGTAGCCCGTTATCACAATATAGTACGATTCTGTTGTTCTTTATTCTGAATATAATGAATATATGTAATGGTAAAGATATTAGGATTTATTTATATTGTTCCATTTTGAATGCGTACGCGACGTACTGAATTTTAAATATGAACAAACTTAATGTTTTTTTTCTTTTTGTTGGTTATTATTACCTATTTTATTTATCATTAAGTACTGTAATATTTTCAACACAATGTTATGAAATAAATAACTTACGACTTATGACAATAACATTAAATGATAAGGGTGTCCAGAGTAAAATAAAACTTTAACACAACGTAACCACGGAGGTGCAAGAAAATCTTAACGCCGCGATCTACAAAAGTGACGTCACGGCACAACGCCATCTGTTATCGAATAGCGATACTAAACACAACAAAATATTGATTTTCGAAGATAATTATTTAAACAGATTAGACATTAACTTATAACTATATAATTATATAAATAGGTACACTTTCTTCCTTGTAAAGCTAAAAAATAAGAGTACGATTGCTGGCAAGTTAGTATTTCAATTCACATAATTATTGTAATTCGAAAATTAAACAAAGTTCGTTTGTGACTTCTACAATAATTATGTAACATAATTAACGCAAGACCTCTTACAAGTGTGTTTCAAAAAACTTGCGATAAATGTCATTCAACCGCCCTGTACTAAAAAGTCCAAATAACTTACGATAGATATCGTTCGTCATACAAAACTGTCGCTAACATTGCATCGGTTGAGTTTCATAATACCAAACACGGAGTAAGTCAAAAATAAGTAAATTTTGGGAATTAATTTAGTAGTTTTTTTTTTTCTATATCTAGAATACTCATTTAAACACGGAAATTATAATATGCTATTGATAACGGACTTAAAAAAAAGAAAACATGTCGAACTTTTCTTTTTCGAGATTACTGAGGTTTTTAATTTATATTTCAGTACAAGAATATGTTATATCAGGATTTATTCAATTAAATTAACTTATATATTCATGAAAATAAGCAACTAACAAAAAAAAAACTAAATTTTAACATCCTTACTAGTAAATAAGATATTTTGAGTTATGCCTTCTTACTTGGCGTCGAGTTTGCCGTCAGGGGCACATCACTTGTCCGTCATTTTGTAATAATGTCCTTCCGTCATTCCGAATTTGGAATGCGCTTGGGATAGACTAGTCAACTTGTGTACTCTACTTGGAAAGTTTTCTCGCGTTTATTATTATTTTGTTATTGCTGTTGTTTTGTTACATTGATTATTTGTAATGAGTGAAGAAGTGACAATGGATCAACCTAAACCAGCCCAAACAAGATGGCGAAGAAAGCGAATCATTGAACCTCAAGCATTAAATATTTATATAAAAATAATACTATTTATTCGTTTTATTTTAGTATTACAAAAATAAATTATAGATGTGCCCGACTAGCCGGGAAAATCGACAAAACATACCTATTCAATATTTATAGTCTGCCCATATAAAATAAATAAAAACGACTGATCATAATTTTGACCAAAAGGTTTGTAATCCATTCCTTGTTGCATGTACTGTCATGCGACAAGGTCGCCTCTTACCACGATACACTTGTTTTGATCGTGTTACCGACACTGCCCATACATTTTTTTCGTACCGTTTGGAAATATTGGGATACATTAGTAGAAGGAGGTGAACAAACTTTATCGCAAGTTTATTTGAAATGAACGATAGTCGATATTTTTCCAAACAAATTTCGGGAGAGTATTACTCCACTGTTTGACATTGTGCATCCAAAGTTAAACATGATATCGTTTTGACTTATTATTAATTTTGTCTGTATGGAAACAGAAGAGTAAAATAAAAAACCACTAAAACTTATGAGCCAACAAAGGTTCTTTTTTCTTGCTATTTTTAACGTAACTTCGGGTGTAAATAAGTAATAAAAGATATGTAAAATCTTCAAAACCAAGTCCGTACCGACAAAGCTCAGTTATCGAAGAGTTCAATAAACTTTATTTGTAATTGATTCATGCTGTGTTTTTTTTTCATAAAACTCGATTTTCCGAAGCACTTTTCGAATTTTTTTACTCGCCTATCAGTTCGGAACAGTGTTTCTGTGCGTTAAAACTCGACTTTGTGCGTGTACACTAGCGTCTAACTGCTCATCACTGATACTAGCTCTGTCGGACACGAAGCCAGGTGAGACAACGTGCTTTTTAGCCATGACCACCAGTGAGTTCGTGCTCGCGACTAGTGTACCTACTCTTAAAAGCATAATTTAGATGTAGAAAGGGAGCGCAGGTCGCTGGCTGTGCGATGCTGTATGTTGGCCCGTAGGTTTGCCCGTTGTACTGCACGAGTTAAAGTAACGCTTTTTAAAGCCTTCTGCCAATCCTTTTACACATGCAGCCTGTGGGTGAACTTCACGCATAAGGCTACTGGAACAAAAATTTGCACTTTAAAGTTTAATACCTATTTCGTAAACGGAGCATTAAATCGAACGCAACGCAAACGCAACCCCGAAGTCATTGTAGAAGACCTATTCAACGATACCCCACACGATGGGGTAGACGACGAAAAAAATATTCATCCCCACTTGACATGTAGGGGAGCTACCCTAAAAGAAAATATTTTCCAAAATTTTATTTTAAGTACCACTTTGTCGGCGTAATTGATATAAGTACACACTCCTACAAAATTACAGCTTTCTAGTACTAACGGTCTCTTAGCAAAACCTCGGACAGACAGACAGACAGATGGACGGACATGACGAAACTATAAGGTTTCCTTGTAGGAACTACGGAACTCTAAAAAAAAGTTATTAAAAAAAAAATCCCGACTGCAGTAAAAAACTGAAGTTAAATAAAAAAAAACTGAAAAGCTAAAAACAAGCCCAGTTTAAATTAAATAAAAGTTGGAAGCAGGCGTGACCTATTTGAATTTGAAAATATAATAAACATGGTATGGGTCCCGCCCGGTGTGGAACCTAAGATAGAAACACGCTTGGACGATACGACTACATACAGAAAGCAAAGCTCATAGACATCTCTATTCCTAGCCAGCACGTTTCGCCGAAAACTTTGTTTATAGAAAATATTATTCGTAGATATCTCGGTCCATAGGAAGCACTGTTGACAGCTAGATCTCTGTTCATAGATAGCACTTCTTGCCGTAAACTTTGTTCATAGAAACCACTGTTTCCACTTACCTTGGTTCACAGAAAGCGCAACGCAGGATGCAATGTGTGTCAGCGGGATTGTCCGAAAGGGTTACCGCTGGCCCGGAACATAAAGGGCTAAGGAAGGAACACGGGTGGGTTTTAGTCAGTAAGAGTCTGACACTCCCTTCCGCTCCACCCAGAGCGGGAGGAGTCATTTGATGATTTCCCATCCTCAAAAAAAAAAAAAAAAAAAGAAAAAAAAAAGAGACTCAATAGCCGTGGCTTGGTCACCCACAGAGAAGCGAAGAGGAATCCGAGGAGGAACCGCTGGTCGGGGTTTTTCCCGACAAGCCGACGACGCCGACGTAGCGACGTAAAAAATGGTTAGGTTACTTTGCACAGAAATAATATGCAAGAGCGAGTGAATGGGAATACAACTTACTTAAAAATAATTATCTAATTGGTTTCGGTGAAGCAAGGTATCTGGAAACAATGGTTTCTATGAAAAAACCGGCCAAGTGCATGTCGGGCCACGCACAGTGTAGGGTTCCGTAGTAGCCCGTTATCACAATGAAGTACGCTTCTGTTGTCCTTTATTCTAAAAAAAAAACATATTTTGTTTTTCAACGCAAGTCTTTACCCGTTATAAACAAGCAACTACTTCATCTTAGTCACTTTATAGGATTAATGCTAAGGATTTTGTATTTGGTACAAAATTATCCAACACCCAAGTTCAACGAATGTTACTGCTAAACTAATAAAGTTATCTTAAGTAACCGCTATAGTTTTCCTTTAAAGTTCGTGAAATGCACTATCATCGTGAATTTTTCCAAATTTTTCATGCCAGCAGTTTAGGTTTTAGAGGGGGGAGACGCCCTACTGGAACAAAAATTTGCACTTTAAAGTTCAATATTTCGTAAATGGAGCATCAAATCGAAAAATAGCAAGCCCCAAGTCATTTTAGAAGACCTATTCAACGATACCCCACACGATGAGGTAGACGACGAAAAAATATTCATCCCCACTTCACATATAGGGGAGCTAACCTAAAAAAAATAAATGCCATAATTTTATTTTACAACTTTGTCGGCGTAATTATTATTGATATACGTACTCCTACAAAATTACAGCTTTCTAGTACTAACGGTCTCTTAGCAAAACCTCGGACAGACAGACAGACGGACATGACGAAACTATAAGGGTTCCTTGTAGGAACTACGGAACCCTAAAAAGTTTACGGCAAGAAGTGATATATGAACAGAGATCTCTGTCAACAGTGCTTCCTATGGAACGAGATATCTACAAACAATGTTTTCTATCAACAAAGTTTTCGGCAAAACGTGTTGTCTAGGAATAGAGATTTCTATGAGCTTTGCTTTCTGTACCTATGTAGTCGTATCGCAAGCGTGTTTCTATCTTAGGTTCCACACTCCGTCTGTTCCAAAGGACCGAGCCACAGATTACTAAATAGTTACTACGACCGAGCCTTTATTAAAGTCCAGACATCATCTTGACGCAGTCATAAGATCATCTGTAATCATCAAAAACTAATTGTACCTAGCTGAAATCAATTCCAATGGTCCCCCGGGCATGTATCGTTCATCATTATCATCATCATTTCAGCCGAAAGACGTCCACTGCTGACATAGGCCTCCTCATGTAGCGTTCACGTCGCAGTTATTAGTTCAACTTTGGTACATGTCACAAGGCTGTACATCAAGATGAGCGCTAACGTTAGTAATGACAGCAGTAAAGTGCCTCACACCGCACGAGCCGCGAGTCGCGACCGGCGGCGTCCGTCTGGGGAGTATAGCGCGCGTGCGCGGCCACTCTCCTTAGCCTCCAAGCTGCAGAAGGATCACAAGCTGTCGATTTTTTACGAACAGCTTCTGCCCGTAGCATCAAACCGTCAGCTAAATAACAGCCGCCCAGCTCGATCTATCAAGCCTTGTTACTAGTTCTTACAAGGGAGTACCTATCGTGTTACCTATTGTAACTTGAAGAAAGCCCAGGCAGACCTCCAGGCAGATGATCAGTAGCAAATAGGGATTGCGTGCGTTGAGAGCGGAGCTCCACTCTAAAGATCTCATTACGGTAATACAGGATACATTTTTAACCAGTGCGCAAACTGTAACCATGAAATCAGTACAATCATGATTTGAAACATGTTTTCATATTTTTCGACGTTTACTAAAATAAATTAGCTCTGCCATGTACATATATGTCGCAGCCAACTGGTTAATTGAGCCGCCTGGCCTTTGGAAATAGTGCTCGCCTCGCTTCGCTCTCTTTGCTAGCTCGCGGTTGATCACAGTTCTAAGCCTTTTTTTATCGTGGTGAAATGCTCATGCATTCTGCACTACCACGCGGAGATAGTGGGACTCTAACCCACTAAAACTACTGAGCCCCCCCGGACCCACATGGGGTGATCACACTTCTAACGTTTCCTAACCCATTTGGTCGGGGTGCCCTGGCTTAGCTACTGCGACCAATTCGGCTCTCGCGTGATTGGTTACAGTTACAACCTGAACTATAATATTGAATATCATTCAGGCCGTCAGTTGAACGGCCGCCGTTTAGTTAAAAGGAGTTGGCTGCGACATAATTACATTTTTACCGCGTAAGTAAGGTACTTGCACCCAATAAGGACCAGCACCTATTAAGGGCCACTTTAGAAAACTCACACTTGCCATTTTTTCAACTGCTTCAAATTTCGCGCGCAGCATGCTATACCACCTATTGGTAAAATGCAATCGCGCGATGACGTGTAGATGTCAGTAGCGTCAAATTTGTGTAAGACAGCGGTTAGAGACACTATTTTACAAAATTGATGCGCGTTGTTTTGGTAGTTTTTCGTAAAAAAGTAGTGTATTTAAGTAAATTTTTATAGAAGATTGGATTTAAACATTCAGAGATAACTCTGCAAAGGTAAATACATTGTTATTTTTGCATTATACAACTTTAAAATGTTTTCATCTATCACGATACCCAAATCCTAATAAGGACCATAATATGAGTTCGTATTAAGGTCCGGTCCTTATTAAAAGTATGAATTCGGCGTAAAATCTTATTATTTAGGTAATTAATTCTTTTTTTTAGGTGCAAGCCAAAATTAAACAAAAAGATAGAAAGGAAGGAAGGGGTGCTACAAACCAAGACAAGGTAGAATTTTGGTATTGGTATTTTGGCATCATCATCATTTCAGCCGAAAGACGTCCGCTGCTGGACATAGGCTCCCCCAAGCACCTCCACTTCGACCGGTCCTGTGCTTCCCGCATCCAACGGGTTCCTGCGGCCTTCACAAGGTCGTCGGTCCACCTTGTGGGAGGCTTTCCAACGCTACGTCTTCCGGTACGCGGTCGCCACTCCAGAACCTTTCGGCCCCATCGGCCATCTGTTCTGCCCTGCCCACTGCCACTTAAGTTTGCCAATTCTTCGGGCTATGTCGGTTACTTTGGTTCTCCTCATTCCTGATTCGATCACGCAGGGAAACTCCGAGCATAGCCCTCTCCATTGCCCTTTGGGTGACTTTTAGCCTTCTTATAAGGCCCATTGTGAGCGACCACGTTTCAGTTCCATAAGTCATCACTGGCAACACACACACTTTCGTCTTGAGACACTGCGGTATGTGGGACGAGAAGATATTGCGTACCTTCCCGAACGCTGGCCAGCCGAGTCGGATTCGTCGATTGACCTCTTTCTCGAAGTTAGACCTACCTAACTGGACAGTTTGTCCTAGGTAAACATACTCGTCCACGACTTCGAGTGTAGCGTCTCCGATCTTTATGAGAGAGGGTGTTACATGAGCATTTGACATGACCTCAGTTTTGTCCATGTTCATTTTAAGACCCACTCTTTCGGAGGCTCTACTGAGGTCATCGAGCATTGTACTGAGGTCCTCCATAGTCTCAGCCATGACTACAATATCGTCGGCAAACCAAAGGTGAGTTATGTACTAGCCATTGATGTTGATGCCAGCCTCTTCCAGTCCAGAACCTTGAAGATATCCTCCAGTGCAGCGGTAAACAGTTTCGGAGAGATAACGTCTCCCTGTCTCACATCTCGCTGCAGAAGGATAGGTTTCGAGGTCTGATCCTGGAGTCTGACTGACATAGTGGCGTTTTCGTACAGACACTTCAGCACTTCGATGTACCGATAGTCGATCTGGCACCGTTGAAGAGTCTGCAGCACAGCCCATGTCTCGATCGAATCAAAGGCTTTCTCGTAGTCCACAAACGCTAAGCAGAGAGGCAGGTTATAACTCTTCGGTCTTCTGTATAACCTGTCGCAGCGTATGTATGTGGTCTACGGTGCTAAAGCCTTTACGGAATCCGGCTTGTTCGGGAGGCTGAAAGTCGTCAAACCTGCGCGCGAGACCGTTCGTGATGACTCTCGAAAACAGCTTGTAGACATGGCTCAGGAGTGAGATGGGCCTATAATTCTTAAGGAGGCCATTATCGCCCTTCTTAAAGAAAAGTATCACCACACCTCTGTTCCATGCCTGTGGTGTTTTGCCCTCGAGTATGACGGAACCAAACAGCTTCTGAAGGGCCTTCAGAACGGGTTTTCCGCCGGCCTTCAGCAACTCGGCCGTAATTCCGTCATCACCCGGTGCCTTGTTGTTTTTGAGCTGCTTCAGAGCCATCCTAATCTCGTACAGGCTGACGTCCGGGATGTCTTCGGTATAGTCACAGTATAAAGATCATACAGTATTGTAACTCGGCCGTAACCTTGAAATAAATGCCTACAGCCGCGCGGTACGTAAACATGCGATAGGGCTGGCGCCTCCAGCATTTTAATTACATTTGCCTACTTTGTGTTTCCATTTAGTTTTGTTATTGTATTTTACTGTGTGTACATAAATAATAAAATAAATAAATAAATATACTTACTTTTTTATATAAACAAATAAAATACTTTGTGAATTGAATAGGAAGTGTTTAATAAAAAAACGTGTTGTTTTATGTTTGGTCGATTTAATTAAAAAACCATGTCTATGTTTGAATAACAAATCTTATAAATTTGCTACAGAAAAATATTTAATTTGGGCCTCGACTGAGACGTACGAAATGCTTTATTATTAAATTTTAAAGTATAAAAAATCCGCATTCTAATATCGATGCCTTAGTTCACATTTGCACGAACTACAAAATTGTCAATTTTGAGGAGAGCGTTTTAAAGTTTTTTAAAGGTTAGACGTGAACAGTACGAAAACAAAATAAAATTATAAAACAATTATGCATCTATTCACAAGACTAACCTAACTCCATCTTAACTCAATATTGTACGATATTTAGTGTATTAGGCACTAAAAAAGTGAAAATTGAAAATTTTGCAGTTAGTACAATTGTGAACTAAGGCATCGATATAAAACTTAACTTAAAAATTGTTTTGGGAAACATGGACAAGGTGGAGAAAAAGGAGTATCTTTTACTTGGTTATAGATACCTGCAGCTACTTTACAATTTATATGTTTGGTTTTAAATGAAGTTCGGAATATTTCCTCCATTTTTGTATATATTCCACAAAATCTTCGCTGGGTACAATCAAAAAAGTTTGCGAATTAATTTTATTGTAGTCCGTATATCTTAATCATAGTATAATCTTATTGTAGTCTTATTGTAGCACAATATAGCCTACTCGTCATATTAAATATGTACTTGAACTTATTTTTAGTGAAAAAATCGCGCGGTTATTGTTAAAAAAACAACACACCGTCCGTTCGTCACTGCGGCACAGTCGCGACTGTCTGCATGCCGAGCGCATGCCGAGGTCGAGGCGCGTAGGTATAGCTTGCGTTTCGTCCGTTTGTATGAAGTCGAAATACTGTATGATCTTTATACTGTGGTATAGTGCCGGGTCAATCTAGCTCTTGGGTCGTTTGCCAGATTCATAACGGGGTTATTAGTTGACGTGTATATGTCATGCATGCAATGCTGACAAAATCGCCGATATGCAGCAGTGTAAAAACTGCCACATATTTTTGTATATTATATAATACTAGCTTCTGCCCGCGACTTCGTCCGCGTGAAATTCGTACTTTCCTCTTATAATTTCGAAAATGTATGTTTATGATTTTTATCATTTATTTAGATATAAATAAGTATTCGGGCCAATTTTTTAGTTTATAGCTCAAAGGGATCAGATTTTTCAAATAAACTGTAGCCCAGCTTTTTACCCCCCCAGGAGAGTAATTTGGAAAAATCGTTTGGGATGTGTTCATAACTTGACTCCTTGACCCATACCCATTTTCGAGTTAATGGAAGTAAGCAGTAGAATTTTCCACCTTCGTAATTTTTAAAAACCCTAAATCACTTTTTTTTTAAGTATTTTTTGTTTTAATAGTACCGAGTTTCGAGTTAATCCGACAGCGGGTTAAATATTTTTCTAATCCATCAACTTTGTCACCCCCCAAATCCTCTGTGAGGGATTTTTTAAACTAAAAGTGACAATCTTTATTATTTACTGACCCAAATATTGCCAAGTCTCTAATTTATTAACCAAATGAATAAGATTTTTCATATAAACTGTATCCCCACTTTCTATCCCCATAGGGGTGGAATTTCGAAACATAATCTAGATTATTTATACCAATTTTCCAGTTAATCAAGCCTCGTAATAAAATTCTGCCCACTGAAATTGACTACCCCTCTTCACCCCATTAGTGGTAGATTTTCGAAAAACCCTGAACCACCTTATTATTTATTTTGGTCTTAGACAGGTACTGAGTTTCGAGTTAATTAGACCGCGCATTAAAAAATTTCCATACTAAATTTGACACCCCCAATCTCCCCTTTGGGTTAGTTTAGAATTCCAAAAAAATTCAAACTTTATAATTATTTGTGCCAAGTTTCAAGTCCAAATTTTGTTGTACCATTTTTTTTGAGTTTATCAAGGCACTCATTAAAATCCCGTGTTAATTGTGCCGTCAGGGGTCAATAATTTTCGAAAACCCCATACACTTACTATTGATTGTTCATCTGCCTAGCCTTTTCTCAACTATGTTGGGGTCGGCTTCCAGTCCAACGGGATGCAGCTGAGTACCAGTATTTTACATGGAGCGACTGCCTATCTGACCTCCACAACCCAAATACGATACCCCTTGATAAGACTGGTTGTCAAACTTTCGGGCTTCTGACCACCCCTAGCGACTGTCAAGTTCCACGAATGACAGCCGGGACCAACGGCTTAGCGTGCTTTCCGAGGCACGGAGAGGTCACGGTAAGTAAAGATGGACACCTATCCACAGACCAACCGCGGCAAGCGTAGCCTGTGTAACCTGATCGATCGATCTGTGCGGCTGTTATTATTGATTATTTTCTGTCAAAAGTATTAATACTGAGTTTCAAGTAAATCGGACCGCGCGTTAAAATTCTTCCACACAAACTGTAACACCCCAACACCTCTTGTGTTGGGGTGTTACAGTTTGTGTGGAAGAATTTTACCGGCTCTTGTGTTGGTAACACCCCAACACAAGAGGTGTTGGGGTGTGCTTAGGCAAGTATTCTTGCCAAGTTTATTAACCAAATGAATAAGATTTTTCTTATAAACTGTATCCCCATTTTTCACCCCCACAGGGGTGGAATTTCGTAAAATTGTTTGGGATGTGTTCATTACTCGACTCAAAGAATGTTTATACCAATTTTCGAGTTAATTAAGCCACGAAGTAAAGTCTTCCCCTATAAAATTAACTTTTCACCCCGTTAGGGGTAAATTTTCGAAAAACGATGATACACCGTTATTCTTTATTTTCGGTCTTAAGTATAAATACTGTGTTTCGAGTTAATCGGACCACGCGTTAAAATTCTTCCGTACAAACTTTGACACCTCCCAATCCCCCTCGGGGTAGTTTAGAAAAAAAAAGCCAAACCTCATAATTTATTTAGATAAGTATTCGTGCCAAGTTTCATGGTTATTAACTCAAGGAATAAGATTTTTCATACAAACAAAATCCCCTCTTTTCACCCCTTAAAGGTTAAATTTCCAAAAACCCCTTCTTATTGGATATCTACTCTTCACAAAGAACACACCCTCCAAAATTAATTTCTCTTCCCAGCGGTACCGAGTACCGACCAGCGTTTTAGGCTGTGCGTTGATATATCAGTCAGTCAGGACAAAATTTCATCCCCCTTTTCACCCCCTTAATGGATGAAATTCTAACAACACCTTTGTGTTAGCTTCCAATCATAAGCCTAGATAATAAAATTAGTGATTTTTACGTCGAAAATTAATGACTTTCTATACACAACTTCATCCCCCTTTTTAACCCTTCGGGGGTGGAATTATCGAAAACGCTGAGACACGTATAAATTAATTCTCAATTGTCAGCCTAAATACAAAATTAGAAGATCCTAACTTCAAAACTGTCGGACTTTCATATAAACTTCCATCCCCTATTTTAACCCTTTAGGGGTTGAATTCCCAAAAATCCTTTTTTAGTGGATACTTACTCTTCACAAAGAACACACCTTCTAAGTTTCAAGTCTCTAGGTCCAGCGGTTTGGGCTGTGCGTTGATATATCAGTCAGTCAGGACAAAATTTCATCCCCCTTTTCACCCCCTTAATGGATGAAATTCTAACAACACCGTTGTGTTAGCTTCCAATCATAAGCCTAGATAATAAAATTAGTGATTTTTACGTCGAAAATTAATGACTTTCTATACACAACTTCATCCCCCTTTTTAACCCTTCGGGGGAGGAATTATCGAAAACGCTGAGACACGTATAAATTAATTCTCAATTGTCAGCCTAAATACAAAATTAGAAGACCCTAACTTCAAAACTGTCGGACTTTCATATAAACTTCCATCCCCTATTTTAACCCTTTAGGGGTTGAATTCCCAAAAATCCTTTCTTAGTGGATACTTACTCTTCACAAAGAACACACCTTCTAAGTTTCAAGTCTCTAGGTCCAGCGGTTTGGGCTGTGCGTTGATATATCAGTCAGTCAGGACAAAATTTCATCCCCCTTTTCACCCCCTTAATGGATGAAATTCTAACAACACCGTTGTGTTAGCTTCCAATCATAAGCCTAGATAATAAAATTAGTGATTTTTACGTCGAAAATTAATGACTTTCTATACACAACTTCATCCCCCTTTTTAACCCTTCGGGGGAGGAATTATCGAAAACGCTGAGACACGTATAAATTAATTCTCAATTGTCAGCCTAAATACAAAATTAGAAGACCCTAACTTCAAAACTGTCGGACTTTCATATAAACTTCCATCCCCTATTTTAACCCTTTAGGGGTTGAATTCCCAAAAATCCTTTCTTAGTGGATACTTACTCTTCACAAAGAACACACCTTCTAAGTTTCAAGTCTCTAGGTCCAGCGGTTTGGGCTGTGCGTTGATATATCAGTCAGTCAGTCAATCAGTCAGTCAGGACTTTGAATTTTATATACAACTAGCTTCTGCCCGCGACTTCGTCCGCGTGAAATTCGTACTTTCCTCTTATAATTTCGAAAATGTATGTTTATGATTTTTGATGAGGGGCCGTGGCTAAATAATAACAGCCGCACAGGTCGATCGATCAGGTTAAGCTACGCTTACAGCGGTTGGTCTGTGGATGGGTGACCATCTTTAGGTACATATCGTGACCCCTCCGTGCCTCGGAAAGCATGATAAGCCGTTGGTCCCGGCTGTCATTCATGGATCTTTGACAGTCGTTAAGGGTAGTCAGAAGCCCGAAAGTCTGACAACCAGTCTTACCAAGGGTATCGTATTACCCAGGAACTGGGTTGTGGAGGTCAGATAGGCAGTCGCTCCATGTCAAATACTGGTATTCAGCTGCATCCGGTTAGACTGGAAGCCGACCCCAACATAGTTGGGAAAGGCTAGGCAGATGATGATGATGTTTATGATTTTTATCATTTACTTAGATAAATAAGTATTCGGGCCAATTTTTTAGTTTATAGCTCAAAGGGATCAGATTTTTCAAATAAACTGTATCCCAGCTTTTTACCCCCCCAGGAGAGTAATTTTGAAAAATCGTTTGGGATGTGTTCATAACTTGACTCAAAGACCCATACCCATTTTCGAGTTAATGGAAGCAAGCAGTAGAATTTTCCACCTTCATAGGAGTCAATTTTTGAAAAACCCTAAATCACTTTTTTTAAGTATTTTTTGTTTTAGTAGTACCGAGCTTCGAGTTAATGCGACAGCGGGTTAAATATTTTTCTAATCCATCAACTTTGTCACCCCCCAAATCCTCTGTGAGGGATTTTTTAAACTAAAAGTGACAATCTTTATTATTTACTGACCCAAATATTGCCAAGTTTCTAATTTATTAACCAAATGAATAAGATTTGTCATATAAACTGTATCCCCTCTTTCTATCCCCATAGGGGTGGAATTTCGAAACATAATCTAGATTATTTATACCAATTTTCCAGTTAATCAAGCCACGTAATAAAATTCTGCCCTGTGAAATTGACTGCCCCTCTTCACCCCATTTGCGGTAGATTTTCGAAAAACCCTGAACCACTTTATTATTTATTTTGGTCTTAGATAGGTACTGAGTTTCGAATTAATTGGACCGCGCATAAAATTTTTTCCATACTAAATTTGACACCCCCAATCTCCCCTTTGGGTTAGTTTAGAATTATAATTATTTGTGCCAAGTTTTAAGTCCAAATTTATTTGTATCATTGTTTTTGAGTTTATCAAGGCACTCATTAAAATCCCCTTATAAATCGAATTACCACTTTTTGTCCCGTCAGGGGTCAATAATTTTCGAAAACCCCATACACTTACTATTGATTCTTCATCTGCCTAGCCTTTTCCCAACTATGTTGGGGTCGGCTTCCAGTCCAACGGGATGCAGCTGAGTACCAGCATTTTACATGGAGCGACTGCCTATCTGACCTCCACAACCCAAATACGATACCTCTTGATAAGGCTGGTTGTCAAACTTTCGGGCTTCTGACCACCCCTAGCGACTGTCAAAGATCCACGAATGACAGCCGGGACCAACGGCTTAGCGTGCTTTCCGAGGCACGGAGAGGTCACGGTATGTAAAGATGGACACCTATCCACAGACCAACCGCGGCAAGCGTAGCCTGCGTAACCTGATCGATCGATGTGTGCGGTTGTTATTATTGATTATTTTCTGTCAAAAGTATTAATACTGAGTTTCGAGTAAATCGGACCGCGCGTTAAAATTCTTCCACACAAACTTTAACACCCCAACACAAGGGGTGTTGGGGTGTTTTGATAAACGAATAATGATAAACTTTATTACTTGCTTAGGCAAGTATTCTTGCCAAGTATAATAACCAAATGAATAAGATAACCTGTATCCACGTTTTTCACCCCCACAGGGATGGAATTTCGTAAAATTGTTTGGGATGTGTTCATTACTCGACTCAATTTTCGAGTTAATCAAGCCACGCAGTAAAGTCTTCCCCTATAAAATTAACTTTTCACCCCGTTAGGGGTAAATTTTCGAAAAACGATGATATACGTTATTCTTTATTTTCGGTCTTTAGTATAAATACTGAGTTTCGAGTTAATCGGACCACGCGTTAAAATTCTTCTATACAAACTTTGACACCTCCCAATCCCCCTTCAGGGGGTAGTATAGGAAAAAAAAAAGCCAATCTTCATAATTTATTTAGATAAGTATTCGTGCCAAGTTTCATGGTTATTAACTCAAAGAATAAGATTTTTCATACAAACAAAATCCCCTCTTTTCACCCCTTAAAGGTTAAATTTCCAAAAACCCCTTCTTAGTGGATATTTACTCTTCACAAAGAACACACCCTCCAAAATTAATTTCTCTACCAGCCACCCAGGTACCCAGCGGTACCGACCAGCGTTTTAGGCTGTGCGTTGATATATCAGTCAGTCAGGACAAAATTTCATCCCGCTTTTCACGCCCTTAATGGACGAAATTCTAACAACACCGTTGTGTTAGCTTCCAATCATAAGCCTAGATAATAAATTTAGTGATTTTTACGTCGAAAATGAATGACTTTCTATACACAACTTCATCCCCCTTTTTAACCCTTCGGGGGTGGAATTATCAAAAACGCTGAGACACGTGTAAATTAATTTTCAATTGTTAGCCTAAATACAAAATTAGAAGATCATAACTTCAAAACTGTCGGACTTTCATATAAACTTCCATCCCCTATCTTAACCCTTTAGGGGTTGAATTCCCAAAAATCCTTTCTTAGTGGATACTTACTCTTCACAAAGAACACACCTTCTAAGTTTCAAGTCTCTAGGTCCAGCGGTTTGGGCTGTGCGTTGATATATCAGTCAGTCAGTCAATCAGTCAGTCAGGACTTTGAATTTTATATATATAGATAGATTTTTAATTAGTGTTTTGCGACAAGGTTTGCGACGTTGTTTTTATTTGATTATTTTGATTTTGTTTTATTTGATTATTTTGATTTTATTTTATTGTTTTACTTGATTATTTTGATTTTGTTTTATTATCATGTTTCGTTTTAACATAATTAAGAACAAAAACTTACTAATATATTTTAGTACTCCTAATACGGCCCATCACGGTATCGTATATGAAATTAAGACTGATTTTCCTTAAAATGCTGTAATTCATGACTGAAGAAAGAGTAATTATTTACTAAAAAAATAAATATAATGTTGATTACTGAAATAAAATTAGTTTTATTCTTAATTTTCACTTTGATATACATAATAAGGCCCACCTTAAATTTTTTAGTCATATGTTAAATATTTGCTAATAATATAACAATTAATTAGTTAATACAATTGAATACGTTAGATCATAAGAAATATTTTTACAAAATAATCAAAATATGTTACATTTTAGTACGGTCCTTAATAGGAGCATAGGTGCTTAATTTGGCCTAACATAAACTTTTTTTTTAAACTGTTTTTTGCCAGTTTAACAATGCAAACTGTGTATTTTTGTCATAATTATAGATCTTCACTAAATTTTATTTCTAGCTTATTAGCGTTACTTTGTGTAATTCTATAAATTTGGAATTTATAAGTATTCTAATCAAGGTGGTCCTTAATGAGTGCAAGTACCTTATTGCACTTTTCTATATACGATAATATGATTTTTGTTTTGAAAACCGACGAAAATTTCTACGCTAGGGGGTCTAAATCATAATTATGCTGAATTCGTGGTTACAGTTGGCGCACTGGTTACTATTGGCGAACTGGTTACAGTTGGCGCACTGGTTACAGTTGGCGCACTGGTTACAGTTGGCGCAGTGGTTACAGTTGGCGCAGTGGTTACAGTTGGCGCACTGGTTACAGTTGGCGCACTGGTTACAGTTGGCGCAGTGGTTACAGTTGGCGCAGTGGTTACAGTTGGCGCAGTGGTTACAGTTGGCGCAGTGGTTACAGTTGGCGCAGTGGTTACAGTTGGCGCACTGGTTACAGTTGGCGCACTGATTACAGTTGGCGCAGTAGTTACAGTTGGCGCACTGGTTACAATTGGCGCACTGGTTACTATTGGCGCACTGGTTACAGTTCGCGCACTGGTTACAGTTGGCGCACTGGTTACCGTTGGCGCACTGGTTACAGTTGGCGCACTGGTTACAGTTGGCGCACTGGTTACAGTTGGCGCACTGGTTACAGTTGGCGCACTGGTTACAGTTGGCGCACTGGTTACAGTTGGCGCAGTGGTTACAGTTGGCGCAGTGGTTACAGTTGGCGCAGTGGTTACAGTTGGCGCAGTGGTTACAGTTGGCGCAGTGGTTACAGTTGGCGCAGTGGTTACAGTTGGCGCAGTGGTTACAATTGGCGCACTGGTTACAGTTGGCGCACTGATTACAGTTGGCGCAGTAGTTACAGTTGGCGCACTGGTTACAATTGGCGCACTGGTTACTATTGGCGCACTGGTTACAGTTCGCGCACTGGTTACAGTTGGCGCACTGGTTACCGTTGGCGCACTGGTTACAGTTGGCGCACTGGTTACAGTTGGCGCACTGGTTACAGATGGCGCACTGGTTACAGTTGGCGCACTGGTTACAGTTGGCGCACTGGTTACAGTTGGCGCACTGGTTACAATTGGCGCACTGGTTACTATTGGCGCACCGGTTACAGTCCGCGCACTGGTTACAGTTGGCGCACTTGTTACAGTTGGCGCACTGGTTACAGTTGGCGCATTGGTTTCAGTTGGCGCACTGGTTACAGTTGGCACAGTGGTTAAAAAAACAATCCTGTATGTTTATACCATGATTTTTTCCCGCGGCTTCGTCCGCGTGGAGGTTTGACAGGGTTTTTTCTTCTCCAATGACAAAATACACATGCTTGCCTGCAACTTTCATGGTGATTGGTCAAAAGATATACCATATAAGATAAATATTACTTACCTATTTTCCTATGTTTGATATCAAATACCTACTATTCAGTTTTATTTTCTCAAAAAAACAACGAGATTTCAACGAGATTTCAACAATTCAGTGAATATTTGACCGTTTTGCGTGATCAGATATGGGACGCGAGGCCCGGAGAGCCGGAAGGCCGGAAGCTCGTAAGAAGCGCAAATTCTGAAGCTTGCGTGTGGGCGGGCAGCGGGCGGCTGCGTGTGGCGCCGGGCGCGGCAGTGTCGGCGCGGCAGTGTCGGCGCGACCCGGCCGCAGCCCGACGCGCCGCCCTCATGTCGCTGTTCTTCAAGTTCAGGAGCGGCGTGAGTACCGCGAGTGCGAGCGGGCGCCGTGCGCAGAGGCCTGCCGCGACCGCGCCCGCACCCGGCGCCCGCTCCACGCCTCCTGACTCGCACAAATGCGGGCCAGCACAATACCTGCCTGTGATTTTTGTGTTCTGAAGCTGGTTGTGCTGGACCGCGTCGCATGAGCATCTCGTCAATTCCTAATGTTTCATATTATTAAGTCGTTAGGGACATCTAAGAGATCATTCATTCGTTGAGCCTTGTGCAAAGTGCAGAAGTAACTTCATTGGTCTGTGTGTAATATGGAACAGTGATGTGCACACCTATGATAGTTTGTAACTAAGCAGAGTGCTGTGCACAGGGTGCGCAGGGCGGGGCTGTCGGGAGCCAGACCGCCAGGGGCCGCGCAGGTAGGCGAGCGGCTCCGCGCGCGTTCTGAACGCGGTCACCGAGACACCGACTCTCCTCACACTCACTCACACAGCACACAACGAGCGGCGCGGCTGGCACACAGCACGCGTCTTGTTTTGCCAAACAACAATTAGGTTCATAGTTTCATACTTTGCTCTGCACACCTTTCCCACCGCTCAATATTGCATGCTTTCGATCTCCATCTCATTTTGTGCTGAGTAGTGAAGCAACCTTAGTGGATTATCTGGTTGATATCGAATGGGGTATCATTCTGAGTCATTCAAACCCCACAAAATTCGAACCTATCTCCGACCTTTTGTTAATTTTGATCAATAGACAAGATCAACCACCTAATCTTGCCAAAATGCAAACTGACGTTGGTCACGTCACGTCAAGCCTAGTATGAGATTGCTTAGAATGTTTGGGACTGTCCTCCTCCGCAGGCGTTCGATTGTCGTTATCCATGTTGTCCTCCTCCTCAGGCGTCCGATTTTCGTTATCCATGACCACGACAGGCTGGTCTTCTTCTTCGTCATATCGATAAGTCCATTTAATTTTTAAATTAGCTTCGACCAGAATCCATCCTTTTCGACACCCTGGTGTAGGTAATCATGATTAACTGTCTTTGGGATCTGAAATACCCTCTAGGTAGTGTTTGCAGGGTATTTCTAATTCCATAATCAAAATAAGAAGGACTATTCACTTTCTATATTAATCTGAGATAATCAAAAAATCTTAGATACAAAATCTTACATTCCCTGACAGACAACATACAACGTAAACCGCTAGTTCTCGAAGCATGATTGTGCATAGAGTTCTTGTTATAACAAAGGTGAACACTTAGGAAGGATTTCTGAAAATTCATTCCCTAAACTGGTTGAAAGTTTGTTTGGAGGCCCGTAATTTTTGCCGATGTGAGAAATCCCTTTTAATAGAAATTCACTGGGATCCCCAGGGGTCAATTCTTGGTCTCTTTCTATTGCACGACTCATACATAATGCGAAGCATAAGGCTGCCAGTCCACCGGAGCGGAACGAGGAACGGAAAAATATTATTTTATTTTACAGTTTTTGGAAAACTTACAGCTAAACACTTTTGCACGATTGAGATTAACAGAAATAAGGCCAATTACAAGTTTTCAGTTATAAGAGAGCATAATAAACAACAAAAAACAATATTTGAGAAGGAGGACAGTTTTTTGAGTAAAAATATTATCAAGATAAGGTATAAATGTGTTTCAAACAGCGTAAATTGTTATAATATATTAGTTTACGTGATCAAAAAAGAAATCACAAAGAGTCCTTTTTATTTTGAAATGCTGGTATTGAAAACATCGATGTCGACGCCCCGGACGTCCGCATTATACGTATGACTCGTAATTCGTCTGTAATTCGTTCCTACCATAGATCGAAGACGCCCGCAGTCCGATTTTGTTCAGCAATTCGGGAAGCTCGGTTGAACCGTTAGCGATTCTAAATAAAAACGCCAAGTCAGCAATTCTTCTACGTTCAGAAAGAGGAAGTAGATGGAATCTTTTACAGTGTAGAAGATAAGTCGGAGAATAAGTTTTAGACCGGAATTGAATATACCTCAAAAATTTCTTTGTACCTACCTATACCTTCCAATCGATTGATGTATATGTTGTAATATTTCTCCGTTTCTCCGCTCCGCAGCCTCGCTTTGCTCCGGTGTACAGGCAGCCTTAGAGAATGCAAAATTTTTGCCTCCTTTTACAATGAACACGTTTGAAATATTATACTTAACTCATCCAATTACATAAATTAATGATTACTATGATAGGTATTATAGTTATTGCCTATTGGTGCGACATATGCACACTAATAAAAACCGGTCAAGACCGAGTCGGACTCGCGCACCGAGGGTTCCGTATCATCATGTTTTTAATTTTTCATCGGCGAGGCCTATAATCGTCAGAGAATTTTAACACTGCACTGCGCTGTAAAACAGTTTTGCGCCTGAGCCTTTTATGCCAGTGCCATCTCTTGACCGATAGTGGAACTAATGTAACTTTTGTTGATGATTTCTGAAAAAGTGTGCTATTTAGAGTCTTCGTTTTATTTTTCCTGTAATGCACAAAAAAGTCGCGGGCAAAGTGCTACTGTATCATGTATATTTGAATGAACGAAGGTTTGTCCTTTTTAGGGTTCCGTAGTTCAACTGTAGGTACGACTGGCGCGTACATCCGCCTGGAGTCCTTTCCCTGTCGCCTACTTGTTTTGTTTAGAGAAATACAAACATGTGACTTCTCCGACACTAACGTTACCGTGATACTGTATTCATTTTATTTATGTTGCTGGACTCATTCATTTTACTATAAATAAAGTCTGAAACCGGAATCGAATTTCTGTTCATAAAATTTCTTGGAGGAGCTGATTGTGTAGCGTGAACTCTACATATAGCCTTTAGCGCAAGAATGGGGATTTTTTTTTATTTTACTATGATTTTATGACCTACCTACTTACCATATACAATGTAGGTACTAGATACAGGGTTACAGGTCTCTAAGCCGAGGTGTAATTTCAATTTAAAGCGGGTTATTAAATTCCGAGTGGTTTCATTAGGTACAAGTCTGCGAGGCGATAATAGGTACACAGTACAAATAGCCGGTAGTCCTGCTACAGTCATAGATATAAAAAGTACGTGAAGCACCCGGGCACGCGTGTGTTGTTGAGGTGCGCGGCAGGGCCGCTATCAGCCGTGCGCGGTCGGCGAGGCGCCAAGCACCTCGCAGTTCGCTCGGGGCCCAGCCGAGCCGCGTCGTCGTCGTCGTCGCGCCGCACCGCACGCCCTGCCGCCCCGCGCCCGCGCGTCGCGCTATCTGTCTTTCGTTTCGCGGTCGCGCGCAGTTGAACCTAGCGCGGCTCTTCGTGCGATCGTGTTTCAGCGTTGTTGTTACATATTGTCTGTGGCTGTTGTGATTGTGACGTGTGCAGTGTAAACGCACTCGGTGGGGTGCGTAGTGGTGGTGGAGAGTGCAAGTGTTGATGGTGGACACCGGTCGGCGTTCTCGCTGTCGCTGTGTGAAGAGCTGAGCGCGGCGCCCGGGGGCCCAGAGGGCAGTGACCGCGGACGCGATCTCGGTAATGCCCGGAGATGGTTGCGAGCGACACACTCGCGCGTAACGTGCTTCCCGCAGGCTGTTGTTTTGTACACTCCACATTACACACTCCTATTAATACCGAAACACGTTGTCGAATCTCATCACCCACTTGACGACTAATTTACTACTCACCATAGCTATCTTGGGATGCACGTTGTGCCACAGAATAAAAAATAGTACAAGTTCTATGATTGCATTTGTGTTCGAGTGTTTCCAGAGCCAGTCGTAAGTGGCTAAGTGTCAACTGTCAGCGAAATGAATCCACCAAAGACTACAATATAATGCCTGTGACCGCATAGCACTATTTTCAGCCACAACGTCGTTATACAATACTACGTGTTGTGTAGAATTAGGTAGGTAGTACTAAAATATGGCCTCGTGACGTGACTTAAGATAGTCGTGATCACATGCGTGACGTCTTGTTTTGGTTAAATAAGTCGGCACGGCCAGTACGGACTGACTAAGCACTGTGAGCAGTATGAGTGCATCGAGTTTACATTTTCAGTCTCGGCAAGTGCCAGCCGAAAGCATCACGCGTTCTGTACCGACAGTAGATTCCTGTATTAAACTGCAATCAGTGGCTGTCCAACGTCCAGCTGTTCATTGTCATTGGAACACACGACGACAGATTCTTTATCAATCAAAGTGTAAGCACGTCCATTTCCAGTCATAAACTAAGTTCGCAATTTGCAGAAAACGTTTACCATGCGAGGTCAGAGTATACTGGAAACGCAGGAATGTTATAAGTAACTTATAATAAGTACTTACCTACGCAGGTACTTAGCACTTCAATGAAGAGGAACTAGTGAGTAGAGTAGCGCTGAATGGGACACGTTTGGGACCATTTTGGGACAGAGTAAAGAAATGGTAACACTCCTAGTGGTCAACCTTTTCATCATCATCTTCCGGCCCTTGTCCCAGTAATACCTATCAGTTAAACAATGTGATTCTAACAGCAAGGTTGTGCAAATAACATAATGGTAAATTAGACTCTTCCATTAATCGGTCAGTAGGTCGTCTTAAAAAAATGTGTGCGAAGGTTCCGTATAAATTTGAAGGTATGTAAATGTACTTGTGGTACTACATGACATTGCTTCTTGCCACATGATTCTAGGTCCCTTGCGAATGTCAAAATATGCGCCATATACGGAACATAAACGCGTTGACTTAGAAGTTTGATTTTCTCACTGCTCTTGATAACTCCATGTTCCTGAGAAAAAGGGTCTTGAGACAGACAGACAGACGGACAACGAAGTGGTCGAATAGGGGTTGCGTTTTTCCTATTGAGGTACGGAACCCTAAAAATGATGTCGAGTAGTGCAAGTGTTTCCGAAAACAAAGTTAAAGGCAAGTTCAGTGTGTGGCTACTGGCTGTGTGCCTCAAGATACAAGTCATTCTATGGACCTACTTCCCAGTTACATTTCTTCTTCCTACTAAGTCTGATTTGTTCCTGCCCATACGTAATTGTGGCGTTAATCCATTTTACTGCTCAATATTTATTGACTGGTTATGGCTCATTTAAACCGACTTCAAAAAAAGGAGGAGGTTCTCAATTCGGTTGTATTTATTTTTTATACAATTTTTTCGTATTGTGCATAATATAATAACATCTTTGTTTTACAAATAAATTCACGAATTTCTTAAATTCAATCGTGGTCCGATCACAATGTACTATTTTCGATACTTATATGTAGATTATAACAAAAAACATTGTTACCTTTTAAGATCAGCAGGGAGTTTAAAAAACTAGCCAGGTGCGAGTCGGACACGCACACGAAGGGTTCCGTACCACAAGGCAAGAACGCCGAAAAAAACACGTTTGTTGTATGTGAACCCCCTTAAATATTTATTTTATTATGTTTTTAGTATTTGTTGTTATAGCGGCAACAGAAATACATCATCTGTAATTTAAACTGTCTAGCTATTGCGGTTCTTGAGATACTGCCTGGTGAAAGACAGACGGACAGACAGCGAAGTCTTAGTAATAGGGTCCCGTTTTTACCCTTTGGGTACGGAACCCTAAAAATTAACTATAATAGTAATATATTCGTTGAGCAATCGACATTGTTGTCGATAGCTTACGTTAGTGGGTCTTCACAATCACATCCAGCTAGTGACTAGCCGCGGCGAGCGGCTGTACCATGCGATGCGACGCTCCGCAAAAATAAAGTATCGTTTTGTAATTTTTTCATTGCTTGTCCAGTCACTTAGCTAAATAGCGACATACTTAGGTAACGGTTAAGGAGCAAATACACTGCATATTTGCTGCAAAAATAGTACAGCCGCTACGATATTTGAAAACAAAAATAACGTAGTAAAAGCAAGTAATACTTTACGATTTGTTGTTTTTCATGATTTTAAAGACAAATACAGTAAAAAACCTACTCGTACTTTTACTTACATATTATTATGGTAAGTGATTCCATGAGATGCGAAGTCATTTTGTTTTGACTTCGGTTTTACCGACTTCCAAAAAAAGGAGGTTAACAATTCGACACGTATGTATGTAATATTATTGGAATTGCATTATATTCACATATGACAATCAATTACGGCTTCCAAACAAATATACAAACTTTTATAGATGTAAGTATGTATGTATGTTTGTCCACGCATTTCTCCGCAACTAGTAAACGGATCGTGACCATTTTTAGGGTTCCGTAGCCAAATGGCAAAAACGGAACCCTTATGGGTTCGTCATGTCTGTCTGTCCGTCCGTATGTCACAGCCACGTTTTTCCGAAACTATAAGAACTATACTGTTGAAACTTGGTAAGTAGATGTATTCTGTGAACCGCATTAAGATTTTCACACAAAAATAGAAAAAAAAAACAATAAAATTTGGGGGTTCCCCATACCTACTTAGAACTGAAACTCAATTTTTTTTTCATCAAATCTATACGTGTGGGGTATCTATGGATAGGTTTTCAAAAATGATATTGACGTTTCTAATATCATTTTTTTCTAATCTGAATAGTTTGCGCGAGAGACACTTCCAAAGTGGTAAAATGTGTCCCCCCCTGTAATTTCTGGATTAAGAGAATGATAAAACAAAAAAAATATGATGTACATACATTACCATCAAAACTTCCACCGAGAATTGGTTTGGACGAGATCTAGTAAGTAGTTTTTTTTAATACGTCATAAATCGTAAAACGCTGCATTTTTCCTTTCTTTCAATCTACTCAAATATGAAAATAAATTAAAACATTTAATTTCTTAAACATAAACATTATGCATAAACCCGGATGTTACGGAACCCTCGGTGCGCGAGTCCGACTCGCTCTTGCCCGGTTTTTTGGGTTCCGTACCCGTAAATGGGTAAAAACGGGACCCTATTACTAAGACTTCGCTGTCTGTCCGTCTGTCTTTCACCAGGCTGTATCTCAAGAGCCGCGATAGCTAGACAGTTGACATTTTCAAAATTTTTGTATTTCTGTTGCCGCTTTAACAGAATAAAATAAATATTTGAGGGGGGCTCCCATACAACAAACGTGTTTTTTTTCGGCGTTTTTGCATTGTGGTACGGACCTCTTCGTGTGCGGGTCCGACTCGCACTTGGTCAGATTTTTTTTTTCAATTGGCTTACATTTACTTCAACTTAGGGAACAGTGCAAGTTTCGTCAAAATCGATTCAGTAATGTTCAAGATATGGACTAGTTCGTGTAAGTGTGACGGCCTGGCTTATTGATTACAAGCTACGGGTGTAGTGTAAAAGGGAAAACATCTCAAAACCTTAGTCAAATTCTAGTGCAATATTTACAAAAAAACCATATATTACCTACTTATTACAAACAAATATTCCAGTTTTTACATAAAACTAAAAATCACGAAATAAAAAAGTACTTAATTTAAAAAAAAAAAATCGACTTCAAAACGAAATTAACTCAAAATTATGAAATAACTAGTTTCGGAAGTCAGTGGCAAAAACTAAAACTAAAATGCAGATTCCAAGACACCGACTTCAGAAATTAAAGTTATTTCATTTTGAGTTAATTTCGTCAGCAACTCGACATTTTTATTTTATCACGATCACGGTCGATAGCGCACTAGTTCGCGGAGACGGCCATTTGCCTAGTACAGGCCCATGTTGCCCATATTGCGTGGACACAGACACGCCCCCTTGCCACTTCTCCTGTTTTTTACATTTCTATGTGTGAACAGAATACAACTTTCCAATTTTAATCGATATAGGCAAATAGTGTCCAGTAAAATGGACAACAGTGCAACATCCGGATCCGGACGTGACGAAATTATACCTATGGGTTCCGTTTTTGTCATTTAGCAACGAAACGGCAGGTTGATGCTTCGTGTGGGACACTAACCCTTCTCTGCTTGCCAGTCGAGTCCGACGACATGACTGTCAAGCGACGCCGCTGCGTCGGGCACTGTCTGCAAGACTGCAGCACCGTCTTTACAGCCTAAACCTGTCTCTGTCGGCGAAAGTCTTCGTTAGATTAGCGACATGCACGTGTAAACCAATTATAAGATACCTAATGGTGTAGGTACTAATAATCCAATTAGAACGCTAGCCGTGAGACCTTGACGTAATATGTGGTTGGTAGTTCGTACCACACGCACACTATCAGCAGCAATGGGTTTCATTTTGACAGTTCAACAACATCCATTGCGTTCTTTATGTTGTTGAGCAGACACATTTTTCGGATTTATTCCGGTCTGATCCCTCGAACTTAAGAAGCAACCGATCAGCAATAGGTATCCTTCAAAATGGTTCCGAATTCCGACTGAGATTGATAGTGTATTACGCAATTAGTGTGCAGAACTACGGAGTTACGGACTCGTATTTGTCCGTAACGGCACGCGTACACCTAAACCGTTATCGGCCGATCTTTAATTCTTTACTCGGGCGTCTTCGGCCAAACTCGGCTAATCAAATCAAACGTATGTAAAAGAAAGGGAGCGCGTACACTAGAAAAACACCACGGATGGCGGTTGATCAACCGCCGAGTCCGAACTTGTTGGGATGGGATTTCTCGCCAGTCTGCCGGCGTCTACAGCGCAAATTGAGCGTATTTATAGTGTAGCGGTATCTACAACGCCACATGCGAACAACGCGTCATACCGTCACGCAAAATGTTGCATCTCGCAAGCAGAGTTTACCGCACAACTAGCATAGATAATTAGATACAACGCACGGCCCGACATGAATCATTAGGCAGTTGCCCGCCAGACACAACACTCGTCTGGTCGGAGGATCCTCCCTTTTTCATAAAGTATGAGTGAACTTTACACCCTGTTCTTCATGCCTCTATCTATACTGGTGACCCCAAAGACTACATAACCACTTGACTGCGCATACAGTGCCCCGACACTCAGAAACTATTGGCTTTTGGTAGCCAATGTATAGGCTATGGTACTAGTAACCAAAGTGTTGCAGGCTATGGATGAGTGTGGGGTAAGTGGACCAATCAACAGATGGTTTGGTCAATACTTAAAGCAAAGGACTGACACCAATCAACAGATGGTTTGGTCAATACTAATTCAATAGGGAATTTAGCGGTAAGGTCAGGCGACTGTTTACCGCACTAAATGGTGCGAGTTCAAATCCCTTAATATTGTTTTAAAAAATTGTAAAATTCTTTTTTTTTAGTTTTTGCATTTTTTATGTGCATTATGAACGATACTGTTATGAAATCTGAGAACTTTACATGTCCTATCTAATTGCATGGAGAGTTTCACACCAATATTACGAAACAGATTGATTGGTGGTACAACAAGCTGTCATGAAGTCAAGTCAAACTTTTGGTTCTAAGTTTTATCTTACCATGCACATTTGTTGTAAGTATTTGATTTAAGTATGTAATTCTTAGTTTTGTTCCTTGCTGCTGTTACCGTTTTTTTTAATGCAAAATAATGTAGTTGTCTGTTAAATTAATTTAACGACAATTTAGTCTTATTCATAATCAATTCATAATTTAATTAATTTGGGTAAATAATATGTAGTTTCCGTTTTCTAACTAGATGGCGTTGGCGTCGAGTTAGATCGATTTCCTGCGAATAATAATTATTTTTCTACTTACTAGCAATTCTTACGTACTTATTCGATTACTTTTCATTGATCTGAATATGTTTAGTATCGGATAAAAAAGGAATTTTAGCTATGCCTTTTAGAAAAAGATCAAATCTGTCTCGAAACTCAAGGGTTTCTAAGATGCGCAGGTTAGTTCGATCTCTCGGAACCGACGCAGAGCGTGAACAACGGCTAGGTGCTAACCGCGAGCGTAATGCACTAAGTTTGTCCGCAGAAACTAGCACGCAGCGCCAATTACGACTGAAATTTAAACGAGTCCGCACTAGTGCTTCTCGATCTCAGGAAAGTGTGGAACAACGACAAATGCGTTTAGCTATCGACCGGGATCGTCATTCTTTGTCTCGCGCATCCGAAACGGTTACACAGAGGGATCAGAGGTTGAGTCTTCAGAATATCCGCTCTGAGACTGCTCGATCACTTGAGAGGAGTCAGGAGCGTGAGATACGGCTTGCGCGTGACCGAGAACGTCATTATTTATCTCGCGCTTCCGAAACGGATACAGAGAGAGAGCAGAGATTAAGTCTTCAGCTTTTCCGCACTGAGGTTGCTCGGTCGCTCGAGAACAGTCAGGAGCGCGATACACGCCAAGCAAGCGATCGCGAGCGCCACGCAGTATCTCGCGCTTCGGAGAGTTACACGCAGAGAGACTCGCATTTAAGCTCCCAGCGTATTCGATCACATGAGAATCCTGAAGAGTATGAGACGCGCCTTAGTGCAGACCGCTCACAGCATGCTCTAGCTCGGTCTTTGGAGACAGACGAGCAGCGCGAGCAACGCAACGCACTTGCTCGGCAAAGATATCACGACATGCGTGTTGAGGTGTCTGTTTATTCCACGCAAGAACGTGAGCGGATTCAGGAAATTCGGGCAAGTCAGTCAGTCGAACAGCGTGTGGCTCAAATTGATCTAGATCGTATAAATGATAAATGATAAATGATTTATTTCTGTAAGTAGGTTTTTACAAACACTTTTACACGTCAATAATATTTTTTAAACTAGATGAGGTCGGCTTTTCCTATCTGACTACTCTGAGAAGAAAGGCCGAAACAAACTCAGAGGTCACAGTCTCTTTTAAAGTCCAGACAAAATCTTGGTCAGATCGTGTGAAGACCATGTAGATTGGTGTCTGAAATGGTCTTTTGAGGAAAGAACCACACAGATTGAGCGGACCTGTCCAATCAGTGCACGCATTTGTCAAAAATCGTGCAGCTCAACTCAGAAGTTGAGGAGCTCAACGATTTGACGCACAATACCAAAGAAAGGACATTTGGGTAGGCCACGTAAATTACTCAAACTGCCAGATCATGATTAGAACTAAGAAGGAAAACAGAAAAAAAAAAAATGACCCACATAGTCCTCACATTCACAATAAATTAATAGAAAAAATTAAAAAAAAAAAAATCTTTACAAAGTAAATATTCATGTCAATTCTAAATAAAATTCATCAATGTCAATGTGTATATAAAAATCCGAACATAAGCTTTGAGGACCATGTAGATTAGTGTCTGAAATGATCTTTTGAGGAAAGAACCACACAGATTGAGTGGACCTGTCCAGTCAGTGCACGCATTTGTCAGTAGCCGTGCAGCTCAACTCAGAACATAAGGAGCTCAACGATTCGACGAACAATACCAAAGACAGGACATTTGGGTAGGCCGCATATACTACTCAAACTGCCAGACCATGATTAAAACGAAAACAATGACCCACATAGTCCCCACATTCACAATAATTAAAATAATATAATACTTTATACAGTCAATGTACATGTCATTGTTTAAGTAAATAGATACTTTAAAAAAAAAATGATGAAAATATTAAAGTGTAAAAATAGAAAAATAACATTCACTGTCTAAACCTATTGGAGCAGCTCAATCCCAAGCCTTTTTGTCCTCAATATAGTCTTTTACAGTATAATAGGCTTTCTGGCATAGTTTTCGCTTTATAAAAGATTTGAATTTATTATGGCTTAGTTCTTGAATGTGGCTAGGAAGTTTATTATAAAAACGTATACATTGGCATCTAAACGAGCCACCTATTTTCTTGAGCCTTGTTGTAGGAACAACAAATTTGTGTTTGTTCCTAGTATTTATGTTATGGATATCACTGTATTTTTTAAACAGATTAATATTTTTATGTGCATACAAAAGATTTTCATAAATGTACTGAGAAGGCACAGTCATTATATTAATCTGTTTAAATTTGTCTCTGAGGGAGTGTCTCGGACTTAATTTATAAATTGATCGAACAGCTCGCTTCTGTAAAACAAAGATAGTCTGAATATCGGCGGCATTTCCCCACAATAGAATACCGTACGACATCACACTACGAAAATAACTAAAGTAAACTAAACGGGCTGTCTCTAAATCAGTCAAATCACGAATTTTCCTAACGGCGTATGCTGCAGAGCTAAGCTTTTTTGACAATTTATCTATATGGGGGCCCCATTGAAGCTTGGCATCCAACGTTATGCCTAAGAATACTGTGGTATCTTCGGGTTTCAACTCTTCATCCTTAATGAGAACACTAGTTTCTACTTGTCTAACGTGGGGTATCGTAAATTTAATACATTTCGTTTTTTTTTCGTTAAGAAGTAGGTTATTGACATTAAACCAGTTAACTACTTTTGCAAGGGCGTTATTTACATTGTCAGTAACCAGCTGCTGACGTTTAATTTTAAATAAAAGTGAAGTGTCATCTGCAAACAACACTATATCATGTTTATCCCTTATGAGGTAAGGCAAGTCATTTATATAAATAATAAATAAAAATGGGCCGAGAATTGAGCCCTGGGGGACCCCCATTCTTACTACAGATCCGGGTGACCTTTTTCCGTTAACATCAACTCTCTGAACCCTATCACTCAAGTAAGAAGTAAGAAGATCCAGAGAGGCGTTCCGGATTCCGTAGTGGTATACGTCGCAATCTTCGCAATTCATCCTCATCTGATACTGAGTCTATGGTTTATGATCCTGAAGAGCAACCTTGGTTTAATAAAGAAAGGAGCGCGTTTTCCTATAACCCATTTATTAATTACATCGAACACGGAGACATTGGCACCATGTCTGAGGTGTGTGCACACTGTCACGCGCGTAAGTGGAAGGGAGAGACCAAGGGAATGTGTTGTGCGTCTGGATATGTACGACTAAACTCTATGCAAGAGCTACCGGAGATCTTACGAGTTCTCTTGAATGGCGAGCATCCCAAGTCCAGCCATTTCTTAAGCAATATTCGAGCCTACAACAGTTCTTTCCAGATGACTTCATTTGGAGCTCTTCGAAAAAGATCAAATCTGTCTCGAAACTCAAGTGTTTCTAAGATGCGCAGGTTAGTTCGATCTCTCGGAACCGACACAGAGCGTGAACAACGGCTAGGTGCTAACCGTGAGCGTAATGCACTAAGTTTGTCCGCAGAAACTAGCACGCAGCGCCAATTACGACTGAAATTTAAACGAGTCCGCACTAGTGCTTCTCGATCTCAGGAAAGTGTGGAACAACGACAAATGCGTTTAGCTATCGACCGGGATCGTCATTCTTTGTCTCGCGCATCCGAAACGGTTACACAGAGGGATCAGAGGTTGAGTCTTCAGAATATCCGCTGTGAGCTAAGCTTTTTTGACAATTTATCTATATGGGGGCCCCATTGAAGCTTGGCATCCAACGTTATGCCTAAGAATACTGTGGTATCTTCGGGTTTCAACTCTTCATCCTTAATGAGAACACTAGTTTCTACTTGTCTAACGTGGGGTATCGTAAATTTAATACATTTCGTTTTTTTTTCGTTAAGAAGTAGGTTATTGACATTAAACCAGTTAACTACTTTTGCAAGGGCGTTATTTACATTGTCAGTAACCAGCTGCTGACGTTTAATTTTAAATAAAAGTGAAGTGTCATCTGCAAACAACACTATATCATGTTTATCCTTTATGAGGTAAGGCAAGTCATTTATATAAATAATAAATAAAAATGGGCCGAGAATTGAGCCCTGGGGGACCCCCATTCTTACTACAGATCCGGGTGACCTTTTTCCGTTAACATCAACTCTCTGAACCCTATCACTCAAGTAAGAAGTAAGAAGATCCAGAGAGGCGTTCCGGATTCCGTAGTGGTATACGTCGCAATCTTCGCAATTCATCCTCATCTGATACTGAGTCTATGGTTTATGATCCTGAAGAGCAACCTTGGTTTAATAAAGAAAGGAGCGCGTTTTCCTATAACCCATTTATTAATTACATCGAACACGGAGACATTGGCACCATGTCTGAGGTGTGTGCACACTGTCACGCGCGTAAGTGGAAGGGAGAGACCAAGGGAATGTGTTGTGCGTCTGGATATGTACGACTAAACTCTATGCAAGAGCTACCGGAGATCTTACGAGTTCTCTTGAATGGCGAGCATCCCAAGTCCAGCCATTTCTTAAGCAATATTCGAGCCTACAACAGTTCTTTCCAGATGACTTCATTTGGAGCTCATCAAGTCACTGAATCCGGATTCATGCCGACTTTTAAAATTCAGGGGCAAGTCTACCATCGGATAGGTTTCCCTGCTTCCCACCGAAATCCCGAAATCATTTTGCAGATTTTTACCGATTTCAAAACCGCTCTGGAATCGGTGCCTGAACACGAGCGCGATAATTTTTAATTCGTTATTAGCGTAGACAAAATACCGACCGCAGCCCATCCAGGATGATATAACGCACCAACGTCAAACGAGGTAGCCGTCCTCTTGGTTGACCAGGAATGCGACAAAAGGGACATTGTTTTACGCACACGTGATGATCGCCTACAGCGTATCAGCGAGACACATCGCGCTTATGATACCCTACAGTATCCCCTAATGTTTTGTCGCGGAGAGGATGGCTACCACTTTGCCGTATACAATGTACACCCGCAGACAGGTGCCCCAAATTATAATAACATTTATGTAGAAATGACGTCTTAGCAAAAGTTGTTTAGTCTGATGGGCATTTCCTGTTGACTTACAATAAAAACTTTTTACAAAAAAAAACAACCGACTTCCAAAAAAACACTACAAATTGAAAAATAACTTTAATTTCGGAAGTCGGTGTCTTTGGTTCCGCATTTTCGTTTATTGACACCGACTTCCGAAATTAAAGTTATTTTTCAATTTGTAGTGTTTTTTTGGAAGTCGGTTGTTTTTTTTTTGTAAAAAGTTTTTATTTTTCACTTTTTAGTGGGTCCGTTTGTAATTTATCTAAGTTACAATAGCCTAATGTCAACTGCTCATCACTTGTTACAAAATATTGCTTTTCCCGATCTTGGGACGTTAATTGTTGAGGAGTTCTCCTGGTAAGAACCAGGAGAACTCCTTAACAACCACTCACCATACGCTTTGTGACAAGCATAAATTACTTAGCAACCTTAATAAAGTAATCGAATCGCAACCCGTGAAATATTTGTCATTGAGTAGTTCCAATGGCCATCTGTGGTCTTCTGCATCAGCTCCACTTTACCAAATGATGATTTCCGAGAGCAAATGCTCAAGTTATTTTAAAAAATACCCAAATCGTTATAGCTTTGCCTATAAAATTTGAGGGTTTCCCTCGATTTCCATGGGATCCTCTCATCAGATTCCAACTTGATGATAATGGGACCACCTCGAGAGTATACCCTTTCAACAAAAAAAGAATTTTGAAAATCGGTCCACAATTGGCGGAGTAATCGCGTAACAAACACACAAAAAAAAAAAAAAAAGAACATACCGTCGAATTGAGAACCTCCTCCTTTTTGAAGTCGGTTAAAAATGAAAGATCTGGAACGTCTCGAATCGTCTCGCGCATCACGCTGTTTTCCCGTCCCCGGGCTCTTAGAATTCGACATCAGACGTTTCAGATCTTCGATTTTGACGACCCCGTTGTCGCTGGCATAAGCACCAGGATCCGCATACGAAGTCGCGGGCAGAGGCTAGTATATTCTATATCCTTTCGTGGTTTCTGCATAACCTACAAAAATCAGCTTACTGGCCTTCTTATCCCATTTCAAACGTCTTTACTTGGGAATGTGAACCATGACTACGCTGCCAAATATACGCAAATTACTTCTTGAAATAAATGAGGTTTGGTTTCTGACCCGTCCAGACTTCATAAGGAGTTTTATTATTCAGCCCCGTTACAACAGATCTATTTCTCAAATACACTGATGTGTTGACGGCTTCTGCCCAAAATTTCTTCTCTAATCCAGCATCGAAGATCAAACATCTAGCCTTTTCAACTAAGTATTGACCATTTTGTTCTGGTGAATAAGCATTAGTTCTCTGGTGAACTATACCTTGCTTACTCAGATAACTGTCAAATTCTCGACTACAAAACAAAAAGACAAGAAAGTCAAGGTTTTTCGAACCGATAATGTAGGGGACTATCGGTTCGAAAAACCTTGACATTCTTGTCTTTTTGTTTTTCTACCGTACACTGAAATTCTTGAAAATACTTGAGCACTTCATTCTTAGCCTTCATAAAATATACAAATGCCATCTTGCTGTAGTCATCCACAAACAAGACATAGTATTTTGATCCTCCAATCGACTGATTTTCCATAGGACCGCCAACATCTGCATGAATAATCTCCAGCACATCTTCTGTTTTTGATGAACTTCGTTGAAAAGACAACCTAGCTTGTTTGCATTCACAACAAACAGTGCATGAAGATTTTCCTATGTTTGCTACCTCTGGATATGTAATTTCTTCCACAGCTCCATTTTTCGTTTTATCCAGGCTACTACTGTTAATATGACCCAACCGCCGGTGCCAAGTCTCACATGATGTTATTGCAGGTGCTGCAAATGTCTGTTCTGGTTGTAATGTTTGCAATTTATACACACCATTAACTAATTCTGCTTGGCCAATGAGTTATCTCTGTTGATTGTTAATATAGCAAACATTTCCTTTGAAAATTACACTGTTGCCATTCTCAATCAACTGACTCACAGAAAGCAAGTTAGTGGTTAAATCCGGTATATACAACACATCTGTAACTGTGACGTCGTATTTTCCACCGTTGACAACTGTGGCGATGTTTACGTCGCCAGAACACATCACTGGAACTCTAGTCTGATTTACGATAATAATTTCTTCGGTTTCTGTCTGCTGCGGTACATTCGTGAGGTTATCTTTGTTTGCGGTCATGTGTTTACTTGCCCCACTATCAATATACCAGCTGCTCTGATTAAAATTGTCACTCAGAAAAACAGCATTGAAGGCGTTGGTCTGTTTTGGTTTGGTATTCTCTGACTGCGGTCACTGATTTTTATAGTGACCTGTTTGTTTACATTTATAGCACTTTATAATCTTCTCTGGTTTTGATGTATCTGATTGTCTACTAATATGGCCGCTTTTAGTGTTGCCAGTTTTTAATATATGCCTTCCTTTTGCCATAAATGCACTTTCTGACCCGGATGTGTACCAACGTTATCATCTAGACACATATCCATCAACTTGGTTTTTATAATATCTGCGCTAACTAACTAATAACTAACTAATTCCCGAGTGCTCAATAGCCATTATCATAGGCGCATATTTTTCGGGAAAACCCGCCAACATCAATGCTCCAATCTACTCGTCGGTTATTTTAAATCCTGTTCCTTGAAGTCGCTAGCCCGTTTCCACAATTTGAGTAACATACTGTGCCATTGAATCACAGTTTTCAAGCCGAATATTAGTGAGATAATCAGCAGACTGATCTTCCTAGTATAGCCGGAATCATGTGTCTCATCTAGATAATAAACAGTATGTTATTGGCGTCTTCCTAGATCTGGCAAAAGCCTTTGATACGGTCTCAATTCCCGCTCTCATTGCTAAGCTTGAGAATATTGGTATCAGAGGCGATCAGCTCTCACTCTTCGCGAGTTATCTTACTGGAAGACGCCAATGTGTCAAAATAGGTGACTGGATGAGCGACGAACTCCCTATAACCTACGGTGTGCCCCAGGGTAGTATCATTGGACCGACCTTATTTCTTATCTATATTAATGACCTCTGTCGTCTCGAACTTGCCAATGGATCCATCTTTACCTACGCCGATGATACTGCCTTAATATTCCACGGGTTTTCCTGGGAGTCGACATTTAAATACGCTCAACTAGGACTCGACACTGTTACTGACTGGTTGTCACGCAACCTGTACACAACAAGTGTGTGTGTCACTGTGTCAGTAAGCACCTATCTTATGTAGATGTAGGGCTAGTCTTGTTATAGTATACTGTAGTCACAAACTAAAGAATCATTATGTGTCACTGTGTCAGTAAGCACCTATCTTATGTAGATGTAGGGCCTGTCTTGTTATAGTATACTGTAGTCACAAACTAAAGAATCATTATGTGTCACTGTGTCAGTAAGCACCTATCTTATGTAGATGTAGGGCCTGTCTTGTTATAGTATACTGTAGTCACAAACTAAAGAATCATTATGTGTCACTGTGTCAGTAAGCACCTATCTTATGTAGATGTAGTCTTGTTAAAGAAGAAGATATGCCCGATAGTTGAAAATGTACTAGAAGCCGTGTCGCTAGGTTGGCCCCACCACCGCGCCACTACTACTCATTATCATTACTCATGTAGTTCATTAAAATCTTCTTCGAAGCAGTTAAATTAGATTAAGAAAACTCGGATTTTACCCCCTTATACAAAATTATTGACCCCAATATATCCATGAATATACACTGTTGCCTTCAAAAAGGCATCTTTCCTGATGCGCTAAAAAAGCTATCGTCCATCTGATTCATAAGGGAGGGAACAGAAACTGTGTCAACAATGACAGACCCACAGATATAGATATACCTAGATAACGCAAGAGTAACTACTTCGCGTGCCAAAAATTGCACCAACTTATGATTACAAATCGTAAGCCGCCCCTTTCGCGCTCAGTCCTTTGTACTGCTGGCTGGGTAAGTGTGAGCGAGAGCGCGAGCTTGTGACGTCATAGTAGGTAGTCAAAAAATGGCACGCTTGGTTTTCATACAGTTCGTATATCTATATCTGTGGACAGACCCATATCGGTCCTATCAGCACTCCCCAAGATACTAGAAAGGATCCTGAATAATGGTTTAAAAAAATTCCTCAGCAAACATCACTCATAGCTGATAATCAGTATGGTTTTCGCACAGGAATCTCTACTGAGGATGCGGTTCTTGAGCTGACGCAATTCGCTGCTAGGAATCTTGACAATAGAGTTAAAAGCCTAGGGATTTTCCTAGAACTTTCTAAAGCATTTCACACAGTGTCTGTTTCCAAACTTATCTCTAAATTGGAACTCCTAGGGGTACGAGGAAACACCCTCGAAATTTTCAAAGACTACCTTAATAACCCTACCCAACGAGTAAAAATTGGAGATCATATAAGTGAAGAAGTATCTACCACTTACGGTGTACCCCCGGGAAGCATCTTAGGCCCCACCCTCTTCCAAATATACGTCAATGAGTTGTGCAGAATGACCATCCCCAACTCCAAGATCATTGCGTATGCAGACGACACCGCAGTCATAGTTTACGGACCATCTTGGGATAGTGTTAAGTGTTACGCAGAAGCGGCATTAACAAGTATAATGGAATGGCTCAAACTAAACTTACTTACCCTAAACTGCGACAAAACATCGTACATTCCATTCGCTGTCCGGCGTAACAACATGCCCGACAAATCTTTTACCATAACAGCGCACAACTGCTCCAAACAATCCCCACAATGCTTATGTCCGACACTTACTAAAACTGATAAGTGTCCAAATAGACGGAGGACTACGATGGGACAAACAGGTTGACACCGTTACCACTGGAGCTATGAAACTTTTGCATATTTTCATATCCCTTAGGAACTCGGCTGCGCCTGAAACCCTAAAGGTGACGTCACGGACGTCGAGTTGTACGGTACACCTTTGCTTTGGTTTATAGTGTTTTAAATAAAATAACCCATTTAATAAGAACAATTATAATACAGAAAGTTTCTACATACAAAAACTAAGAACACAAAACGTTATTTAGTGCGCAAGTGCAGTGTATAAATAGTAATTGATGTGTTAACTTAAATCTGTACAACAGTGATCAAAATCTACCCTTAATATTAAAAATATTTAAACATTTAAGTGAATATACCTACTTAAAAACTAGGCGAGAAGTGGCATCCAAGAGTGTATGTAAACTCTGTTTACCCCAGTGACGTTGTATGGTGTGAACAAACCTATACACTCCCATCAAACCATAACTCGCATATGTTCAAAACAGCGCCATCTATTGCAACTACGCGGAACGACTAAGCGAGATCGATTAGTGTAACTTAAGTTACGATCGAAGTGGACCATGCCTGCAGCGAAGTGCGGTGGCTGTGCCAAATTCTTGTCGCCGATAGAGGCCGCTACATGCAGCCAGTGCAAAGCTTTTTATCATCGCGCTTGTGTTAACTTGCTTGCTAAGGATGTTATTGCACCCACATGGTGCTGCCCTGAGTGCAAAAAAAATCTGGTCAGGGATAACAAGACTGAGACACCGGTTCGAGGTAGGGCGGATCCTGCCCAGACAGAGGAGCACAGAAGCCCCGAGGAGCTCATGGACATGGACAGTTCATTAAACAACACTGCGTTGAACGCTACAATTAATTTCACCCCCGACTTAGCAGACGAGCTGCGGTTATTTAAAGACGAGCTGCGAGCCGAGTTTCGCCTGATGCATCAGGAATTCCAACAATTTCGCACGGAAAAAATGGCTCAACTGAAAGATTCCATAAAGACCTCTGATGAGCGGATGGATAGCCTAGAAGAACGAGTAGGCGCCCTCGAGCAAAAATTGGAGCAAAAAGTACAGCCGGACAGGGATCCATTAGAAAGTATCATAGCTGAACTGTAATGCCAACTGAACGAGCGCGATCAGGAACTCCTGCTCAATGCTGCACCTTTCAAGATCTTAGTGGGTCAATAATAGGCTTTGGATACGTTGTGCAGGCAGATGGTGGATGCTCAGCGCACGTGACTTGCAATTGTGATGAAAGCGGGTCTACTTCGCGCGGAAATATCATCATACCGTCACACATAGTTACAATCATTTTATAAATATCAGATCTTTGTTAACAAGCTAAGAAGTGATTGTGTGTGGCTTATCTTATGTATCGCCGTAGGTCGCGCTTATCTTGGGCCGGTATTTATCGTAATTATTTTGTTAAGTAACTGCTACCCTCGTTCACGTCATTATCGTTCTCAACTTTTACCTATCTTCAGTAAACGGCACGCGTGGCTCAACCATTCGCGAGCTCAATCCTGTTTCAACCTAAAACGGTTAAACAGATCATCATCTGCCTAGCCTTTTTCCAACCATGTTGGGTTCGACTAAACAGATATGAGTATTATTTCTCCTCTACAGTCGCCTAATCGGAAATATCGGGATAGCCCTCGGCTATCGATTGTTTGAGCTACCGAAGCCGCGGGTGCAGAGTCTGAGTAGCGCCGTGACATTAATTAATTATCAGTTGTGCTTTCATTGCCGAGTTTTTTTTATCGATTAAGACTTGCGTTTGTACACTTTCTCACCAGATGGTAACAGATGAAGCACGCTTACCTTCTGGTGAGATTATTCACTCTCGACTTCAACACTTGACACTCAGGTTGTAGCTTTCACAGACTCCGGCAGGGAATTTCACTCTTTTTCCACAATGAATGTATTTCCAAACGTTTGGTGCGTATGGGTGAAATGCACACCAATTCCATATATCCGAATATCCGATAAAGAACCAATAGGCCAGCTCGGCGACGATGTTAGAGTCTCTAGAGTTCGACCATCGACATCGTTACTGATGAACTTATTGTCCTTTTCTCTCTAACGCATGCTCAACCACAGCAAGCTAGCGTATTGGACTGCTCCGTCCCAGAGATGCGAGTAAAACTCCACGTGGCAAATGCGATCGAACTTGCGAATTGCGATTTATAGAGGTTGAGCGGCTGGTCCGGTCAGTTGAGCCTTCGGTTCGATTTATTGAGCAAAACCTTGCCAAAACCTTTGCGAGGCCACGCTGTCGACGTGGCTGAAGTCTGTTCGAAACATAAACATTTATTTGTAATCTTGGATACCACGAAGAAGATGATGAACCATGGGTGGATGTGAACGTAACGCCAAGAAGTTCAAGAGGGTCGGGTACTGTCCTTCTTCTCCTTGAGTGAGAGGTCATGAGAATCTTTAAGGCCACTCCTGCCGTGTCGTGCAGTGGGCGGCATCGAAGTTGTCAGGAGATAGTTACCGTCTCCCGGAAACGGTTGCGGGACGTTTTGCTTTCGAGCTTCTGAGACCAGCAACAGTAGAGTTAATTTCCAGTAGAGCTGCGTTATATCGAAGCGCACGGCAGTGCGCAGGCCAAGTTCCAGCAAGAGGCCGCACGTACGCCGTGCACTATTTACCCGAGCTACTTTTAACCACCCTGTATCTAACTATTTGTCACACGAAATCGAATCAAACTTCACATACATAATACTATGACTGCTGTTATTTCGAATACCAAATTTCATAACCGTAACTTTAATAGATTCGAAGTTATGGACTTTTCAAAATAGCTAAAGTGGCACTGACTGACTGACTGACTTACTCACTTAGAGTTAATCAAAATGTTTAGGGACTTCTAGTAGGCCTCGTCGTGTCAGCCGATAGACGTCCACTGCTGGACATAGGCCTCCCCCAATTTTGGGGGGGTTTGCCATAATCGCCACGCTTGGCAGGCGGGTTGGCGATCGCAGTATGGTATGATGGTGGAATAAATAGAGAACGCTGCTGCCCATTCTCCGGTAAGACCCTTAGTCGCCTTTTACGACACCCACGGGAAGTAAGGGGTGGTGCAATTCTTTAAGTCCGGCACCACACAGACAACTAGTAGGCCTAGAAACTTGAAATTTGGCACGAAGCTAGACATTAGCATGAAACTATAGGAAAAATTAAAAAAATGGTCAAGTGTGAGTCTGGCTCGCGCATAGAGGGTTCAATATTAAATTTTTATTCTAGCCGGCCTAGAAACTTGTTTGGCACGAAGATAAGATAAGATAAGATAAGATTTATTTGCTGAAGGGTCCCATCAGTTTCGCGGACAAAAAACAGAAAAATCAGGTTTTTTCAGCACAAATTTCTCAATATCCTTAAGTTATCTAGTTTTTTTTTAAAATACACAAGTATTTATCACCTATCTATCTAGTAAGTGTACGAAATTAAGTTTTGATAACTACTTAATATAAATTCCAAGTCGGTAAAAAACTAACACGCGTTTTTACGTAATCACGAAACACCAAGTTTTTCGATTGCCTTTTTAGCTAACTGGTAGCAAATAACGATCTGAAAAAAAATCCTAAATACTAGGCATATAGTATATTAGTAAGTGTACGATTTATTTTTTTTAAGTTTAATGAATTTGTACTTGTAAAAAAATGTTGACTACGCTGAAAAAACCCAATAAAGTCATGCGCAAAACCGTCGTCTACGCGTATGAATTTATTGAAAATAACAAAAAGCGTTAAATATTTTAAAATTTGAGGTGTTTATCTACCAAACTCAATTTTTATATTTTTATTTTGACTACTAATTTAATTGTAGTAAAATATCTAAATAGTGCCTTATAAACGAATTTTTTATTAAGTAGTTATCAAAACTTAAATTCTTAGACTTACTAGATAGACAGGTGAAAATTAATTGTGTATTTTTAAAAAAACTAGATAACTTGAGGATATTGAGAAATTTGCGCTGAAAAAAAATGATTTTTTTCTGTTTTTAGTCCGCAAAACTGATAGGGACCCTTAAACATGTGTCATACATACAAGAAAATACATGCATGCAGGATGGTAACAACATTATTAGGTACAGGCATGTTTGCCACATGATGTGACGTGCAAATGTCAAAAAATATTATTATTATTAAAACATTATCTTATAATAATAAAATAACAATAAATTTAGTAATAGAGAAATAATAATATTGTAATAAATGTAAAATAACAAAAATCAAACAGAACATTAAAAATAAAGATAAGTTCTTAACACTGTTATAGGATAATCATTGCCATAATAAAAAGAAAATAATAATAATAAAAAGAAACAAACACTAAAAATTAATAATCAAATCAATTAAGCTACGTCAAATCAATTATGTCTTAAGTTTTCTTTTCAAGTGTACATTATTAAGCTCCTTCCAACTTGTAGGCAAATTATTGTAAATAATTGGAGCCATATGAAAAACACTTTTACGCATAAGTGCAGTCCTACAGGGAGATACACATAGTTGGGTTTGGTCACGCCTGTTCCTGGGAAATTGATCTGCTCTGCGCGAAAATAATTTAGGATTGTTCCTGACAAACATAATAGTTTCCAAAATATATATGGATGGCAATGTTAAAATTTTATGCATTATAAAATAGGGTTTGCAGCTGTCCGTGGTTTTCAAATGAAACCTGAGAACGGATTCAGCCAGACCGTAGTAAGCTGTTAATAACGCCTCCCTATTGACCTTTCGTGACAGCAAGTACAATGCATAGGCACTACTACTAATTCTCTTACACAGAGAATCTATGTGATCCTTCCAACTTAAATGTCGAACAATAATTAGTCCCAGAAATTTTGTTGTATTAACCGTGTCAATTGTTATCATATGTTATGTCAAGATTGGAAAATGTCAATAAACGCTGGCTAAAATGCATAATTACTGTCTTAAATAAATTTTTAAACTATTATTGTCTAACCATTGTATAGTATCGATCAATGTATTATTAATGTCATCTTTATATAGGTCTTTATTATTACAGGGTATAGATATAGTACTATCGTCCGCGAAAAGAGTTACAGGATGGTCAATTGATTTTGGAAAGTCATTTATGTAAAGTGTAAAAAGTGGAGGTCCTAAAACACTTTCTTGCGGAACCCCGTAGGTAACGGTTCGTTCCTCCGATAGAATGTTTTCTTCATGTTTGGTTTTAGTGTTCAGTCTACTTATTTCAGTTATTTGTTTTCTGTTGTGCAAATATGATTTTTAACCCCCGACGCAAAAACGACGGGGTGTTATAAGTTTGACGTGTCTGCGTGTGTGTGTGTGTGTGTGTGTGTGTGTGTGTCTGTCTGTCTGTCTGTGGCAACGTAGCTCCCGAACGGATGAACCGATTTTAATTTTGTTTTTTTTTGTTTGAAATGTGAATTTGTCGGGAGTGTTCTTAGCTATGTTTGATGAAAATCGGTCCAAGATGGCCGCCGCCACAAAATGGCGGACTACATATTTTTTCACAACCCCCTTAATATGGGTATCAAATGAAAGGGCTTGAATAGTAGAATACTATTCACTATGATAAATTTCAAATCCAAGATGGCCGCCACCACAAAGTGGCGAATATATTTTTTTTTTCACAACTCCCTGAATATGGGTATCAAATGTAAGGGCTTGACTAATAGTACTATACGCTATTACAAATTTCAAATCCAAGATGGCCGCCACCACAAAATGGCGAATTATATTTATTTTTCACAACTCCTTCAATATAGGTATCAAATGAAAGGGCTTGACAAGTAGAATAATGTACACTATATTGAAAGGGAATGAGGAATATTAACTAACGAAATGAAAACTAAAAGCTTGAAAATTTTTTTTTGTCTGATCAATGCTCTAGAATGATGAGGAAAGTGGAGTGATGACTGGTACCTACGATCACTGAGTTTGACTATTTTTATTACGAATGGAATTATCCCACTTAAAAAGCGTACCTAGGTATTTCTACATCAGATAGTGTCGCAGTCCCATTTTATAAACTAGATCTTAAATACCTAAGATATCTAAAAGCTATGAAATACTTGTACGAAAATTGAATAACTAAAAGAAGAACTAGAAAAAGGATACAATAAATCAAAAAAAACTGTTTAGTCTTAAAAATTATTCTTCAACTATACATTAATAATTATTTTTTGACAGATAAAATAACTGATTAAACACCAAATTACCTGAATCTTAAAACGCAAGAAAATAAAAGAAATGAAATATGTACACAAATTAAGGAGTCCCTACAAAAAGCATGAAATAAAAAAATTAAATTAAAAATTTAAAAAACCCCCGACACAAAAATTAATAAAATTAAATGTAATTTTTTATAAGTTCAAAAACATTCCCTCTAATACCGTATGCTTCAAGTTTTTTAAATAATATATCATGTTGGACTTAATCAAATGCCTGCGTCATGTCACAAAATATAGCACAGACTAGAGTACTTTTATCCATATTTGACATAGTCGAGTGCAAAAAGTCATAAACTGCCATATTTATTGTTTTCTTTTTTCTAAATCCTTTTTGTTCGTTACAGAGTATATTGTTCACTTCTAAATCAAACTCAAACTTAAACTCAAACTCAAAGCATTTATTTCAATTAAACCTTGTACAGGCACTTTTGAATTGTCAAAATTAAATAGTCTGTCAGTTAGTCAGAAAGTTGAAGCTAGTTGCCCATTCCAAAACGTAGATCTCTATGGAGAAGAACGGGCAAGAAACTCCATGGACACTCTTTTAAATCAAGTTATTACAAAATCCTGGGAACATTATTCTTGTTGCTTCTATATGTGAGAACAATGTAAAAAAAAAAGACAAATGAAGAAACAATTCAAAATATTATAAGATTAAAAATAAGCCTTGGCAGTTAAGAGATGACCAGTCTCAACCGACGGCACCCGTTCACGAACATGGCGCGTGGATCAGCGCCATCCAGCTCAACCATTTTGTAGGGAACCGAATAATCCAACAAAAACTAAATAAAAACTAAGTTGATTATAAATATAGTATTCAATAACTTTAGAGAACATCGGTATTGTTGCGCGCCACAATTAATGCCTGGTACATGGTGACAGTAGTTACCACTAGCGCCATCTAGTATCGAGTAGCGGAACTAGTAGTGAAGACCCTTCTAGAAATTTCGATGCAAGAACTTTCTAAAACATTCCCGAACTTTCGACATCTGGTCGATCGGGGCCTGTATGTACTCGAACATTCTAGATGTTTCTACAATGGAAGGTTCTAGAACTCTCTTTGGCGCTATATAAGGCCGAGACGCGCCACGACCGACACAGTTTGGATAAAGCGATCGAAGTGAAAGCATCGAAGCGATATTCAAGTGCGACTTAAAGCGATCCAGTAGTGCAATTGTGTTTTGTAATTAGTGTGTTTGAGTTGTAATTAGTGTTGTTAATTAAAGTGTCATTTTTTTTGGTTATTAAATCGGCAGTTTTTATTGTCACGAACCCGAAGCTCGTAACAATTGGTGTCAGAAGAGGGGATTAAAAATCATGCCGGTTTTACCCAAAGACGACACGGAGGGTACCCGTACCCGGAGTCAACGCCAGCAAGAGACGGACCAGAGGCGATTTGTTGGAGCTACGCCACAGAGGTCGGAGGGCCAGCTACCGACCATGGAGGCCGGCCCGTCCGCAGCAGCTCCAGCATCAGCAGCACCAGATTTGGCTGCCCTGATGATGATGCTGCAGGAGCAGTCCCGCCGACAGGAGGAACAGGCTCGTCGGCTGGAAGAACAGCTCCAGCGTGATAAGGAGGAACAGGCCCGCCGACATGAGGAGCAGGCCCGCCGACAGGAGGAACAGGCTCGCCGACAGGAGGAACAGGCTCGTCGGCTGGAAGAACAGCTCCAACGTGATAAGGAGGAGCAGGCGCGCCGTCAGGAAGAGCAGATGCTCCTTATGAAGGACCTTCACGCTACCTTCGGGAAAGACATGAAGGAGGTGAAGGATAAGGTTGCTCAACATGACAACCGCCTGTCGGATACTGAAACCCGAATCGACCAAGTAAATAATCGGGTTGACAACGTGATGGCTGACGTGAAGCTAACCGTGATGGCTGACGTGAAGAAAACGCTGGATTACCTCAAACTTGGGGATGGAATCGCAGCTCCCGTAGCTACAACACCTTCGCTACGTGGATTCAAAGTGCCAGTCGGCCTACAAAATCCAGTTTGAGGCTGTCATGAAGGCGAACGGGTGGAATAAAAGCCAGGCCATGACTGCTCTCACCCTAGGCCTGCGCGACCAGGCCTTAACTGTCCTGGAAGCTCTCGGTAAGGAAGTGACTTACGAGCAGCTCCTCGAGGCATTGGAGGCTCGGTATGGCGACGCTCACCTGGAGCACGTGTTTCGTGCGCAGCTCAAGGATCGCGTGCAACGCAGTAGCGAAAACCTGCAGCAGTGGGCCCTTGAAGTGGAGAAGCTGGTTCGCAAAGCTTACCAGTCCGTACCTCCGCTTATTGATGGGAATCTGGTGCAGGCATTCATCGATGGCATCCGCGACCTTGAAGTTAGAGCTTCTGTGCGGCTCGGTCACCATGGGACGCTTAAGGACGCTTTGGCCCATGCACTGGAGGTGGAAGCTGTGCGGCAGGATCATCGTTCCCATCGCGTCAGGGAGGTTGCAGCGGCTACAGTTCGCGACCGCAATAAAGGATACAGCCCTAGTGCTACGGCTGTGGGGAAAGGGGCCACCTTCGATCCAGTTGCCCTAAGCGAACTGCAGAAAGGGAAGATGGCTGGTATCCAAGGGGTAGTGCGTCTAACAGCACCGCCCAGCAGCAGCAGCAATACGACTTTGTGGTCGAACAGCGCAACGAGAAACTTCATGGCAAGACAAATGCATTGTCAAGAAGACCTTGTCCTGAAGACTGCAAGCATTGTACTAGGCAAGAAGGTAAGGAAGTGGTACCTGTGCGGATGCTCAGGACAGACCTCAGCAACGAGTGGAAGGAAAGCATACAACGTGCACAGCAGGAAGATTCGGACATCAAGCCGATTCTGGAGTGGATGTAGGACAGAGCTCCTAAGCCCAGGTGGAGCGACGTCTCAGCGATGAGTTCGATCACAAAAAGCTATTGGGCCCAATGGGACAGCTTGGTGATGCAGGATGGAGTCCTGTGCCGTAAATGGGAAAATGCTCGGGGAGACAGCTGTCACTTGCAAATGGTTGTCCCTAAAGCTCAAGTACCGAATGTTCTACAGCTGTACCATAATGGTTGTTCAGGAGGTCATCTGGGAGTAAAACGGACTCTACTGAAGATACGAGAACGGTTTTACTGGGTCCACTGTCGGGACGATGTCGAGGACTGGTGTCGCAAATGTACAAGTTGTGCAGCTGTAAAGGGTCCTCAGACTCGTAGTAGAGGTGCATTGAAATTGTACAATGTTGGTGCACCATGGGAGAGGATAGCCCTTGACGTTGCGGGACCGTTTCCGGAAAGTGAAAGTGGTAACAAGTATTTCATGGTTGTGATGGATTACTTCACTAAGTGGCCGGAAGTCTTCGCCATTCCAAATCAAGAAGCTTCGACAGTTGCAGATAGATTAGTCCATGAAGTCTTCTGCCGTTTTGGAGTACCCTTGGAGATTCACAGCGATCAGGGAAGGAATTTTGAGTCCCAAATATTTCAGGAAACTTGCCGAGTAATGGGTACTCATAAAACGAAAACAAATTCTTACCACCCACAATCGGATGGAATGGTGGAACGATTTAATCAGACACTGGAGAGGTACCTAGCCAAAGTTGTGGAAAATCGGCAACGAGATTGGGACAAGCACATACAACCGTTTTTGTTGTCATATCGAAGCGCTGTTCACGAAAGTACATCGGTGACACCAGCTTTCGCAAACTTTGGAAGAGAATTACGGCTGCCTGCAGACCTGATCACCGGAATACCACCTGATGCCCCACGCAGTATAACCGAGTATGCGAACGACTTGCGGAACAAAATGAATGACAGTTATGAGCACGTCAGACAATCGGGCCAGCAAATGTCTGAAAAGATGAAAACCCGTTATGACCGTAAAATGAACAATAAAGGGTTCGACGAAGGTTCACTAGTGTGGTTGCACAATCCTTTCCGCAGCAAAGGGAAATCTCCTAAGCTTCAAGCTAAATGGGACGGACCGTACCGGATTGTGACAAAGATCAATGACGTAACCTACCGGATACAGAAAGGTGCAAGAGGTACTCCTAAGATCGTCCACGTGGATCGACTGGCGCGTTATTATGGGGCCGATAATGCTCGGGACGAGCATGTCTTAGGAGGGGGCAGTGTTGCGCGCCACAATTAATGCCTGGTACATGGTGACAGTAGTTACCACTAGCGCCATCTAGTATCGAGTAGCGGAACTAGTAGTGAAGACCCTTCTAGAAATTTCGATGCAAGAACTTTCTAAAACATTCCCGAACTTTCGACATCTGGTCGATCGGGGCCTGTATGTACTCGAACATTCTAGATGTTTCTACAATGGAAGGTTCTAGAACTCTCTTTGGCGCTATATAAGGCCGTGACGCGCCACGACTGACACAGTTTGGATAAAGCGATCGAAGTGAAAGCATCGAAGCGATATTCAAGTGCGACTTAAAGCGATCAGTAGTGCAATTGTGTTTTGTAATTAGTGTGTTTGAGTTGTAATTAGTGTTGTTAATTAAAGTGTCATTTTTTTTGGTTATTAAATCGGCAGTTTTTATTGTCACGAACCCGAAGCTCGTAACAGTATTAATGCTATCGGCCTGTAACATTCCATTAGTTCCCTGTCTTGTTTTTTGAACAATGGCTTTATTATCGATTTTTTTAATGCGTCTGAAAAAATACCTTCTCATAAACACAGATTTATAATATGACTGAGCGGGTGACTTATTTCATCAGCTGCTGTTTTTAGTATTTTTGTACTGATCCCGTCATAACCCATAAACCCAAACTATTTGTAATGATTTTTGATATGTCATTCGGAAAACTTGGAGCGATAAACATAGAATCCTTTCTGTTCAAAATATTTTTTGTTACTCTATGCCCTGAATTTATCGAGGGTTGAATTTTGTCAATAAAATAATTGTTAAATGAATTAGAAATCTGGTTTGGATCCGAGATAATTTCATTATTAATTCTAATTTTGGGGATATTATTCTTTGGTATACTTACTTAATTTTGATTCGTTTATAATTTGCCAAGTAGTTTTGGACTTATTTATTGATGTCTTTATTTTGTAATTATTTTGTGCTTTCTGTGTCAAAATTATTCTTTTAAATAGTTTTGAGTAATTCTTAAATCGCGTTTTATTTTGTTGAGTAGGTTTTATTCGATACTGCCACAATAATTGACGTTTCTTCTCACTGCATTTTTTAATACCGCGCGATACCCATTTTTGTTTGTTGTGCACATTAACTGAAATAAAATTTACAGGGAAGCATTGATCGTATAACAAAATGAAAATATCTACGAACTCATTATATGCTACATTTGGGTCCCTGGCAGCATCGACGTCAGAAAAAGTTATTTTTTACAGATAGCCTTTAAACCACTGACCTCTATAATACAGTACTTGTATTATAGAGGTCAGTGCTTTAAACTTATTGATGTTGTCGTTATTGTAGTCACGTCTTCTCTTAGTCCACCGTTTAAAACTACATACGTTACTAATTGGACATTTCAGTAACTGCGCAGTATGGTCAGACAACGCTAACTCCAATACTGTAGCTTTACAGGACTTTATAAAATTATGCGCAAAATTGTCTATGCATGTTTGGCTCTTAAGACGCGTTGGTTGATGAAGCGCCAGTTTTAAGTTAAAAGAAAACTCAATAACATATTTTCAAATTCTGTTGATTGCCATTTCTCTTAAGAACATCTATATTAAAATCACCTACTAAAACAATATTTTTATAATTCTTTTTCATTATAGTCTGTAATATTATTTCTAATTTATTCATACATTCGTTGAAATTTTTAGCATTAGGTACTCTATAAATACAAACACAAACAATCCTATGCATAACAAGTTCAATGGCACAGCATTCGAAGACACCCGTTGATGACATTTTTGCTATTTTTGGCAACTCGAAGAAGACGAAGACGAAGCTAGGCATTAGCATGAAACTAAAGGAAAAATTAAAAAAATGTTCAACTGTGAGTCTGGCTCGCGCATAGAGGGTTCCGTATTAATTTTTTATTCTAGCCGGCCTAGAAACTTCTAACCGGCCTAGAAACTTGAAATTTAGCATGAAGCTAGACATTAGCATGAAACTAAAGGAAAAATTAAAAAGTGGTCAAGTGTGAGTTTGGCTCGCATGATGAGGGTCCCGTATGAATTTTTTTTCTAGCTGGAACTAGACATTACCATGAAACTAAAAGAAAAATTTTAAAAGCGGTCAAGTGTGAGTTTGGCTCGCGCACAGAGAGTTCCGTAGGTATTAAATTTTTTTATAGTCGGCCTAGAAACTTGGCGGGTTTTCGTTATGTTATAGTTATTTTTCATGCATATTATTTTATGGTTTTCTGAAAACCCGCCAAGTTTAAATGGAACAATATTATTGTATTGATATCTAAAAAGTTTCAAACACAAATTACTTACAACAGAATTGCAAAAGAAGGCCGGTGCAAAGAAAATGGTTTAAAATTTGGCGTTGGTTTCGATTTCAAATCTTTTGCTGGTCAAACATCTACATGAAGTAAGGAACTTGGCCTTCTTTTTCAACATTTTATGTTTTTGGTGGGATAGATCATTTACACCATCTATACCAATTATTATGTATTTTTAGCCGAGCAATTCAACTTAGGAGCCTCGTATGGGTCTTTAAACTCACACAAGTCAGCTCTTGCTGTAATAATAGGCTCAAAAATTAGGGGTTTTGACTGCATCAAGAGGCTACTTAAAAGTTTCTATAAAATCAAACAAAGTAAACTCCTAAATGTTTTAAAAACTTGGACTCCAAATATTCTTTAAATTTTGAAAAGTGGTCCAATAAATCGGTAATGCTATTAGCACTAAGCACAGCTCAAAGAGCACAGACTTTGTCTCTAATTAAAATACCTAACATCACAGTAAATCATGAAGATGTTCACATTGCTATTACAGATACCTACTATTAAAACATCTGGTTCCGGGCGCACCAACCGAACCTCTCTTTACCTTTCTTTGAAAAGTTCGAAATTTGTCCAGCTAGTACTTTTCGTGATTCATCATCATCATTTCAGCCGAAAGACGTCCACTGCTGGACATAGGCCTCCCCCAAGCACCTCCACTTCGACCGGTCCTGTGCTTCCCGCATCCAACGGGTTCCTGCGGCCTTCACAAGGTCATCGGTCCACCGTGTGGGAGGCCTTCCAACGCTACGTCTTCCGGTACGCGGTCGCCACTCCAGAACCTTTCGGCCCCATCGGCCATCTGTTCTGCGAGCAATGTGCCCTGCCCACTGCCACTTAAGTTTGGCAATTCTTCGGGCTATGTCGGTTACCTTGGTTCTCCTGCGGATCTCCTCATTCCTGATTCGATCACGCAGGGAAACTCCAAGCATAGCCCTCTCCATTGCCCTTTGGGTGACTTTTAGCCTTCTTATAAGGCCCATTGTGAGCGACCACGTTTCCGTTCCATAAGTCATCACTGGCAACACACACTGGTCAAAGACTTTCGTCTTGAGACACTGCGGTATGTGGGACGAGAAGATATTGCGTAGCTTCCCGAACGCTGCCCAGCCGAGTCGGATTCGTCGATTTACCTCTTTCTCGAAGTTAGACTTACCTAACTGGACGGTTTGTCCTAGGTAAACGTACTCGTCCACGACTTCGAGTGTAGCGTCTCCGATTTTTATGAGAGTGGGTGTTACATGGGCATTTGACATGACCTTCGTTTTGTCCATGTTCATTTTAAGACCCACTCTTTCGGAGGCTCTACTGAGGTCATCGAGCATTGTACTGAGGTCCTCCATAGTCTCAGCCATGACTACGATATCGTCGGCAAACCGAAGGTGAGTTATGTACTCGCCATTGATGTTGATGCCAGCCCCTTTCCAGTCCAGAACCTTGAAGACATCCTCCAGTGCAGCGGTGAACAGTTTCGGAGAGATAACGTCTCCCTGTCTCACACCTCGCTGCAGAAGGATAGGTTTCGAGGCCTGATCCTGGAGTCTGACTGACATAGTGGCGTTTTCGTACAGACACTTCAGCACTTCGATGTACCGATAGTCGATCTGGCACCGTTGAAGAGACTGCAGCACAGCCCATGTCTCGATCGAATCAAAGGCTTTCTCGTAGTCCACAAACGCTAAGCAGAGAGGCAGGTTATACTCTTCGGTCTTCTGTATAACCTGTCGCAGCGTATGTATGTGGTCTACGGTGCTAAAGCCTTTACGGAATCCGGCTTGTTCGGGAGGCTGGAAGTCGTCAAACCTGCGCGCGAGACGGTTCGTGATGACTCTCGAAAACAGCTTGTAGACATGGCTCAGGAGTGAGATGGGCCTATAATTCTTAAGGAGGGCATTATCGCCCTTCTTAAATAAAAGTATCACCACAACCCTGTTCCATGCCTGTGGTGTTTTGCCCTCGAGTATGACGGAACCAAACAGCTTCTGAAGGGCCTTCAGGACGGGTTTTCCGCCAGCCTTCAGCAACTCGGCCGTAATTCCGTCATCACCCGGTGCCTTGTTGTTTTTGAGCTGCTTCAGAGCCATCCTAATCTCGTACAGGCTGACGTCCGGGATGTCTTCGGTATAGTGCCGGGTCAATCTAGCTCTTGGGTCGTTTGCCGGATTCATAGCGGGGTTATTTGTTGACGTGTATAACTGTCCATAGAACCTCTCGATCTCTCTCAACAGCTCAGGTTTGTCGGATACAATCCTGCCATCATCGGTCTTCAGTCTCGTAAGCTGGCTCTGCCCAATAGACAGATCTCTAGCAAAGACCTTGGAGCCTTTATTTCGATCTATCGCGTCCTTAATACGATCTGTATTAAAACGGCGAAGATCGCTTTTCAAGGCCTTAGAGATCCGTCTTCGTGATTACATTGACTGTACTCGGAGCATTAGGGGAAATATACTTTCATTGAATAAGCCCCACAGACCAGTTTCTCCCTCTACCATCAGTAGATGGATAAAAATATTAAAAATACTTTATCGGTTTGCGGCATAGATATTAGTATTTTTTCAGGACACAGTACTAGACATGCCTCGACATCCACTGCTAACGCTAAGGGAATGTCAATGGATGTATCTAACAACGCAAACAGCTAGTTGGACAAATAGCTCTTCGACTTTCGCTAGATTTTATAAACCAATTGTGAATAATTCAAGCGAATTTGCTCATGCTGTGCTTAATGCTGAACAAAATACTTGATTATATTTTATTAACGTTACCTATAATTATTACTTGTCATAAAAATTATAAAAATAAATTAAAAAATAAGTCCAATATTAAAATAAATAATTTGATTGTTTATCTATTATTATAATTTGATTTAAACTTATTTAGAAATTGGACAATAAGTCCAATAACAAGATGAATGAGACTGCTTGTCTATAATTGCCATTTTTCGGATGTATGTGTCTAAAAAATAAAAGATTTTAATTTCCTATTGAAATATTAATTATTTTAAATTTCATATTTGGAATCTCAACTTTCCTAAAAAACTCTTAACATCTGCAATGTAAATTTTATATCAAGAACGAAGCCTAAGTATAATAAATAAGTGATCAAACGAACTTGCCTGTTGTGAAGTTCGATCATTATCATACGAAGGGCTTCGTTTGAAGATACAAGGACCCTCACTACCCAACCCCTGGAAAATTGAAATTCTCTTAGAACGAGAATAGTTACACTGTTGCGTGCGTTTAGTGTTTGCTTTCAGCTCTAAATATGCGTTTGGTTGCCGACTGGCGTGAGGAAGCTGCAATGTAAATTTTATATCTTCGAACGAAGCCCTTCATATAATAATGATCGAACTTCACAACTGTCAAGTTTGTTTGATCACTTATTATTGTGACTGTTCCTAAAATGCCTACTACCCTGGCCTCGGATAATTTTTTTTATTAGTTTTAAAAACCTTTTAAAAGACCAGGGGGCCTAAAAAGGCCACTTTGGAGAATCGTAAAAGGATAACATTATGAATCGTAATATGGCGAAGACAGTCCGTGTTTTTCTTTTTTTCGCTGCACTACGTAGGTATAATAAAAGAGATTGGATTTGGATCGGATTGATTGGTATTTTAGCACAGACAAAAAAAAACCGGGCAAGAGCGAGTCGGACTCGCGCACCGAGGGTTCCGTAACATCCGGGTTTATGCATAAGGTTTATGTTTATGAAATTAAATGTTTTTTTTTATTTTTGAGTTGATTGAATGAATGGTAAATTGCGGTTTACGATTTATGACGTATTAAAAAAAACTACACTACTAGTTTACATGGTAATGTACATCATATATTTTTTTTAGTTTTATCATTCTCTTATTTTAGAAGTTACATGTGGGGGGGGACACATTTTACCACTTTGGAAGTGTCTCTCGCGCAAACTATTCAGTTTAGAAAAAAATGATATTAGAAACCTCAATATCATTTTTGAAGACCTACCCATAGATAACCCACACGTATGGGTTTGATGAAAAAAAAAAATTGAGTTTCGGTTCTAAGTATGGGGAACCCTAAAATGTATTGTTTTTTTTTCTATTTTTGTGTGAAAATCTTAATGCGGTTCACAGAATACATCTACTTACCAAGTTTCAACAGTATAGTTCTTATAGTTTCGGAAAAAAGTGGCTGTGACATACGGACGGACAGACAGACAGACAGACAGACAGACGGACAGACAGACAGACATGACGAATCTATAAGGGTTCCGTTTTTGCCATTTGGCTACGGAACCCTAAAAATAACTGAAAAATGCTTCACCAATGGGCTTTGATACGATTAACTTGTAAAGACTTGAGATGTTTTTAGGTTATGTGTAAGGACTCGAGATGTTTTTAGGTTATGTAAGGTAGAGTATGAAATGAAAGGCTGAATAATCTCACGAGCATTTAATAGAAATACTATTCTACAGGATATTTAACACCAGAAATGACAATAGGTACACCTTAGGCTTAAAGTATGTCATATGGCTGATTTATTTATAAGTAAGTTAGAAATAAAAACACACTGATATATAATTATTAAAAACAAAATTAACTGACCTGGCCTTGCTATAACGGATGGCAATATCTTTTCACGGAGTGATACACTGTTACTGTTTATGGTCTATACTCTTCGGCGTCGCAGGAACTACTGACCTGCGCAAATTTTTTTTTTTTTTTTTGGGGAATGGCATCTCGCAGTTCAACCTGGGAGGTTGTCCACTGCTTAACCGGACTTTCCTGTGGATGCCACAATAAATTGAGGCCTCCAGCCAGGGCTTAAAAACTAACTAAAAACTACGCGACTACACGCGCACGACAACCCGGTGGAGTTCGGACCTCGGCTTAGGGCGTCGCTGGGAGAGGACAGCAAGGGACAGGCTGGATCGGAATTAATGACTTGCGCACGGCCGTTTCGTCGTTTAAATAACCAAAAGTGACGTACAAAGTCAGGCGTCGCCCGCCAACCGTTATGAGAATCGAACAAGAAGGCGGTAGTTGATAAAATAAATGCGTTTAACTTAGATGTAAAACTCATTTACTACATCGACTAGGTATAATTGTGTAATGAATTTACTAAAATCCTAACAAACTTAATGGTTAACTGTCCATTATGTATTGTTATCCTTTTATGATTCTGCCAAAGTGGCCGTTTTAGGCCCCCAGTTTGTCCATCTTGAAGTTTCGACTCAAATCAATAGATATTATTCACCAGAATCCCGAGTTTGTATGAAATGTTATGCCAAGGAATTAATCTGCATTTCTACACTGCGTTATGTAGGTGCGCTGATGCGGCCGCTGCTGCGCTACTCCTGCGGGGCGCGAGTAATGTTACTCGTCTTGCTAATATGTAGGTGCGCTGATGCGGCCGCTGCTGCGCTACTCCTGCGGGGCGCGAGTAATGTTACTCGTCTTGCTAATATGTAGGTGCGCTGATGCGGCCGCTGCTGCGCTACTCCTGCGGGGCGCGAGTAATGTTACTCGTCTTGCTAATATGGCGCCGTGCGTGACCATCTCGTTTCGTGTATCGTTTGTTGCGGCGCACCAGCTCCCGTTACCCGTAGTGCCCGCGAGGCCGCCATAAACCAGTGACAGTGTCATGTCGGAGCTCTACGAGGAGACAAAGGCAAGACGGCTGCTTCGGGTCTGTCTGTGCGTCGACCGCAGTGCCGCGCGACGAGGTCAAGGGTCACCGGACCCGCCCGCGCCCCCGCCTCCACACGCCGCCGCCGCGCCGGCCCGAGGAGACACGCTTGCTTAGGCTGGATGAGTGCTGTGCCGTCCATATATAATATTCTTAGCGCAAGTAGCGGCGCCAAGGGCACGGACCCCTCGCACGGGGACACAACTCCTGTCACGAAGCTATCGTTTTCAATAATCATCCAAGTACCTACATAATAGTTATGTCGCGGTCGTTTAATATCTGCGGTGAGATAGACTTGAGTAACGTAGCTTTAACAACTGTAGACGTGTTCGGTAGTCGCTCGCACGTCGCCCTCATCTGAACATTGTCTGCACTTCTGTAGACGGGTTCGGTAGTCGCTCGCACGTGGCCTTCATCTGAACATTGTCTGCACTTCTGTAGACGTGTTCGGTAGTCGCTCGCACGTCGCCCTCATCTGAACATTGTCTGCACTTCTGTAGACGGGTTCGGTAGTCGCTCGCACGTGGCCTTCATCTGAACATTGTCTGCACTTCTGTAGACGTGTTCGGTAGTCGCTCGCACGTCGCCCTCATCTGAACATTGTCTGCACTTCTGTAGACGGGTTCGGTAGTCGCTCGCACGTGGCCTTCATCTGAACATTGTCTGCACTTCTGTAGACGTGTTCGGTAGTCGCTCGCACGTCGCCCTCGTCTGAACATTGTCTGCACTTCTGTAGACGGGTTCGGTAGTCGCTCGCACGTGGCCTTCATCTGAACATTGTCTGCACTTCTGTAGACGTGTTCGGTAGTCGCTCGCACGTGGCCCTCATCTGAACATTGTCTGCACTTCTGTAGACGGGTTCGGTAGTCGCTCGCACGTGGCCTTCATCTGAACATTGTCTGCACTTCTGTAGACGTGTTCGGTAGTCGCTCGCACGTCGCCCTCGTCTGAACATTGTCTGCACTTCTGTAGACGGGTTCGGTAGTCGCTCGCACGTGGCCTTCATCTGAACATTGTCTGCACTTCTCTAGACGTGTTCCGTAGTCGCTCGCACGTCGCCCTCATCTGAACATTGTCTGCACTTCTGTAGACGGGTTCGGTAGTCGCTCGCACGTGGCCCTCATCTGAACATTGTCTGCCCTACAGGACACACTACCACAGCGCACGAGATCGCCGCCGAGGCTTCTTCGTGCTCTGTGCCTATTACTTTCCCGTCGCCGCGTCGTCGCTAGTAATCATAACGGCCCGTTCACGACCTTGCCGCTGTGAGCGGCAGCTAAGCGCGGGGTGGCGAGCGGTAAGATAAAAAGTATAAAAATGTTTGAAGCACGCCACGAGACGCCGCCGCCGCTCATAGCGAAAACGCGCGCGGTTTTATCCGAGCCGAGCGAATCGCAACAGCGGCGCGCGGTGCGGCGAGCGGCGGAACAAAAAAGTACAAGCGAATGAGTGCGAACTGGCGCCAAGAAAGGCCGAAACAAACTCGGAGGCAAAGACTACAATATAATGCGGTGTGTGTATATGCTCGGAGGTCACAGTCTTTTAAAGTCCAGACATAATCTTGGTCAGGTTATATAAAGACCATGTAGATCGATGTCTAAGATGGTCTTTTGAGGAAAGAACCACACACATTGAGAGGACCTGTCCAGTCAGTGCACGCATTTGTCAGAAATCGTGCAGCTCAACACAAGACTTAAGGAGCTCAACGATTCGACGAACAATACAAAAGAAAGGACATTTGGGTAGGCCACATAAATTACTTAAACTGCCAGACCATGAAAACAGAACAGAGAGAATAATAAAAAAATATATAAAATTAATAAAATGACCCACATCACATCACACACACAATAAATAAAACTCTTCACGTTCACAATAAATAAAATAATATAATACTTTACAAAGTAAGCAAATGTCATTGTTTATAAAACATTCATTAATGTCAATGTGTACCTATATAAAAAAAAAATACATTCAAAATGCAGAAATTGGAAGTAGCTCAATCCCAAGCCTTTTTGTCCTCAATATAATCTTTAACGGTATAAAAGGCTTTCTGGCACAACTTGTTTAATGAATGATTTGAATTTATTAAGGCTTAGATCTTGAACGTGGCTTGGTTGTTTCTTATAAAAGCGTATAGGTACCTACAATGGCGTCTGAACGAGCCACCTATTTTCTTGAGCTTTGTTGTAGACGTACAACAAATTTGTGTTTGTTTCTAGTATTTATTAATATAAATACTAGAAACAAACACAAATTATTTAAAAAATACTGTGATATCTATAATTAGATATCACAGTATTTTTTAAATAATTTTATATTTCTACGGGCATATAAAAGATTTTCATAAATATACTGAGAAGGCACAGTCATAACATTAATCGAGTGTCTCGAACTTAATTTATAAATTGATCGAACAGCTCGCTTCTGCAAAACAAAGATAGTCTGAATATCGGCGGCATTTCCCCACAATAGAATACCGTACCACATTACACTGAAAATAGGTAAAGTACACTAAACGGGCAGTCTCTATATCAGTTAAATTACGAATTTTTCATTAACATTATACACACATTCGTAATGTACTATTTCCAATGACGTAATTTAAATAGACGCGTCATGCATGAACATCACGGCACGGCCACAAAATACAGATAGTACAGAAGGCAATCTACATACAAAGTGCGCTCGAGCAACGCACACACAGACACCGCTCACGGACGTTATCTCGGAGTGGTTGGGAGTAGTGTGAGCGCGGGTGCCATCCGCTTGAGACACGCGTCGTCACACGGAACAAACATTTGCACTTTAAAGTTTAATAATTCGTAAATGGAGCATTAAATTTAAAAATAATTTTAGCAACCCCCAAGTCATTTCAGAAGACCTATTCAACGATACCCCACACGATGGGGTAGACGACGAAAAAAATATTCATCCCCACTTCACATGTAGGGAAGCTACCCTAAAAAAAAATTATTTTCCAAAATGTTATTTTACTACTTTGTCGGCGTAATTGATATACACACTCCAACAAAATTACAGCTAAAAAACTCGGACAGACAGACAGACAGACGGGCATGACGAAACTATAAGGGTTCCTTGTAGGAACTACGGAACCCTAAAAACTAGAGCAGAAACCGCGAACATAACTTTTGTGCAACATGTTGTTGTTCCTTGTGCGGGACAACAAACGTCTCAGTCTACTAGGTACCTGAAAACACTTTATATAGTTTGTAATAGGCTCATGTTTTTTTGAACCTCAATTATAGACCTAATGTGTAGTGACTAGTGATCAGTGAAAGAATATCGAATGAGTCCGTATGACTTGCTGTTGCAGAACCGCGGCAGTGCGAGCGCGGCAGCGTGCGGCATGGAGTGCGGCGTGGCGGCGCCGGCGGGGGGCTACCCCGCGCCCCCCGCACACGCGCACCCCGCGCTCTCGCCCACCGAGCGCTCGCCCGCCAAGTCCGGCCTGCACGTCAACTTCAGTGACAAGGGAGAAGTAAGTTTTATGCACCATAACTACCATGAGCCGCCAGCACCGCCAGCGTCCAGCATCGAGCCTACGCTACTAACATTCTGATTCTTACAAAGCCTTTGAAAGTGTACTACTTATAAATAAAAGTAATTCGTTTTTCAGAATCACAAACTGGAACGTTTTCTTTATGTAAAGACTCTGCAGCAGTAGGTAATGAGTTAAGAGATTAAGTAGTTGGTACGGGAATCTCTGCAAAGAAATTTTCAAAGGCCGCGGCAACTTGAGAATCTGTTTTAAAGTTCATTTCAAATAAACTTGCGATAAAGTTTGTTCACCTCCGTCTACTAATGTATCCCAATATTTCCAAACCATACGAAAAAAATGTATGGGCAGTGTCGGTAACACGATCAAAACATTGACTTACTCCGTGTTTGGTATTATGAAACTCAACCGATGCAATGTTAGCGACAGTTTTGTATGACGAACGATATCTATCGTAAGTTATTTGGACTTTTTGGTACAGGGTGGTTGAATGACATTTATCGCAAGTTTATTTGAAAAACACTTTAATTATACTGTCATCAATAACAAGGCTGTAGTCACTACTTCGGGTGCATGACCTTCCCGTTTCGCTATTAATGATATTCTAAGTCATTTTAATAACGTTAGGTACTACTATTTTAAATTTTTGAACTCAAAAAACGTGGCTTGGCAATACTACTTATAAACTTTTTTAAATATTTTAGAATAATTCTTAACATATAAATTATATTCCGCAGTGTTTATACAAATCCGTTCTTCATATAATTCATAAAGTCGTTTTCTACTTCTATACATATACCAATGCTGGCCCAGTCAGTCAAGGAAACGATACTATTAACCGATAATGTCTTTGGAATGAATGTTATCAAATTGTGTGCAATACCTACATATTAAAAAAATCATTAGGTATATTGTTGATTAGGGTCATCATTAGTGAACAAAAGTAGTAATTTACCCTACCCTACCCAAGAGTTTAGTTTTAAATGTTTCCAAGCGATAAGTTGTTTTTGGGTTAACAGTGATATCTTTTTAGTAACTTTTTTGTTTTGATTTGGAATAGTGATCAATTGTCCGCAATGATCTGAGTCTATTAGGGTAATAACTTCTTTGAGGGTTGGTATAACATCTGTATAAATGTTATCTAGGCATGTGGCACTAGGAGGTGTTATTCTAGTGGGCTCCAAGAATTGGTTAGCAAGATTGTATGACTGAAACAACATAACTTTTTCAAAACAATCATACAATCCTGAAGGAGGTCTATAATCCTGAGGAGAAACGTTACTATTAACCAATAATGTCTTTGGAATGAATGTGTTATCAAATTGTGTGCAATTAAATATATATTAAAAAAATCATTATATTGTTGATCAGGGTCATCATTAGTGAACAAAAGTGGTAATTTACCCAAGAGTTTAGTTTTAATTGTTTCCAAGCAATTAGTTGTTTTTGGGTTAACAGTGATATCTTTGAATAATAAATAATAAATAGATATAAATGTTGTATCTATACATATAATAAATCTGTAGACGAGGCGTTTCTGTACATTGAAAATATTTCAAAAAAAAATAGTTGGGGTGTTAAAGGATAACCAACAGATGCCATTTCATCAATTTTTGGAATTTTTGTCTGTTTGTCGGTTTGTCTGTTTGGATGTGACAGATTATTGATTTGAACAGGTTCAACGTAAAAAGTACCAAACCAATATGGTTAATTTTTATACTCAAATATGGTGTAGAACTCGGAGTAGTGATTAGTTTTTGTTTCATCGCAATCGCTTAACTCTATCAAAAGATATAATCAATTTAAAGTATTCTAGAACAACTTTTTATTACGTTTTTTTGGCAACACGTAACGCCATCTATTGGCGCGATATAGTACCTACTAACGAAAACATATTATTATTGTGATTTAAATAACATTATTAGGTGAATAATCACGTCCTATTATGAGCCTGCGTCCTATTATGATTTTTTGCCTTTATGACGAAATAACACAGATACTTATGTCTGTGTTACTTTAAAAAGTACCCAATGATAATGATTATAATAAATTATAGAAATCGCTTTCCATTGATGGTTTATTAGTGGCGCCTGTGGCACTAAAAGAATTCAAATAAAAATTGAGGTTATTGTAAGTTATTAATATTTGACGTGGTGTTCCGAGTGTTAGGTATAGATGCAATGTTAGAACAATATTATAAAAGTTGATTAATGCAGAGCGAGTTTCGAGTTAACCACTTTGTTCGATAGAATAGCGTTGAGCGAATGTCGTCATATTCTGGATCGCGTTGAAGTTTTGGAACGAAGTTCTTTTACGGAGCTTGCGGTAGGAGTAAAATGGGAGAAATCGTCACATTAAGCCTCACTTTTCATAGTAGTAGAAAGAGACAGAGAGAGAGATAATTTTCATGGGTTCCGAGAATGCTGAAGCCGATAATGAGGTCAAAAAGAAAATCAAAGATGGCGGTTGCAAATATTTTCAAATTTTTCGTCATGGGTGTCGTTTTCATGGCTTTCGAGGGTGCTGAAGCCGATAGTCAGGTCAAAATGAAAACCCAAGATAGCGGCTGCAATTTCTTCAAAAACAAAAACAATAGACCTTTGGTTTCAGAAGTCTGTAATTTCTTGCCAACGACTTCCCAAACTGTTATTTTGCACTTTGTAGGGTTTTTAAAGAAGTCGGTTATATTTTTTTGTATTCAGATTTTTTTAACGATAGACACCTTTATACTGTATAAGCGTATAACTGTATAAGTGGGGTTTACGGGCTTTACAATTTTTTTTTCTGGTTTTCGGCAGTAAAATACTGCCAAAAACCAGAAAAAAAAATCAAAATCAAAATCATGTCGACGGTTGAAAGGCTAATTGGCCTAAGCGACATTTTTTGCAATATTTAAAATAATAATATTATTACTATTTAAAAAAAATTAAAAAAATGTCGCTTAAGCCAATTAGCCTTTCAACCGTCGATGTCTAAAGTTTTCGTCATGAGTGTCATCTTCGTAGTTTTCAAGGGCGGCCGGTGTCAAATATTTAATAACCAAAGTAAATGGGTTGCTTTTCACACGGGCAACTTTATGTAGAAGCTCATTTGAGGGGCAAGCAACCTTTCTAACATCGTTTACAGAGAAGCATTTTTTTAGTTTTAAATCATGACTTCTTTCAAGTTTTTTGCCTTTTTGTCGACCTTACTTAATTTACCATAACTCTTCTGCACACTCCGCCAGACGGGCAGTTGATTTATTGAGTAGATACGGCAGTTGCACACCCAAGTAGCACTGCCATGTCATAAAAAGGTATTGTAGATGATGCCTTCAAGACTATAACTAAATTCTTGGCTATTTTCTTGGTTAAAACCATATCGACCCTCAAGATATCTTCAGGCTATCTAACAGGGGAGAGTTAAGCAAATATGGGCACAGTTTTACAGAATAAGTTCAGAAAGACTTCTAACTACTTTTCAGATAAACTTCAGTACGATTTAAGAGTAACACCATTGATGTATTCTTCCTTTTATCTTCTAGATAATCTCTCGACGCTTTATAAGGCACAATATTGGTATGTAAGATATCTACAATTCTACAATACCACGTTATGAATTTCTAAATTTACCGCAGAGAAGAAAAACTAACTTCAAACTTCACCTACTAATCTCAGATATACTTTAGATAAAATGGTGGTATGAATTTAGGAGTTAGCGTTCTAAAACAGACGAAAAATAAAATGGACATATGGCTGTTTGGTCAGATAATCAGCCTCGAGCAGGCGCTTTCATTTTTATTTATTCTCAAAAATCAAAGTGACACTTCGTAGCATTGTCATTATGAACTATGAAGACGCAGTGACTGCAGTCGAAAGGGCTGTGGTAGAGAACCCCAGGTAAGGGAAGCTTTACCAGGCAAGATCAGAAGATTCTTCCTTTTGAATGAAGGAGTAGGAATTACACCTTTTCTAAGCGACACATTATTCTTTTCCGACATCCACGCGAACGAAGTCGCGGGCACAGCTAGTTCAGTATTAAAATTGGTAAAATGAAAAAACGGAACCAATATAGGATCGTCTCTCGTGTGCCTGTTTGTCTGTCCGTGTGTCACAGCCAATTTGCTCCGAATCTACTGGACTGATTATGTTCAAAAGTACACATTAAATAACTTGACCGTAAATTCGAAGCTTAATTATTTGATATAGCAACACTGTGGTCCCGCTTGTTTCCCTACTCTTTCTACCCTATATATCCCTCTCTTTCGCACATCCCTCACCCTTCACCTCTCTTTCACCACCTGGTGGGGCTCGTCGCTAACAGCGTTCGAGTCTCTTGTTCATTGGCGTTCTGTTTCCCGCTGCATAGGGTTCGATCACGAACCCTAATACATATTTCCCTAAAGAATATAATCTAAGTGATAATCTAATTGCATTACTCTTGTTGATAACCGAATTTTATTTGAGGTTTAAATAAGTATCAGAAAAGCTGTAAACATCATACATGTGAGTGTTTATTCAATTATTATTTCCTAACAGTTATACTGTTCGTTTCTACATTATAATATAATCTAGCAAATGGTCGACGATCATTGCTGATTTGTCTTTTGTATGATTTTATATTTGTCTACCCTCAGATTTTTATATTTCCCAAAAAATTCTCTGACTGCGTGACGAATTATTTCTATAGCGGATTTCTTTTGATTTGTTTGGTACTAGGATGGATAACCAGGCTGTGCCTTCTGAAATCAATCCTGGTAAAGTGTCAATGGCTCCAAAAACGTCTCGCCTCAGATCGACTAGCAGTTCATCCAGTAGTTCTAGTACTTCATCGAGCTCTAATAGTAGTACAGGTAACTCGGCGAGCCGCAAACGAAGACGTGCAAGGCGCCACCGTTATAGAAAATCCAAACGATCTCGACGTACGGGCAGTAGGTACTATAAATTATCCAGGGAAGTAGGTGAGCTTCGTGATTTACTTGCACGTAATAATACATGCAATCCTACCGGTCCTGTCGATTTTTGTAATGAATCGTGTATAGACTTGAACGAAAGCCGCGAATTATTTTTTGATAATAAAGTAAGTGTTGGTAGTTCTAGTGAAGCTGTTAAAGAACCTTCTTTTGAGTTTGCTATTCAGACTAAATTAAAGGATCCGTCAGTTCCTGTAGCCCCTAATGACTTTTTAGCTACCTTAAACAGTATTCAGCATTTTGATAATAGCCACTGGTGTGAAGTTCGTTATGCCGATACACAAAAAATATATAATCATTCTCCAGGTTTCGTAGAATTAGAAATTAACGATGAAATTAAAGCCTATGAGGCATCGCGACAATTGGCTCAAGTGGATAGGGCCTATGCTGCTCAAACCTTCTGTTTATTGAAAATTAGAGAAGCTCTGCAAGAAACCATCAAAAGTTTCTTAACGTGGGCAAAAGATCAACAAGATTTGAACTTTGAAAATTTACAAGAAAAGATTATTCAGTTATTTTTAAATGGTGATGTACATAAAGTGTCATCCGATTTGTTGCAATTATTATGCGGACACAGAGCCGAGATAATTCAGATGAGACGTGACGGCATAATGAAATTCATACGAGACCCTCTTATAAAAACGACTTTACGTAAAATTCCGCCTTCATGCCAACATATTTTTAATGCCGACTCCTTCACGGCTGCCCTCGAGAAAATCGGTGGGGTTAAGAAAGCATTTTTTCCACCTAAATCAAACAACGCTAGCCTCGCCTCTCAAGCAGGCCCTAGCGGATCTATACCTAAAAACCGCTTCCCGAAGGGAGCGGGCTATTACAATGGGCCTACACATGCTAATGTACCCGGATACTGTCATGCGCAAGCTGAACATCCCAGACACAATGCTCCTCCGAGAGGTGGCTATTCTCAATATCCTCAGGGATATCTAGGCAACAACAACTCGAGTCGACGGGGGACATCTAATACCAGGGGTTCCTTTCGATCACGAGCGGGACACCAAAACCGGTCTGTCAATGGCCATTCCAAAAACACAACAAATCAGAGCGCATCCACCGGTGCCTCAAAAAATGACAATTTTAAAAACCGAAGGTATTGACTCATGTCACAGGAGCACCGAGTTCAAAGCCGGCCAGTTATCCCAGTTTGTCCATCATTGGGAGAACTTGGGAGCTCCAGAAGTCCTCATCAAAATAATAAAAGGTTATCGAATACCATTTCTTCAAAGGCCTCCGCTAATTGTACCAAACCTGAAAAAGAGTACCTTCGCTATTCCCATTTCGACAGAAATGACGGTTCTCGTAAATCAAATGAAAATGCAGGGTGTTCTCGAGATTGCAGATTTATCCCCAAGCTTTCTATCAACAATTTTCTTGGTTCCGAAAAGCGAAGGTTCCTTTCGGCCAATTTTCAACTTGAAAGCCCTAAACAAGTTTGTTCTCACAGATCGTTTCAAACTTATAAACATCTTTCGGATACCGGATTTTCTCCAACCTCGGGATTGGCTTTGCAAAATAGACCTTTCCCAGGCATACTTTCATGTCACTATTTCCAAGTCCCAAAGACGTTTTCTCCGACTTATTTACGACGGAGAGTTACTCCAAATGACATGCCTGCCGTTCGGACTGAGTACAGCTCCAAAAGTTTTCGCATCCTTGACCAATTGGATCGCTCAGACCTTGCGAGAACAAGAAGGCATTCGCGTCGTTGTGTATTTGGACGATTTTTTGATTGCCCATCAGAATATAGACATCCTCAGATCGCAAGTTCAGTTGGTAATAAAAAGACTACAGTACCTAGGTTGGCAAGTAAACTTTGCAAAGTCCGAGCTTACTCCTCAAACGAACCTAGTATATCTAGGTATTCATTGGGATCCTTGGCTCAATCAAAAACGTCTTCCATTAGAAAAATATCACAGTCTGTTGACCAAGGTGTCAAGAATTCTGAAGGACAACAGAGTGGGATTAAAGAAACTCCAAAGCCTAGTGGGCCTGCTAAATTTTGCCAGTTTTACAGTCCCAAAAGGCAGACTAAATCATCGGAGTTTGCTGGAGTTCCTGAATTCAATTCCAAAATCGTCAAAGGAGCTACATACTGTTCCAGCAGAAGCACAGACAAATCTGAAGTGGTGGCTACAAAATTACCAGGCCTCGTCACCGATTCACATTGCACCACCAAGTCATTTCCTAACCACAGACGCGTCCGACCTAGCGTGGGGTGCACAGTTGGACAATCGACCTCTGTCAGGACCATGGAACGAGCAGGAAGCTCTATTGCATTGCAACCAAAAAGAAATGATAGCCATCTTAAAAGTCCTACAAGGCCATTGTCAGCTCCTCCGATGCTCTACAGTCCTAGTTCAGTCCGACAACCAAACAGTAGTTGCTTACTTGCGCAACGAGGGGGGGACGATATCAAAGCCTCTGATGAACATTACAAAAGAGATATTCAAAATTCTGGATCAACATTGCATCGTTCTAAAAGTTTTTCATTTACCAGGCAGATTCAATATTCTTGCCGATCGCCTATCTCGGCGTCGAAGTGCTGTGGAATGGCACCTGGTACCTCATTGCACAGAAATGATATTCAGAAAATTCGGGACCCCTGTGATAGACCTTTTTGCATCAGAAACAGCACATGTCGTTGCCAACTATGTATCGTTAGATATAACCGACAAACAAGCGATTCATCACGACGCGTTTTCAATAGACTGGAATTTCCGATTAGCGTGGATATTCCCACCACCTTGTCTCGTGCCAAGAGTACTAGCGCATCTCAACCGAGCCTCCGGAATTTTCCTCCTGGTAGTTCCTCGGTGGGATCGAGTGTTCTGGAGGGGAGACCTGAAAGCACGAGCAATAGCAGCTCCATTCACCATACGGAACCTCGGTCATTCCCTAGTGGACACGTCAACGGGCCTTCCACCTCCCAAAGTCCAAGATATAACTCTAGAGGTATGGAAATGTGGGGGTGGGATCAAAATCTATTAGACTGGAATGCTGATCAAATCAATTTATTACAATCATCCTGGCGGAACTCAACTCGTACGACCTACAAAGTTGCTTGGTTACGATGGCTTAAGTGGGCGGGAGAGCATAGAATTAACCCCGTCAATCCTGAAGGTTCAGTGGTAGCACGATTTTTGGCAGATTTATTTTTAATTGACAAACTTTCGTACAAAACTATCCTTTTGTATAAGTCTGTAGTGTCTACACTGTGTAATGCGGATGCAGCTGGTTTTTTAAGTTCTCATACCTTAGTTAAGCATGTTCTTAAGTCGATTGCTCTCAAACAACCGGTAGCAAACAGACCCCCTATATGGAATATTGATGATCTTGTGTCTTATTTAAAAAATAGTTCAATTGATTCAAACAATATTTTTGCTACATCCAGACATACAGCTGCATTATTACTTCTTTGTTCAGGTAGACGAATACACGACCTGACTCTACTCAGTGTTGATTCAGAACATTTGATTATGTCCACTGATAATATAGTATTTTGGCCAGTTTTTGGATCCAAGACCGATTCTGCAACTTATAGACAATCGGGCTGGAAATTAACAAAAAACCCAAATAACAGGAATCTTGACCCTGTATATTGGATAAAACAAACTATTGATATTCTCAAGAATAGAAGAAGTTTGGCTTCATGCAACAATTTATTTATAAATATTAGAGGTCAAGCAAGACCAGCCTCGCGAGCAGTAATAGCAGGTTGGATTAGATCTCTTTTATTAGAAGCTAATATAATAGCGACCCCCGGTAGTTTTAGATCCGCGGTTGCATCCAAAAGTTGGTCCGAAAATCTTCCAATCGAAAACATTTTAGCTAGAGGTAACTGGAGAGCTGAAAATACTTTTAAGAAATATTACAAACGCCAGGTTATGCCAACCGTCTCTAATTCGGGTACTATTGTTAATTTATTTGATCCTGTTAATTGATTGCAGTGATTAATTTGAATTGTATTGTTGTTGAATTGTGTATTATTATTGTAAGTAATATGCTAAACCTTCATTTGTAAGTTGTAAAGAGAGACCGTTATTTTTGTTTTTACAAGCGCTTGTTGTACTCTGTAAATGACTTTATTTCACTGATAATAATTGTGAATTATTATTATTTTTCTGTTGTTTTTTTTTTTTTGACTAATAAAGAATAAAAATATTATTATTATTTGCAAAGATGAATTTTAATTTTAATGTTATGTATGTAAATATAACTCCCCTCAACTTGTTAGATTTGATATACCTACTCATTTCATATCATGTATTCCATATACACTGAACTATAGTTATCTAGCATAAATTTGATCATCCTCACATTGGCGTTCTTCACCACCAGGCGATAACAAACACGTCTCAAATAATTAAGCTTCGAATTTACGGTCAAGTTATTTAATAGGAGCGTTTTTCCTGAAATAAAACGCATATTAAATTACTTACCTAAATTCGAAGCTTAAGATAATTTCTGCCTGTTGATTTTCAACGCAATGAACAAGAGACTCGAACGCTGTTAGCGACGAGCCCCACCAGGTGGTGAAAGAGAGGTGAAGGGTGAGGGATGTGCGAAAGAGAGGGATATATAGGGTAGAAAGAGTAGGGAAACAAGCGGGACCACAGTGTTGCTATCTCAAATAATTAAGCTTCGAATTTAGGTAAGTAATTTAATATGCATTTTATTTCAGGAAAAACGCTCCTAATATGAATTTTTGTGATGTAAACGTGAATTTTGAATACGGGTCTGTTTGAAAATAGGGTCACTTTGGTCACTCATTGGGGGTCGCAGTGTCTTTTAAAGCTGACATAATCTTGGTCAGGCCAAGGACCATGCAAGTGAATGTTTGAGATGGTCTTTTGAGGAAAGAACCACACAGATTTGAGTGGACCTGTCCAGTCAGTGCACAGATTTGTCAGCAATCGTGTAGCTCAACTCTGAACTTAAAAGTGTGAGTATGCTAATATGAGTTCGGTGATTGCGCAGGTGAAGGAGCGACGCGAGAAGTTCCTGACTGCCAAGTATGGCAGCCACCAGATGGCGCTGATCCGAAAGCGCCTCGCCGTCGAGATGTGGCTGTACGACGAGCTGCAGAAGTTGTACGACACGGTGAGTGCCTCGCGGAGCCCACTGTAGGGTACGACACGGTGAGTGCCTCGCGGAGCCCGCTGTAGTGTACGATACGCTGAGTGCCTCGCGGAGCCCGCTGTAGTGTACGACATGGTGAATGCCTTGCGGAGCCCGCTGTAGGGTACGACACGGTGAGTGCCTCGCGGAGCCCGCTGTAGTGTACGACACGGTGAATGCCTCGCGGAGCCCGCTGTAGGGTACGACACGGTGAGTGCCTCGCGGAGCCCGCTGTAGTGTACGATACGCTGAGTGCCTCGCGGAGCCCGCTGTAGTGTACGATACGCTGAGTGCCTCGCGGAGCCCGCTGTAGTGTACGACATGGTGAATGCCTTGCGGAGCCCGCTGTAGGATACGACACGGTGAATGCCTAGCGGAGCCCGCTGTAGTGTACGACACGGTGAATGCCTCGCGGAGCCCGCTGTAGTGTATGACACGGTGAGTGCCTCGCGGAGCCCGCTGTAGGGTACGACACGGTGAGTGCCTCGCGGAGCCCGCTGTAGGGTACGACACGGTGAGTGCCTCGCGGAGCCCGCTGTAGGGTACGACACGGTGAGTGCCTCGCGGAGCCCGCTGTAGGGTACGACACGGTGAGTGCCTCGCGGAGCCCGCTGTAGTGTACGACACGGTGAGTGCCTCGCGGAGCCCGCTGTAGGGTACGACACGGTGAGTGCCTCGCGGAGCCCGCTGTAGGGTACGACACGGTGAGTGCCTCGCGGAGCCCGCTGTAGTGTACGACACGGTGAGTGCCTCGCGGAGCCCGTTGTAGGGTACGACACGGTGAGTGCCTCGCGGAGCCCACTGTAGTGTACGACACGGTGAGTGCCTCGCGGAGGCCGCTGTAGTGCCAGCTTACCGATCTGGTGGGCACTTTCAAATTAGTAAAACAAGGTATAATGGAATTGGCCAGCGCTTTCGTTCTGGTATCTTATTGGCTGCTATATCGTACCCTCGTGTGTTGCAGAAAGAGGCCGGCTGTGCGGGTACGGGCGCGGCGGCCAGCTCGCAGGAGGTGGAGGTGGACATCGACGAGCTGCTGGACATGGACAGCGACGAGCACCGCCGCCGACACCTCACGGTGCGCACACAGCTCCCACTCCCCACACGACACACTGTTCCTCACAGTCCCCGCTCACTGCTGCGCCAGTGCGGAGTGCCCCATGAATATTTTCTTCCTATTCGACTAACGGTACATCTCTATAACGTACCTAGAGAGATCAGGCTTCTCTTTTACCGACGAACGCATTGTCTACATTCAAGTCTTTTTTATCTTCGTCGGTTTTCAAATTCCTTCCTTTATCAAGTCAGGACAAATACCTTTTGCACCTACGGTACAGGAACAGACTATTGTACTTAGGGAAAATATATTTAATAAGTAACTCGTTTACAAACATCTAATTGGCAATACACCTTTAAGGCCTTGACCACTGTTGAGTTGACATCAACCTAAAACCTTTAATACTCGTAAGTTGTCAGTGCACATTATTAGTTGACATCAACCTAAAACCTTTAATACTCGTAAGTCGTCAGTGCACATTATTAGTTGACATCAACCTAAAACCTTTAATACTCGTAAGTTGTCAGTGCACATTATTAGTCGACATCAACCTAAAACCTTTAATACTCGTAAGTCGTCAGTGCACATTATTAGTTGACATCAACCTAAAACCTTTAATACTCGTAAGTTGTCAGTGCACATTATTAGTTGACATCAACCTAAAACCTTTAATACTCGTAAGTTGTCAGTGCACATTATTAGTTGACATCAACCTAAAACCTTTAATACTCGTAAGTTGTCAGTGCACATTATTAGTTGACATCAACCTTAAACCTTTAATACTCGTAAGTTGTCAGTGCACATTATTAGTTGACATCAACCTAAAACCTTTAATACTCGTAAGTTGTCAGTGCACATTATTAGTTGACATCAACCTAAATCCTTTAATACTCGTAAGTTGTCAGTGCACATTATTAGTTGACATCAACCTAAAACCTTTAATACTCGTAAGTCGGCAGTGCACATTATTAGTTGACATCAACCTAAAAGCTCTCGTAAGTTGTCAGTGCACATTATTAGTTGACATCAACCTAAAACCTTTAATACTCGTAAGTTGTCAGTGCACATTATTAGTTGACATCAACCTAAAACCTTTAATACTCGTAAGTTGTCAGTGCACAATTATTAGTTGACATCAACCTAAATCCTTTAATACTCGTAAGTCGTCAGTGCACATTATTAGTTGACATCAACCTAAAACCTTTAATACTCGTAAGTTGTCAGTGCACATTATTAGTTGACATCAACCTAAAACCTTTAATACTCGTAAGTTGTCAGTGCACATTATTAGTTGACATCAACCTAAAACCTTTAATACTCGTAAGTTGTCAGTGCACATTATTAGTTGAGATCAACCTAAAACCTTTAATACTCGTAAGTTGTCAGTGCACATTATTAGTTGAGATCAACCTAAAACCTTTAATACTCGTAAGTTGTCAGTGCACATTATTAGTTGACATCAACCTAAAACCTTTAATACTCGTAAGTTGTCAGTGCACATTATTAGTTGACATCAACCTAAAACCTTTAATACTCGTAAGTTGTCAGTGCACATTATTAGTTGACATCAACCTAAAACCTTTACTACTCGTAAGTTGTCAGTGCACATTATTAGTTGACATCAACCTAAAACCTTTAATACTCGTAAGTTGTCAGTGCACATTATTAGTTGACATCAACCTAAAACCTTTAATACTCGTAAGTTGTCAGTGCACATTATTAGTTGTCAGTGCACATTATTTGAAGTTCTTTAGGCGCGTTGGGCATTTTTAGGAATCCGTACTCAAAGGGTAAAAATGGGACCCTATTACTAAGGCTTCACTGTCCGTCTGTCCGTTTGTCACTAGGCTGTATCTCATGAACCGTGATAACTAGACAGTTGAAATTTACACAGATGATGTTATTTCTGTTGCCGCTATAACAACAAAATATACCTACTAAAAACAAAATAAAATAAACATTAACAAACGTGTTTTTTTCGGCGTTTTTACCTTGTTGTAAGGATCCTTCGTGTGCGAGTCCGACTCGCACTTGGCCAGTTTTTGAGATGGGAAACTGGCGCCACTGTTACCGTAAGCGACACCGCGCGTGTTTTTTTTTGTAAGACGATTAAAATGTCAGTCCGTGGAATGTACTCGGTTTTAATGTATATCCGATGTGTCAGTGAGTGATGGCAAGGTATTCTGTTTGTGTTTTGTTTTCACTTCTGTCGGCACTCCCGGAGTGCCACTTTTTTTATTAGGTCTGACGTGACATATACATAACATATTATGGCTGAATGTCATTCATCAATACTGGATGTCGCAGATGGATTATAGAATCCGCTGTTTTACAAAACAACTCCGTTATGTAAAACAACTAGAAAAGTACATACAGGCAAAGATAATAATAAAAAATAAGAAAGAATAATAAAGATAAAGATATAGATAAGGATAATAGTAGATTTTTGGCAAGGTAGCAAACAACTATTTTCAAGGCGAGTGTTTCTTTGAATCCTAAGCGCAGCGAGGGACTCGTCCGCGTGAAATCCATAGGAAAATAACTTTGCTTCCATTATCATCCGCTTGATAGTCTCCCATCATAAAAGCAAATCCAGAAAAATTGTTTGATGTGGATGGTCCAGTGATCTCAACTGCCTGGACAGTCCTCGTCCTTTCCGTATTTTTCTGCTGCTGCTGTTGAGCTCTTTTGAAGTAGAACCAGTCGTTTTTCCCATGCCCCTTGCGGCCACAGTGATGACACTACACGAACTGACACTTCTTCTTCTGCTTGTTATCCTTCTGGTTGTAGCTATTATTCCCTTTATAATTTTGTAAATTATCCAATTTTCTTTTTCGAAATTCCTGTCCATTTTTCCGCTCAACTTGCAAAACTTTGAAACTATCACTGGACTCATTTTTCAACTTGACTTCATGATCCAAAAGCCTTGTTTTAACAAATGCTAGCGTTAAATTATCCTCCGATAAAATTTCCATCGCAGTTATCACGCCATCATAAGTTGCGGGTAGGGTGAGCAACAAATGAGCTACTTTATCGGTTTCTTCCAACTTCGCTCCGGTGGCTAATAATTCGGTGATCAAATCATCAAAAATCGTAAAATGTTTTATGAGTGTGACGTCACCTTGCAGTTTTAAAAACATTTGTTTTTTTCGTAAAGCCAATTGAGTAGCAATACTTTTTCGTTCATGTTCATACAAAACATCCAAACCTTTTTTAAAACAAAATTACTCTCGCCGTACTGTCTTCCTTCGCAAAACCGAGGTAGGAATCCGATAAACACTCGATGATAACACTTTTTGCTATCCGATTATTTTTCCCCCACAAGTTGCATCCAATTATCGGGTCTTCGTCAATAACTTGTATCACATCCATTTCACTTAACAATGCCCGTATTCTAAACTTCCAGACACTGTATTTTTCCCCATCGAATGGTTTGGATATTACGTTTGGTTTTTAAATTGTCCATTTTTTTTAAATTTGTAACGGACTTACTTTTAACCACTTATATTGCAGTAAATTCGCAACCTGGGCCCATAACATAGGAAATCTAGGTTAAGGCAGTTCAATAAAACGAGTTAAAGGCTTTTTATAACTGTAAGCATCCATCTTTTGTAAAGCTCAAAAACAAGTGAAGAATATTTGAGATGGCGGTTAAAAGAGATTTTTTTTAAATAAGTACCTACATATCGATTATTACAGAATCGACTAAAGATTGATTTTTGTAAATAAGTAAATCAAATAAACTAACATCATACAAACAAAAATCCCCTTTTCAGCCCCATAAAGGTTGAATTTCCAAAAATCCCTTCTTAATGGATACCTACTCTTCACAAAGAACACAGCCTCCAAAATTCATGTCTCTAGGACCAGCGGTTTAGGCTTTGCGATGATTTATCAGTCAGTCAGGACTTTGAGTTTTTTATACAGGGTCCCATTAAAATAGATGGACAAATTTTAACACAGCGCTCAGTAGGTACGTCTAACTAAAGATATCCAAGCAAAAAAAAAACACTGATGAAAGTGATTTTATTTTACCCTAAAATAATAAATTGCCACATTAGAGTATTTTCGTTAGCTGATTATTTTTCTTGTAAGTATCCATGCGTTTTTCTTTCAAAAAGATGTTTATATCTTTTTGCCATCGCCCTTATTTTGGTGGTTGAATGATTTCTAAAAGTTTGTCCATCTATTTTAATGGGACCTTATATATAGACTAGCTTCTGCCCGCGACTTCGTCCGCGTGAAATTCGTACTTTCCTCTAAAACTTTGGAAAATGTATGTTTAACTATGAACTTTATCATTTATTTGGATAAATAAATATTCGGGCCAATTTTTAGGATTATAGATCAAAGGGATCAGATTTTTAAAATAAACTGTATCCCCCGCTTTTCACCCCCACAGGGAATGAACTTTCCTCGAAAATGGGAAAGGTCTTTGAGTCAAGTTATTCATAACTTAATGAAAGCAAGCAGTAAAATCCACTCCTTAAACTTTATTACCCTTTTCCACCTTGGTAGGAGTCGATTTTTGAAAAAAAAACCCTAAACACATACTTTTTGTATTTTTTTATTTTAGTAGTACCGAGTTTTGAGTTAATCCGACAGCAGGTTACATATTTTTCCAATCTATTATCTAACTTTGACACCCCCTAAATCCTTTGTGAGGGGTTTTCTTTAAACTAAAAGTGAAGTGAACAAGAATCTTTAATATTTAGTGAGCCAAATATTGCCAAGTTTCAAGTTTATTAACCAAATGAGTCTTATTCATTTTCATATACTGTATCCCCTCTTATCGAATTTTGAAAAATTGTCTTGGATGTTTCTATAACTTGACTTAAAGATTATTTATACCAATTTTCCAGTTAATCAAGCCACGTAATAAAATACTCCCCTGTGAAATTGACTATCCCTCTTCACCCCGTTAGGGGTAGGTTTTTAGAAAAACCCTCAACCTCTTTATTATGTTTTGGTCTTACATAAGTACTGAGTTTCGAGTTAATTGGACCGCACATGAAATTTTTTCCATACTAAATTTGACACCCCCAATCTCCTTACTTAGATAAGTATTTGTGCCAAATTTCAAGTTCTATTGATACCATATTTTTTTTGAGTTAATCAAGCATCTCACTAAAATTCCCTTAAAAATCTAACTACCAATTTTTGTCCCGTCAGGGGTCAATTTAATTTCGAATAAGATTTTTCCCCATACACTTATTATTGATTCTTTTCTGTCAAAAGTATTAATACTGAGTTTCGAGTTAATCGGACCGCGCATTAAAATTCTTCCACACAAACTTTATCATCCCAAAACCCCCTTTGAAGGGTAGTTTTGATAAACTAATAATTATAAAAAATAAATAAAAATCGTTTATTTAGGAACAATAACAGATACAATTATAAAAATAGTTAAACGATGATAACTGCAAAAGTTAATAACTGTGGCGCAGCTATCAACGCCCGGCTCCTTATAAACTTTATTACTTGCTTAGGCAAGTATGCTTGCCAAGTTTATTAACCAAATGAGTAAGATTTTTCTTATAAACTGTATCCCCGCTGTTCACCCCCACAGGGGTGGAATTTCGTAAAATCGTTTGTGATATGTGTTCAATTTTTCGAGTTAATCAAGCTGCGCAGTAAAGTCTTCCTCTGTAAAATTAACTTTTCACCCCGTTAAGGGTAGATTTTTGAAAAACCCTGATACACGTTATTCTTTATTTTTGGTCTTAAGTATAAATACTGAGTTTCTAGTTAATCGGACCGCGCGTTCAAATTCTTCCATACAAACTTTGACATCCCCCAATAAGGGGTAGTATAGAAAAACAAAAATGCCAAACTTCATAATTTACTTAGATAGTATTCGTGCCAAATTTCAAGGTTATTAACTCAAGGAATAAGATTTTTCATACAAACAAAATTCACCCCCTTATAGGTTGAATTTCCAAAAACCCCTTCTTAGTGGATATCTACTCTTCACAATGAACACACCCTCTAAAATTCATGTCTCTAGGACCAGCGGTTTAGGCTGTGCGTTGATATATCCAGGACTTTGAATTTTATATAATTGCTAGCTGACCCGACAAACGTTGTTTTGCCATATAAATTATTTCTAGCTGCCCGGCGCTACTTAGTTCGCGTGGTGTCCTACCCTTTACCCTACTCCTACACTACTCCTACCCTACTCTTACCCTACTTCTACCCTACTCCTACACTACTCCTACCCTACTCCTAAACTGCTCCTACCCTACTCTACACCTATAAGAAAAAAAAAAAAAAGATAAAAGTATTCTATGCCCGTCTCCTGGTTCTAAGCTACCTCCCGGCCAATTTCCAGCCAAATCGGTTCAGCCGTTCTTGAGTTATAAATAATGTAACTAACATGCGTTCTTTTATACAGGGTTATTGGTAAAACATTAACAACCTCTTAAGAGGTAATTGTGCTCATCATTATGAACAACTTTCACTATGGGACCAAACCTGAAATCGCAAAAAAAAATCAGTTGTTCCTTAAATTTTGACGAGTTATACGAACATAAATCTAGGGAACAGCTGATTTTTTTTTCGCGATTTCAGATTTGGTCCATAGTAAAAGTTGTTCATAACGATGAGTACGAGGTTGTTAATGTTTTACCAATAACTTTGTATACAGGGTGAATTTTTCAAGTGGGCATGGATGGCCAAATCCGAAACTATGAGGAATAGCGAAAAGTACTCAAAGGAGTCGCGGGCTCGATTTGATGAAAACTAAAACTGCATCATTGGATTTTTGAAAAATCAATATTTCTAGCCAGGAATTGAACCCGTTGATTTTGATTTAAAAAAACACACTGTATTATTACACCACTCGATAGTGTCCCTATAATAAGGATAAAATTCTGGGAAGTAATGACATGCGGCAAACTTAAGAAAAATGTTGGATTTTAATAAACTGCTTCTTATTTTAAAGTATTCATACCGACATTACCTGTACCACAGATAATATAATACTAGCGCCTGTACCTTGTTCGAAATGATACTCAATACACCCGCAGCGCAGTCACCTTCACAACATTATGTCCTAAATTCAAATTTTGAATGTCCTTGAGACGTCGAATCCAGCTATGTATTGAAAACAGTGGTCATTATTTTGAACAAAAGGTTTAATAGGTAGGTAACATAAGAAAAATAAAAAAGTATTTTGTTAAAAATGAGCTCTTTTCTTTAGTTTCCCGTATGTCATTATTTCCCAGAATTCGATACTTATCAGCGACACTATCGAATGGTGTAATAATACAGTGTTTTACTGTTTTTTTTTTCAAAATCAACGGGTTCGATTCTTGGCTAGAAATATAGATTTTTCAAAAATCCAATGATGCAGTTTTAGTTTTCATCAAAATCGAGCCCGCGACTCCTTTGAGTAATTTTCGCTGTTCCTCATAGTTTTGGATTTGTCAATCCACGCCCACTTGTAAAATTCATCCTGTATACAGGGTGAAATTGAAAACATGCGACAAACCGACAAACACCCTGTATAGGTATAGAATCCCACCAAAAACATTTTCATGTAAAATGTTGCCAAGACGAGACCACATATGGCTCGCACTGTCAAAAAGTTATCAGGAGGCCTAAAAAGGCCACTTTGGAAAATCATAAAAGGATAACATTATGTTAAATAATATGGCGAAGTCAGTCCGTGTTTTTCTTTTTTTCGCTGCACTACGTTGGTACAATCAAAGAGATTGGGATTGTATTTGGATTGGATTGATTGGTATTTCAGCCCAGACAAAAAAAAAAATAACTGAAAAAAGCTCCACCAACGGGATTTGATACGATTAACTTAACAGTGAACTGTCCATTATGTTATCCTTTTATGATTCTGCCAAAGTGGCCTTTTTAGGCCTCCAGATCTCATGTAGAGCCAAGCTTCTAACTCTACAAGCCCTAGCTTCAGAAACTCTACACCTTTGTCAAAATATGAGGCTTGGCTGTTTCGTTACTACAAAAACTTTTGTATAACAGAAAAATAATGAACAGTGAATATTTTTTTCACCTTACGTCCATGTGATGGTAGCGAAACGGCCAAGCCACATATTTTGACTAAGGTATAGAGTTTGTGAAGTTAGGGCTTGTAGAGTTCGAACTTTGACTCTATATGAGATCTGATAACTTTTTGACAGTGCGAGCCATATGTGGTCTCGTCTTGGCAACATTTTACATGAAAATGTTTTTGGTGGGATTTCACATCTTTTTGTAAGTTGCAAAAAGATGTGAAATCCTCTAGCGTCAAAATTTGCGGAAGTCCGATACAAACTTCCATCCCCTAGTGTAAGGGGTTGGGGGGTAAAAGTTCCAAGTTTTAGAATGTTTTTGTTGTTTGTGTGCTAATACTAGCTTACATACCAAATTTCAGCTTATTAGGACTTCAAGAAGTACCCTAAGAGTTTTGATGATCATTAGTCAGTGACGAAATCGGGGTTTTTTAGATATCAATAAAATCTAAAGTATAAGAGCTATACAATTGAAACTTAATATGTTTAATAAGTTCACTATTGACATCATCTCCGGAGAATTTTGTTTATCTGGTATAATCCAAACACAAGTTCAAAAAAACGACGAAGCTTTTCGAGAAAATGTAGGTACTCGTAGTGCCCTTGCGCTTCGCTTGGCTCGTCTTGGCAGGGGCACTCCCATGCCCCCAGAGGTAGATAAATATATAGGTTAGAATGGGACGAAGTTTGACTGTACTGTACTGCGTACTATCGTGTCCAGTAAAAGTAGTAGTTTTTTCGGGGTTCTTGTATGGAGACCCCCTCGAATTTGAACGGTTTAAGTTTATTACTATTTACCATCATAGCGGCGGAATGTGTCAACAGTCTGGCTGTAACGGTTCTGAAGATACTGACGGCCGGGTAGGTTGGCTACGTATGAAAGAACGATTCAAGATGTCACTGTCACTCTAAGCAGAAATTATATTCCTCCACCCAGTCCTGCACACCACATACAAGAGGATTATACCCTCAGGGCCTCCATCCAGTCCTGCACACCACATACAAGAGGTTTATACCCCAGGGCCTCCACCCAGTCCTGCACACCACATACAAGAGGTTTATACCCTCAGGGCCTCCACCCAGTCCTGCACACCACATACAAGAGGTTTATACCCTCAGGGCCTCCACCCAGTCCTGCACACCACATACAAGAGGTTTATACCCTCAGGGCCTCCACCCAGTCCTGCACACCACATACAAGAGGTTTATACCCTCAGGGCCTCCACCCAGTCCTGCACACCACATACAAGAGGTTTATACCCTCAGGGCCTCCACCCAGTCCTGCACACCACATACAAGAGGTTTATACCCTCAGGGCCTCCACCCAGTCCTGCACACCACATACAAGAGGTTTATACCCTTAGGGCCTCCACCCAGTCCTGCACACCACACACAAGCACAGAGACCCCCAACTACTACTAAAATCACTTCAACTCTATATTAATGACGTTTTATATTTATTTTTGCAGACTTTACTAGCAGATGCCAAAAAACCACAAAAAGATGTACATGTAAGTAGTTATTAAATAATAATAATAATAAAAACTTTATTTCAGACTAGGTCCATAATATTGTTAGTATTTTGGTGTTAGTAACAATAATGCTTTAAATGTGAATACACAATTTATTGTTAGAGGAAATTAGTTTGGATTCTGGAGAGTGATGGCGGCAGAGTGGTGGGTCAGGGCCTGGGCGGGCAGCGGGACTGCTGCGCCAGTGCTCCGAACCCGGCTTCAGGCAGTTGAGCTGACCGTCCCGTCCGCCCTCCCCACGGCGAAGGCCATACATACGAGCTGTAGAGCCTATGATATCATACTCGTATAATATTTCGTAACGTTGTGTCCAATTGCACATACGAGTAGGTACAGTTCTCTCATCTTATGAAGACCGTTCAGTTTGGCGATCTCGTACAGATAACATACAACCACACTTACTGAATACAATCTCGATCAAGATTCGAGATCTCACGAGATATCGAGCCCTTTTTCGAGCGAGTTTCAAACACTTGTGAAGACAATCTAGTTCTTGAAATCTTGTCTGCGCGCATGTTATAGCACACTATACTCGTACTTCTTGAGAAGCCATTTTCAATATAATAATTTGATGTATTAATAGTGTACGTGATGTGTGTGTGCTGATTTGTTGCGTTCTGTATGCGTCATCATCATCATCATTTCAGCCGAAAAAGTCCACTGCTGGACATAGGCCTCCAAGGCTCCGAGATAGGGAACAACTTTTGCTGTTCAACAAAAAATACTTTGAATTTGTAATTCAATTTGATTGTACGTCTGTACAAACCGTACAGACTGTTCAAATCGCTTTTGACAACAGATATGGCTTTCATTTTGACAGTTTTAACAACATTCATTGCATTATTTAAGTACGTTGTTGAGCAGACAACGTACGCTGTTGTTCGTACTTAAGAAGCAATGGATTAGCAACATCTTTCAAAATTATTCAGGTTGTGATTGTCAGAGTAGTGGTGGCCAAGTGGTGACGGCCGCGACTTACGAGTTGTAGGTCGTAGGATCGAACCCAGAGAGGCGCCTTACTTTGTGTAAATTATATCGTCACCACTGCTCTCAAAACGGTGAAGGAAAACATCGTGAGGAAACCGGCATGTCCTAGAACCAAAAATTCAACCCGCCCACGGGCCCGCGTGGTATTCCCTCTCACAGAGAGGAGGCCTGTGTCCCAGCTGTGGGAACATTATAGGCTGATAATGCGTTATGTGTGATTGAAAGTGTGTTACACAACAAGGTTGCTGGTGTGAGGTGAGCCGGGTTTACAACGGTCCCGGAGGTAGCAGGAGAGCTCGGACTAATAGTTGCTGAAGTATTTACAACGATCCCGGAAGTAGCAGGAGAGCTCGGACTAATAGTTGCTGAAGTATTTACAACGATCCCGGAAGCAGCAGGAGAGCTCGGACTAATAGTTGCTGAAGTATTTACAACGATCCCGGAAGCAGCAGGAGAGCTCGGACTAATAGTTGCTGAAGTATTTACAACGATCCCGGAAGTAGCAGGAGAGCTCGGACTAATAGTTGCTGAAGTATTTACAACGATCCCGGAAGTAGCAGGAGAGCTCGGACTAATAGTTGCTGAAGTATTTACAACGATCCCGGAAGTAGCAGGAGAGCTCGGACTAATAGTTGCTGAAGTATTTACAACGATCCCGGAAGTAGCAGGAGAGCTCGGACTAATAGTTGCTGAAGTATTTACAACGATCCCGGAAGTAGTAGGAGAGCTCGGACTAATAGTTGCTGAAGTATTTACAACGATCCCGGAAGCAGCAGGAGAGCTCGGACTAATAGTTGCTGAAGTATTTACAACGATTCCGGAAGCAGCAGGAGAGCTCGGACTAATAGTTGCTGAAGTATTTACAACGATCCCGGAAGCAGCAGGAGAGCTCGGACTAATAGTTGCTGAAGTATTTACAACGATCCCGGAAGCAGCAGGAGAGCTCGGAATAATAGTTGCTGAAGTATTTACAACGATCCCGGAAGTAGCAGGAGAGCTCGGACTAATAGTTGCTGAAGTATTTACAACGATCCCGGAAGCAGCAGGAGAGCTCGGACTAATAGTTGCTGAAGTATTTACAACGATCCCGGAAGCAGCAGGAGAGCTCGGACTAATAGTTGCTGAAGTATTTACAACGATCCCGGAAGTAGCAGGAGAGCTCGGACTAATAGTTGCTGAAGTATTTACAACGATCCCGGAAGTAGCAGGAGAGCTCGGACTAATAGTTGTTGAAGTAACTGCATGGCATTATGTTGCAATGTCATGGATTTTCGTAAAATATTGAACGCCAGGATGGAAACAGGCGTTATGTGCAGTCAACCGCATATCTAACACTTGCACTTTATTCTATTATATTAAGGTGCTGTCAGTGTCAATTTGTAACCACTGATCCGCACGTCCTCACTTCGCCGCGTCGCCGGTGCTAACACTGCTCTAGCGTAGTCAGGAGTTGCTAACATGCACTGCTCTTGAGCTGGTCTAGCGCAGTCCGGAGTTGCGGAGTTTCAACAGAAAGCGGGTCCGGCTTATACTGGTTTTTCGGCTGAAATTATGATGATTGCTATTCTGTAACGATTAATCGGTCCCTGTTCCTTTACAATCGTCCTAGGATTTTCAGTTTTCTTACGAGGTTACGAAATACCTAAATATAAGGACAAACGATCTTCTTGAATGGGAGAACCGCACCTGTACTCGTAACTTGCAGTCGTCACTGGGTTCCTTATGTGTTGTAGATACCACTTTTTGGGTTTTTTTTTGTCTTTCCACCAAAAATTGTTAATTACTTAAAATAAAAGATCTATTCAACTCCATGGACGTCCATCTAAGGTTTACGTCCTTATTGAGCAGATGCTAGGGAATCTGTACGCAAAAGTGTGTCTGTGTGTGTGTGTACCTATGCGAGTTTTAATAACTGTATGCTTTACTTTTCAGAAATTCATAAACGACTTGCTAGAAAAGGCGAAAACTCTGTAGATTATGGAACCAAATCTCACGGATCGAACGCGAGGAGCGGCCGCGGCCTCGTCACCGCTCCCCTTAGATGTAATTATTATAATCATGTCCTAGCTCGTAGATATGTGTTGTGAGCGCGCGTGCGCGGACGTGCGGCGACGTACTAACATATCAGCGGAGGGAGGCCTGGCGCGGTGCGCCTGCGCTGTTGCCAGCCAGCAGCTAGTTCAACCTCGTCGCGAGCCTACCACCGTTCCAGTGAGTTCATACCTACCAGTATTTTAAATGATGATTGAGGAGCATCTTGTAAACTACCGATTTGGTATTAGGTATAAATGCAGACTAACGGGGAAAGGCTCACTCCAGGCGTAATTGTTTGCCGGGCGATGTAGTGCCCTTTAACAGGTGTCATTATTAGGAAATTAATTAATGCTCGTAGAATAATATCACTGTTTTGTGATGTCGCAGGATAACCGGATAAATCGAATCTTTGCGAATATCCTAGGACGATGGAAAAGGACCGGATTTGTGGAACCTAAGAATGATACTTATTCGTCATCATACGAGCTATCATCAGGTTCATTGCAAAACTCACAAATTGTTGGAAAGTTAAATGCTTTATCATGATTGATCAGAGCTGTGCTAAGCTCTGGATAAAAGTGAACAATAACAGATAAGGAATGTATTACGTTCTATCAGTGAAGCGATCAGCGCATCCGTTAGTAGGTATATTACGTTCTATCAGCGAAGCGATCAGCGCATCCGTCAGTGTATTACGTTCTATCAGCGAACCACGATTATGGAACGGTTATTCGCGACATCCCTACCTGAGATAAGCTGGAATTTTGGAATGATCCTGGTAATAGTTCGAGTGAATACGAAAATTTCTCTTATTTTCCAAATATCCAGTCTTTTGCAGTTGTCCTAGGAGTATCGCAAAGAGACAATTTTTTAAATTATCCTACGACACATCCACCTGTTCACTCAAATTAGCGATATTCGCAACCGTCACCGCAAAGTTCACTACGAACTTATCCCACTTGACTGTCAATGTGTCAACTGAGTGACTCTGAACAGGCCTTCTAAAACAGAATAATAATATGTAACGAAGGATGACTTTTAGATGTTATTGTAAAGTTAGCTTACTATAATATTAGTATAATTACATTTGTACATGAGCTACGTTTCTGAACAAGGCGCATCAGCAACCAGTCGTGATGTCGGCAGCGCGCGTGCGCGTGCCTGGCAGGCAGTATCGCAACCACAACTCCGCGACACACTTCATGCGAAACGATTGTTCTTATTTGTAAGACTAGCACGCGTAGCATGAACACTTCTATCTCTACGAAGAGTAGACACATTGCTTTCTATACAAAGTGACATTTCTTTTCTTCATTTTTGACATACCGCCTAGAAATCTTTCTACAATCTGTCATTTTGTCTTTCATTTCCAACGATCTTTGTCTAGGTCCATTTTTATGTAGACTATTTCAGAAGAAAGTTTTCTATACCAAATGTCAAAATCACACTGACAACTGTCAGTTGTCTAAGCTAGTGAAGAGATTTTGTAATCGCTAAAGACAGTAGAAAACTTTCTACCCGACGGCCACAAAGTATACACGGTTATCTACAAAATTCCACAAAAAAAAAAAAAAAAATCCCGAAATTCCAATGGCTTAACGTGCTTTCCGAGGCACAGAGGCGTCTCGGTATGTAAAGATGGTCAACCGTCCACGGACCAACCGCGGCAAGCGTAGCTTAACCTGATCGATCAATTTGTGCGGCTGTTATTATTTAGCCACGGACTCCTCCTTATAATGTGACTTAATATCAGTGAAATTTATTGTATGACAAAACAAATAATTCTGAGTCGAATTAAGTAAAAGAGTGAATTTCGTAAAAAGTGCAGTTGACTCTTTCTACTTTGCTGCCGTCGTACTGTCTACACGGAACGTCATCTTTGTCTACTCTTCCGTCGACAAACCGGTGCTCATGCTACGCGTGTAGGTATTAAGAGTGCAATTAACGCTTGTATAATGTATCGGATATTACGAAAAGCAATCATCTGCTGCAAAATGTACATAGTGCGAAACAAAACTTGTGAAACAGTCGTCAGATGTGCTCTGACAATGTCATTTGTGTACCTCTACCTACGTTTCGTAAATACCTGGATTCAGCGCGAGAGGCCATGACCGCGCGAGTGCGCATGAGTCGCGCACTGCGCACGCGCGGCCTCCGCGCGCCAGCACGGCAGCGAGCAGTCAGTGCGGCCGTCATTGCTTGAATTGATTCGCGTGCATCCTATTGCAACTTTACTAGACCTAGTATTATTGTATGAGGGTACGCTTCGCTTAGGAAACTAAAGTTCATTTCAAATAAACTTGCGATAAAGTTTGTTCACCTCCTTCTACTAATGTATCCCAATATTTCCAAACCATACGAAAAAAATGGCAGTGTCGGTAACACGATCAAAACATTGACTTACCTACTCCGTGTTTGGTATTATGAAACTCAACCGATGCAATGTTAGCGACAGTTTTGTATGACGAACGATATCTATCGTAAGTTATTTGGACTTTTTGGTACAGGGTGGTTGAATGACATTTATCGCAAGTTTATTTGAAATACACTTTAGGAATGTATAGTTTATGTCGACCTGTTACTGCATGGTTCGGAAAGCATATACAGGGTCCCATTAAAATAGATGGACAAATTTTAACACAGCACTGAGTTGGTCTAACCAAAGATATCCAAGCAAAAAGAAACACTGATTAAAGTGATTTTATTTTTCCCTAAAATAATGAATTGCTGGCACATTATTGTATTTTAGTTAGCTGATTATTTTTCTTGTAAGTATCTATGCGTCTTTCTTATATATTTTTTACCATCGTCCTTATTTTGGTGGTCTGAATGATTTCTAAAAGTTTGTCCATCTATTTTAATGGGACCTTTACAAGGTTATTGAGAGGTCATTGTACTTATCATTATGAAAAACTTTTACTATGGGACCTAACCTGAAATCGCAAAAAAAAATCAGTTGTTCCCTACATTTATATTCGTATAACTCGTCAAAATGTAGGGAAAAGCTGATTTTTTTGCGATTTCAGGGTTGGTTCCATAGTAAAAGTTGTTCATAATGATGAGTACAATGACCTCCTAAGAGCTTGTTAATGTTTTACCAATAACCCTGTATAAAAGAACACAATAATAAGATACCTACCCATACCTGCATAGCCTACTCAGACCTACTAAAAAGTGAACTTGATTCACTTGTAATGAGCTACATTACTTGTATAAGATCAGACGGCATGTCACAGGAGCACTTGGCCGAACTGGGAGCATTCTAGTTTCATTTCAGTTTTCCCCGAAAGGTTAGGTACTTAGATAATGACTGTTAGTTGATATATTTTCGGCCTGCCGCGGCGCTCTAGTGCAAGTGCTGAGCATGAAGCCCCGAGTTCGATAGCCAGGTCAGATCAAGTGTTATTGGAGTTTTCTATCAGGAGTCCTCGGTAGTAGCCCGGAGCCTGGATTTGTGCCCGGTTTATCGAAACTGACTTCTTAAGCCGGGTACTCATTAGCGAGCTATAACCGTAACTTGCGTGATACAGGAACGAGGTTCTAGTGTGTACGCGTCTACAGTTTAGGCTTATGGCGTCGCCCGAACGCTTTCGCCGCGAGTACTAATTTTGCGAGCTGTAACTGTAACCAAACAGATACAGTAACGAGGTTCTAGTGTGTACGAGAAGGCCACATCACTGTAACCGTAATGACAAGTCAGATCTGTCCGCAGTTTTGGTTTGTAACTCCACGATGTCAACATACATAGATGCTTTACTTGATGATGATCACAAACGGCCACGAAGATGGTGGATTCATAAAATGTGTCGGGAAATAAGTAATCTACTTTGCATCTTAAAAAATCAAGAAATAAAAAAAAAGTTCACGAGAATGAGTGCAACTGATTTTGAATATCTAGTGAATTTAATCGGTCCCAAGATAGAACATAGAAAAAAAAACTTTTATCCTCTGACCATTCACTCATCATGATGAATAAATGAATCAACACTCGTAAATATTTGATGGTTCGCAGCGTCTTGCAACAACCTAGGGGAAGTTGACGTCCACGAGCGCACTGCGAGCGCCCTTTGATTCGCGGCAAAAACCGACAATCGTCGGCTCGCTGCGTGTCGCTCATGTAGCGCTCGTTGCAGGCTCGCGAACCACGTACACACTATGTTTTTGGTAACAGTTACGTGCAACCTTACGGTTACAGATATGAGTACCTTGTAATCGTCGGCTCGCTGCTAGCTCCCAGCAGGTTTGCGAACCACGTACTCACTATGTTTTTTGGTAACAGTTCATACAACGGTTACGGTTACGGCTCGCTAATGAGTACCCGGCTTTATATTCTGTATTTTTTTTTCTAACTTTAGCTTTAGAAGCCGCGTGCCCGATTAGGTTTCCCGTCGGCAAAAACGCCGAACTTTCAAAAAATCGTTTCTCAGCGCTCACGTTCGCTACATAAATAAATTTCAATTAATTTAAGATTTTTAAATTCTCTTTCCAACACAGACCTAGTGTAATTTTCTTCACCAAAATCAATTAGTGGGACAAAGTGGACATCAAAATAGTAAACATAAACATTCCACTTTGCCCCACCTGTGGGGCAACTTGGCAGGCCAGAGTGGAATAATTCCGGCGCTGTTGTATGAAGCTGAGTAGGCTGTGCCATTGTGGTAAACGCTCGTCGCCTTTGCATTTTGCACACATGAATGCAATAAAGAGTTTGAGTTTGATGGTTCAACCTTCAGTTAGTGCTGAAGGTGCTGGGCGTGGCCTGTCACTAACACGACGCTTGCAGTGTGCTGATGCGCGGAGGAGGTGCAACACGTGTCGCGGCGACGACGTTACAGTCATTGTTACACATAGTGCGTTGCAATGGTTGTATTGAAGCTAGTCTCGATTGTGTTCGCGGTCTCCAGTTCGAAGCACTTTGTAATAAATAATTTTAAATAAATGTGTTTGTTTTATTTGACCTCCGTCACATCACATCTGATTTTGTCCTACAACGTGGGTTCCCAACCGTGTGCGTTACGCCAACCAAAAATTTTCGAATATCGTCATTTGAGTGTAATAGATAGAGATAGAACAACAGCTCCTGTAATTGTAGCGAGGTTTTTAAATTTGTAGTGCTAATAGTTCTTTAGTTATTTGACAAAAACAGTTCCGGCTGCGGTAACGTGACTGAGGCCAGAAGTTTTGTCTATTTTTCGATTAACAAGTTAATTATTTAGTTTATTACGTTGAAAATTTACCGGTACCTATAAAATTTAACTAATGTCCTAATTATTTAATATATAAATAATTAGGACTTTAGTTAAATTTTCGGGCGGGTTTTCGTTGTGTTATAGTTATTTTTCATGCATATTATTTTATGGTTTTCTGAAAACCCGCCAAGTTTAAATGGAACAATATTATTGTATTCATATCTAAAAAGTTTCAAACACAAATTACTTACAACAGAATTGCAAAATAAGGGTGGTGCTAAGAGAATGGTTTAAAACTTGGCGTTGGTTTCGATTTCAACTCTTTTGCTGGTCAAACATCTACATGAAGTAAGGAAGTTGGCCTTCTTTTTCAACATTATATGTTTTTTTTTTTGGTGGGATTTCATTTCTTTTTGCCAAGTGGGTAGCTACACGTGTAGGATTAAATTGTATAGCCAAGGTTTTCTTTTTTTTTGATAATTTTGGTTTTTTATTATTTTTTCTCTTACGAGGTGTTTTTTAGGGTTCCATACCCAAAGGGTAAAAACGGAACTATATTACTAAAGTTCATTTCAAATAAACTTGCGATAAAGTTTGTTCACCTCCGTCTACTAATGTACCCCAATATTTTGGGTATGCCAAAGGGTAAAAACGGAACTATATTACTAAGACTTCGCTGTCTGTGCGTCTGTCCGTCTGTTCGTCTGCCTGTCTGTCACCAGGCTGTATCCCAAGTACCGCGATAGCTAGACAGTTGAAATTTTCACAAATTATGTATTTCTGTTGCCGCTATAACAATAAATACTTACTAAAAACAAAATAAAGTAAATATTTAAGGGGGCTCCCATACAACAAACGCGATTTTTTTGCCCTTTTTTGCTTGATATCAAAAATGGCAACAGGTAGGCACTTGAAATATTCACAAAATACTCAGTTGTATTTTAACTTTAATAATAAATAATAAAATTAAAATAAAATTAATATTTAAGGGGGGCTCCCATACAACAGACATGTTTTTTTAGGCGTTATTGCCTTGTGGTACGGAACCCTTCTTGTGCGAGTCCGACTCGCACTTGGCCAGTTTTTTATTAAATGATGAGCCCGCTGCAGTCTGAACTGCGGCAATGTTTGGACGTATAGACCATTCCCTATCAGCTGTTTTTTTTAAACTTATTCTTTTTCACACATATGTTTTTTAAATCCGGTCTATAGAGCGACCTTATTCTGTTGTACACAACAATAGCACTTTCTTGTGCTTTGATCTGGCTAGGATCGATATTTATTAAATGGTCACCACTAAAATTTTTTACCCTAGATAATGGTACGTAGGCTTGACCACAAGTGAATATAGAAGAACCAATATCAATTAAAGCATTGTCCAAGCTCAAACCTTGACTCTTATGAATGGTGATTGCGTAAGCTGTACATAATATCGGAAACTGCTCCCGGTAAACAAAATCACGCCTCAAAACTTCAAGTTACAATTTGAAATATTAATGATAACAGTTTTACTTTTAAAAAATATACTTTTAGAAATAGAAATATGAATCTGCTTAACAAAACGATTTAAAAGGGGTTAAATAAGTATTCTTAAAAAATATTTTGCGTTTATATCTTATGATATACGTCATTTGACATGTTTTAAGGTTTTTAATAATTTATCTTTCTAAAAAGTCTCATACTTACCTAAAAATTAAGCTTATTTTTTTTTAATACGGAACACGGATTACAGAATGTGTGATAGCCGAACTCACACTTGACAGCATTTTTATTTTTACTTTAGCTTCGTGCAAAATTTCAAGTTTCTAGGCCGACTATAAAAATATTTAATACCTACGGAACCCTCTGTGCGCGAGCCAAACTCACACTTGACCGCTTTTAAACATTTTCTTTTAGTTTCATGGTAATGTCCAGTTCCAGCTTGAAAAAAAATCATACGGGACCCTCTGCATGCGAGCCAAACTCACATTTTACCTCTTTTTAATTTTTCCTTTAGTTTCATGCTAATGTCTAGCTTCATGCTAAATTTCAAGTTTTTAGGCCGGTTAGAAGTTTCTAGGCCGGCTAGAATAAAAAATTAATACGGAACCCTCTATGCGCGAGCCAGACTCACACTTGACCATTTTTTTTTTTTTTTCTTTAGTTTCATGCTAATGTCTAGCTTCGTGCCAAATTTCAAGTTTCTAGGCCGGTTAGAAGTTTCTAGGCCGGCTAGAATAAAAATTTAATATTGAACCCTCTATGCGCGAGCCAGACTCACACTTGACCATTTTTTTAATTGTTCCTTCAGTTTCATGCTAATGTCTAGCTTCGTGCCAAATTTCAAGTTTCTAGGCCTGCTAGAAGTCCCTAAACATTTTGATTAACTCTAAGTGAGTGAGTCAGTCAGTCAGTCAGTGCCACTTTAGCTATTTTGAAAAGTCCATAACTTTGAATCTATTAAAGCTACAGTTATGAAATTTGGTATTCGAACTAACAGCAGTCATGATATTATGTATGTGAAGTTTGATTCGATTTCTTGTGACAAATAGTTATATACAGGGTGGTCAAAAGTAGCTCGAAGCGGTTCGGGTAAATAGTGCACGGCGTACGTGCGGCCACTTGCTAGAAATTGGCCTGCGCACTGCCGTGCGCTTCGATTGTGTAAATAGGGTAATCCGTTTTGAAGTTATTAGGCATTTTTGAACATTGACAAATCGTCGTTGATAGTCCAATTCCGCGTAACTAACATTGTTAAATACCGCGAATGTACACTTCCGCTAATTTTACACGAGGGGTAAAAAAACTAAGTTTCTAAAAAACTAATAGACCGAAATTTGAACGAACTTGAATATAGGACCGTTTCGTTCTCCTTAATCCAATAGACTATTTTTGAAGTCAATATTCCCAATAGTTTACTTACAAAATTACTTACGCTGTTTAGTTTCAAACGATTCTGGTTCAAAGACAGTACTTACGCGAAATTGTAAATGAAAAAAATAATGGTAAAACCTCAATCAATCATGTCGTCAATCATGTATTTAATAATATTTACTTACTTCTTACTTATTTACTTTTAATCATTAATAATATATAGTTATGAAAGAATACAAGGTATCTCGTTTTGTCCGGGTTCCTTCTATTTGGCAGAATCTTGATACTCCGATTTTTATTTGGCATAACTCACATGGCATAATCTTATTTAATCGAATATTTTTAAGGCATAAAAATTATTTAGCATAACTTTTGTTTGGCAGAATATTTACGTGTCCGAATTTACAATGGCATACTTTTTATCTTGGCAGAATTTTGTTTCGCATAATTACCTTTGCCATAATTAATATTATGCATAATTTTGTTTAGCATAACATTTATTTAGAGATACGATTATTTGGTATGGGTGCATATTTGAACATCAAACATTAAAATAGATGTATCTTCTTGTAAAAATTAGTGTTCAAAACATCAAAAACTTATAATATATGGAATAAAACTGATAATTTAAATAAAGTAAATTTATGCTGTCGAATGGTTAGATAACCTACATGCAATGTATTTAAAATCGAATGGTCTGCAAAAGTGACATAGAATGTTCTAAATGTAGCATGTATTGGTAGCATTTTCAATATTAAATTGTGTCATAAAAAGTCAATACGTTGTGCTGCAAAATTTTGTGACAGAAACGAATCGCTGCGAAACCGACTTTACGCAGTCTTGTCTGCCCTACCCCTAGAGTGTAATTTAAACCCGCGTAGGCGCGGAGGGGTAGGGCGGCCCGCGAGCTGAGGAGCAGGTGGTTTGAAGGCCCGCCACCGCGGTTGAGGCTGAGCCGAAGCTGCGGTGGTGAGCGTTAAAACCATCTGTGACGATAAGCTCGCGTGGCGCCGCCCAAACCCCACAGCGCCGGAGCCGTGACAGAAACAATGCTTGCTGCATGCCTGCTTGCATGCTGCATGCCTGCTGCATGCCTGCTTGCATGCTGCATGCATGCTGCATGTTGCATGCCTGCTTGCATGCTACATGCATGCTGCAGGGGCGGGCATTCCATAGAGTGATAAAGACAGTGTCTACCTCGTAGAACTGATCTAATATTACATAAGTAAGTCAATAAACAAAACTTAACAAAATATAAAAATTCTTAAATCATAAATCAGCTCCACCTACCGAGCGTCGGTAGTATTATTAAGATTTGACTAATATTTCGCATCTTGATTCGCGCTGCAGTCGCGCCACCACACAATCTCAACGGCGCGGCGAAGACACAAACTATTCGTCACTAAATGTTTAGATGTGTGCTCTCGCGGTCAGTCGTGCTCATACGATTTTATGAGTGTGTGCGCGCCTATAACTACGTGGCACACAATGAAAAAATAACGCACACAACTGCGATAATAGGCAGTGTCTTTACTGTAGTTTTTCATAGAGCAGAACACGAAAACTGCCGAGGAACAGGCGAACACGCACCGAACTTGCCCGAACGGAAGTTGGCTATGCAATGCAAGTACCTATTAATTTAAACTAGCATTAGTTCATTTCAATAAACTTTTTTTTTTGTGTGTTTGTTACGCAATTACTCCGCCAATTGTGGACCGATTTTCAAAATTCTTTTTTTGTTTGAAAGGGTATACTCTCGAGGTGGTCCCATTATCATCAAGTTGGAATCTGATGAAAGGATCCCATGGAAATCGAGGGAAACCCTCAAATTTTATAGGCAAAGCTATAACGATTTGGGTATTTTTTAAAATAACTTGAGCATTTGCTCTCGGAAATCATCATTAGGTAAAGTGGAGCTGATGAAGAAGACCACAGATGGCCATTGGAACTACTCAATGACAAATATTTCACGGGTTGCGATTCGATTACTTTATTAAGGTTGCTAAGCAATTTATGCTCGTCACAAAGCGTATGGTGAGTGGTTGTTGAGGAGTTCTCCTGGTTCTTACCAAGAGAACTCTTCAACAATTAACGTCCCAACATCGTGAAAAGCAATATTTTGTAACAAGTCATGAGCAGTTGACATTAGGCTATTGTAACTTAGATAAATTACAAACGGACCCACTAAAAAGTGAAAAATAAAAACTTTTTACGAAAAAAAAAACAACCGACTTCCAAAAACAACACCACAAATTGAAAAATAACTTTAATTTCGGAAGTCGGGGTCAATAAACGAAAATTCGGAACCAAAGAAACCGACTTCCGAAATTAAAGTTATTTTTCAATTTGTAGTGTTTTTTTGGAAGTAGGTTGTTTTTTTTTTTTCGAAAAAGTTTTTATTTGTCGTAAGTATAATATCCTTTTTGTTCGCGTTAACTCGGAACTACGAGCGACAGAGACGCCAATAAGCGTCAATCTATGGATATTTAAGCTGGCATTCATCATCGATCGACAAGACGACGAACCGAAACCAAACTGCAGTATTTTTGGTGAGATTTTTTTTTTGCCTACCTTCTTTGAAAAATCTGTGCACGCCCCTGGCATGCTGCATGTTGCATGCCTGCTTGCATGTTGTATGCCTGTTTGCATGCTACATGCATCCAAGCCGACAATATTTTTGTAATTAGCATTTAGGTTAGGGTAGGTTTTTAATGACTATCGATATAAAATGTATGCCAAAAGACGATTCTGACTGTGAATTTTCTGCGATATGATGGTTCTGCTTTTTAATTATAATGGATATAAACATTATGCCTAAAGATGATTCTGACTAACAAAATTATGAGTTTTGAATGTATGACAACCGAGTGTATGCGAAATGATTTTCTGCGAAATGAAGTTTATGCTATCCGTTGTTATGCAAAACAATATTATGACGTAAAAAGTTCTGCTATAAAAGGTAGACCCGTTTTGTCCATGTTCATTTTAAGACCCACTCTTTCGGAGGCTCTACTGAGGTCTTCCATAGTCTCAACCATGACTACGATATCGTAGGTAAACCGAACGTGAGTTATGTACTCGCCATTGATATTAATGCCAGCCCCTTTCCAGTCCAGAACTTTGAGGACGTCCTCCAATGCAGCGGTGAACAGTTTCGGAGAGATAACGTCTCACTGTCTCACACCTCGTTGCAGAAGGATAGGTTTCGAGGTCAGATCCTGGAGTCGGACTGACATAGTGGCGTTTTCGTACAGACGCTTCAGCACCTTGATGTACCGATAGTCGATCTGGCACCGTTGAAGAGATTGCAGTACAGCCCATGTCTCGATCGAATCGAAAGCTTTCTCGTAGTCCACAAACGCTAAGCAGAGAGGCAGGTTATACTCTTCGGTCTTCTGTATAACCTGTCGCAGCGTGTGTATGTGGTCTACGGTGCTAAAGCCTTTACGGAATCCGGCTTGTTTAGGAGGCTGACGTCCGGGATGTCTTCCGTATAATGTCGGGCGAATCTAGCTCTTGGGTCGTTTGCCAGATTCGTAACGGGGTTACTTGTTGCCGTTTATAACTGTCCATAGAACCTCTCGATCTCTCTCAACAGCTCAGGTTTGGCGGATACGATCCGGACATCATCGGTCTTCAGTTTCGTAAGCTGGCTCTGCCCAATAGACAGATCTCTAGCAACGATCTTTGAGCCTTTATTTTGCTCTATGGCGTCCTTAATACGGTCTGTATTAAAGCGGCGAAGATCGCTTTTCAAGGACTTAGAAATCCGTCTATTAAGCTGCCGGTAATTGAGCGCAATCTGAAGACTGCAGGATCATCTCGCGCCTCTCCTTCATGAGCCGTAAAGTAGGATCAGAGAGCTTCTTTTTTGAATTCTTACGACGGATCTTGAAGATCTTAGACCCGACCGTATAGACAGTTTCCACGAACACATCGTTATAATCGTCCACGGAGCTCCCTAGGCATTCGAATGATTCAGAAGTTCGAGCTGAAAGCTCTTGGGGTTTTGGACCTGGATCAGTGCTGGGCGGAGCGTAGACTTCATCAATAGAAATCTTTCCAGCTTGATATTTAAGTACAATGTGCCTCTTACCATGCGGTGATCACTTCCGGTTTTCACCGCGTTGATCACAGTCAGCATTGAATACTTGCTTCTTCGTCAACATAATGACGTCAATCTCATTTTTAGTTGAACCAGTTTCGAGATTGTGGCAATCTTTTCGTAGTCTACATCCCAATTTTATCTATACATATAATAAACCGGTAACGAAAGAAAAACTGTAGGTACATTGTGAATTTTCGAGAAAAAATAAGTGGCTTTTGTTAGAAAAACGTAACTGATGACAAAAAGTGACTTTTTAGAATTTTTGTCTGTTTGTCTGTGTGTATGGTACGGCTTCACGCCAAAACTACTGGATAGATTGAATTGAAATTCAGCAAAAATGTTCTTAGTAAACCAAGGAAGGCTTTAGGCTACTTATTATCACGCCGTATGTTATGGGAGGTAAGCAATATTGATTTTAAAATGTATTTGTTCGTAATTGAATGCACAAAATAATTGAATGCAAAATGACATGTTTATTTATTTATTTAGCTAAAAATAAAACTTTAACTCTGGGAACATAATAATCACGCTATTTTTATAAAGGAGCGGGGCAGTAATATTATAAATTGCAAGGGAACAGCTATTTCAACAATATGTCAACGGGGAATTTAGCGGTAAAGTCAGGCGACCGTTTACCGCACTAAATGGTGCGAGTTCAAATCCCATAATATTGTTTTAAAAAATCGTAAAATTCTATTTTTTTATTTTTGCATTTTTTATGTGCATTAGGAGTGTCCGTTACCCAGGCCAGATGTTGTCGAAAATGGTCATTTGAATCTTATAGATAATTAGTTTTGCGGCTTCTGTAATTGTTGCGCACATTTTTAAATTTGTTGCGCTTATAGTTTTTTAATTATTTCACAAAAACATTTCCTGCTGGGGTAACGTTACCCCAGCCAGACCTTTTTCTTTCTAATGGGAATATTTAACTAATTACTAGCTATAAAATTAGTTGTCTAGATGAAGTAAATGTTGTGCCTTATTTTGTATTTGTTCTTTCATCGGTTGCGAAGTTATTCGAGATTTTGCTGGGGTAACGTTTTTGGTTTTGCTAGATCTTTGAAATGGTTAAGCGGATTCTTATCATATTTTGTACATGGCTTCTTAGGAATTAGTTTAAATTTGTTCTGCAATAAAAAAACCAAAATAATACATAGCTTAAAGGTTATTTCATTAAATAGAAAAACACTTCAATTGGTCCCAGCACTCTCAATAAGAGCTCTAAAGACTTACTTTAAATGTTATTTTAAAGCTTGTAACTGCCTTCAAATGTATGTGAAGTTTCATTAGTATCCTGTAAGTATTTAACAAGTTATGATGATATTGAGTTCTTCACGAGCACGGTCTTGATGCGCGCGGTGTTATTTGGCCACTGGATTGGATATATGAACTGAATGTTATGTCAATTATTAGTTTTTTAGTTCAGTTGTATATCAGTAAAATTTCAGCTCAGTACATTGGATAATTAATGAGATAATACGATTAAAGTCATCAGGAAGTGAATGACCGTGGTAACCCGACCAAGTTTAGGTGGTTACGAAAAAGCGAAAACGCAGAACATTATACTATCTTTTGAAATGTTTAGTATAATACACCTTATAATTTCGGTACAGACGCGTACACTGTTAAATAAATTAATAGTATCTGTACTATGAAAACATTATTATTATCTTCCAGTTGCACAAACTTATCAAAAATCACTGATATAACATGTCATGTCGTTCGGTGGGACGCGGAAGGGGTGGGGTGAAGGGGCGCATTGTTTGCATATCGCACTAAACATGCTCCGTAATCACCCAGTACATAGTTGCCAATGCCAACAGTGGCATTGGCAACTATGTACTGTGTATACTGAAATCTATGATTTAATTAAAAAATAATAGAAAATTTCAAAAAAGCAAAATTACTATCTGTAATTTTAATCTGTGATTGTTTTTAAGTATAAGTTTAATAATACTTTAAAAGTTCAATTGAAATGATTATATTACCTGCCAATAAAAATTATTTAATAATCACGTAGATAGTCTTTTTTTAAACTTGTGTACATGTCTGTACTAAATTTGTAACACTATCCTACATATTTTAGAAGGTACCATAATGTTTTGCGTTTTCGCTTTTTCGTAACCACCTAAACTTGGTTGGGTTATCACGGTCATTCACTTCCTAATGACTTTAATCGTATTATCTCATTAATTATCCAATGTACTGAGCTGAAATTTTACTGATATACAACTGAACTAAAAAACTAATAATTGACATAACATTCAGTTCATATATCCAATCCAGTGGCCAAATAACACCGCGCGCATCAAGACCGTGCTCGTGAAGAACTCAATATCATCATAACTTGTTAAATACTTACAGGATACTAATGAAACTTCAC